>WEIV01024909.1:190476-416604 GCA_013390005.1 Calyptomena viridis
CAGGAACAGGGATGAAGATGGGGAGAGGGATGGGGATGGGAACAAGGATGAAGATGGGGATGTGGATTTGTAAGGGGTTGGAGATGACAATGCAATAGGGACAGAAATGGGGGCGGAGATAGAGATAGGCATGGGGATGGAATAGGGATGAGGATGGGGACAGAGATGGAGACAGGGATGAGCATGGAGATAAGGGTGGGGATGAGTATGTAGACAGGGTTGGAAATGGAATAAGGATGGGATGGAGATGAAGATGGGGATCAGGATGCAGATCGAAGCAGAGATAAGAATGGGGACAGGGTTGTGGATGTGGGTGATGATGGACAGAGATGGAAACAGGGATGGCGTTGGAGATGGGATAAAGATGAGGATGGAGAAAGGGATGGAGACGGATATGCAGACAGAGGTAGAGGTGGGGATGAATACGGAAATGAGGATAGGAAGTCCTGGAACTGGGATGTCAGGCTGGGGAAATCATGCCGAGGTTTGGAATGCTGGGCTGGAGGAGTCCTGGTGGGATGGGGGTGCTGGGGAGGGTGGATAGGAGTCCTCTTGGGGTTTGAGGTGCTGGTCTGAGGGAGTCCCAAAAGTGTTTGAGGTGCCAGGATGGGGAGGTCCCAGAAGGGTTGGGGTTGCCTTGGCTGGAGAGGGCCTTGCAAAGTTTAAGATATTTGGCTGGGGAGGGTTGATAGGGATCCTAGTCGAGATAGGGGTGCCAGGTTGAGGGGTTCCAGCAGGGATGGGGATGCTGGGTTTGGGAGGTCACAGTGTGGTTGCAGGTGCAGAGGTTCTGGTGTGTTTTGGGGTATCAGGGTTTAAAGTGCTAGGCTGGGAGGAGTCCAGGTGGGATTTTGGATCTGCTCGTGGGGTCAGGTTCTCAAACTGCAGCCTCAAACCTGGTTTGATTTTTGGGAGGTTTTTTGCTACTCTGTGTAATGCTGCTCCCATCCCCCTTCACAGCCTTCTCCCCAGAGGGCAGGTTTCGTTTTTTCTCTCTTTTCAATGTACTTGAAGTCATCTTTAGGGAACACTGAGGTCACACACTGGTATTTTCCTCTGTTTGTTGAGTAGGAGCTTGTGTTTAATTACAAAACCAAAGAGGCTGCAAATCTCATCATATCATATGACTCTGAGCAATGGCCTTAAAAACAGCGGTAAATGTTATGAGACAAGAAAGTCACAGGAGCTGGCCTGCTTCCCAAGTAGGTCCAGTTTACAACACAGGAGGGAATTGTGTTATATATGGGCTTGGGAATCCTCTGTCCTGCAGAGATCATTAGTGCCAGGCAGTTTGGATGGGAGGCTTGTTCCTCCTCCAGCTGCCTGCACTGAATTTCCCTAAGCCTTCAGCTGAGCCAACACATCCCCTGGTACTGATGAGCCAACTCCACACCACTGAAATAACCCTCATCAAAAATAGTCCCTCCTGATTTTTTCAGGTGTGAATTGAATTTTTGGTTGATAGATGTTCATTTAGCTCACTGACTTTAATCATGGTTTAATCACAAGTTCAGCCAGGAAGGTGGAAGTTTCATCTCACTAACTCATTTTCAGCTGATTTTATACATGTAATTGTTAGTTTCATAAAAAGGTTCATTCCCCTGAGTTGGTAAATCTGATTGTGTTTTGCAGTCAGTTGCCTTTATATTAAATTCTAAATCAAATATCAAAGTTGATACTCTTATATAAGCCAGTTGAACACGCTGTATGTGGAAGCATCTATTAAGCAAATACACGTCTTAACACAGATTTACTCAGGCTCTAACTTTTTACGTTTCTCAGATTTCCTAGGCTGCTGCTAAAGAACCATTTTCAAGAATTGTTGGATGATATTTTTTCTCCTGAGAACTGCCTTGGACTCCATTAGTCCAGGAACAACACAGCAATCCATGAAAATAAAGGGGGAAACCCAGACATTTAAAAGAGACTGATATTTCTTAAACAAAATTTCAGTTTCTATGAATAACCTGCAAATTATCTGTTAAAGATGGTATCTATGACCCATCAGGGACTTGCCCAAAGGGACAGTTTTCCAAAGGCTCCCTCTGAACCAGTGCTGCCTCCTCCCCTTTCTTCTGGCCCAATTAATGGTGATTTCTCCCAGCTGCTTTATCAGCAGGACAAAGTTGTCTGAGGCCTTATTTCCAAGTGCTGATAGGTTTACAGAGCCTCACATGTGTGAAAACACTCAGGCTAGAGGAGGGTAATAAACAGAACCCCCTTGATTTCACCTCTCCTTACAGGAAGAGGGGGATATCCTGCTCCACACTCCTCTGTGAAACCACAGCTTTGCTTTATCAAAAGCATGATTTACACTTCAAAATATTTGGATTTTCTGAACCCGTGGAAAAAGTCCCCAAATGCTCAGCTGTATCCAAAGTGGAGCCTGGGAGCTCTGGCTACCAAATTCTTTTGTATTATTTTGGAGATTAATATGCCCCTCAGCTGGCTCCCTACTTTTTTTCCCCCAAGGTTTTCCATCTCTTTTCAGGTGCACAGGGAGGCACTGGATCCTGTTTATACCCAGTGTCACTGAAAAGTGTGTGTGTCTGCCCGAAGTGGTTGAGAACAGCAAACTGCAGCCACCAGGGCAGCTAAATCCACACCCTGCATCAGTGCCCTCGGGTGCCACAGCCCAAACAACTATTTTCCTTAAGGAAATTTTCCTTTAGGCCAGTGGATTTTAGCCTGAGTTGATGCAAAGCTGTTTTCTAAGCAGGAAAGTTCAGAGATTCAATGTGCTCCCTGCTTTGTTCAGAGTAGGGTCCTCCAAAGCTCTGTGATGGCAGGTTGTTCATCCTGGAGAAGAGAAGGCTCCAGGGAGACCTTAGAGCCCCTTCCAGAGCCTTAGGGGGCTCCAAGAGAGCTGGAGAGTGACCTTGGAAAAGGGCATGGAGTGACAGGACAAGGGAAAATGGCTTTAAATTGACAAAATGACAGATTTATATAGGATATTAGGAAGAAATTCTTCCCTGTGAAGGTGGTGAGACCCTGGCACAGGTTGTCCAGAGAAGCTGTGGATGCCCCATCCCTGGAAGTGTCCAAGGCCAGGGGCTTGGAGCAACCTGGTCTGGGTGTCCCTGCCTGTGTTGGGGTGTTGGAACTGGATAATCTTCAAGGTCCCTTTCCAACCCAAACCATTCTATAAGTGTATGATTTGAAAAACACACATTAAAATAAGGAAAAGCAAGTTAGGTTCTACACAACAAGTAGAATTTAATAAAGGAATCATGAAAAAATACCTAAAAAAAAGGTAGTTTAAATATTAAGCCATGTGCATAAGCACAAAATCAGAAAAGCCAAGACACCAGATCAATATCAAGTGATAAGAGGTGTAAAAACCAAAGTGGGCAATTTATGAAAGCAAGAGGAAAATGAAGGATGAAGTAAACCCATGAATTCTTTGTAAGAATAATATTTACTCCATGATATAATATAATGCTAATGCAATATAATATATAATATTCCACCACATAGAATAGAATGAAAAACCAAATAATGGAAACCACAGAAAATACTTTTTTTTTTTCACCCTTCAGAAAAGAATTAGTCAGGGAAATTAACTTAAAACAACTGGAGCAGAGATAGTGCAGGACAAGAACAGGTTAAAAGGTGAGAGAAGTGAAGACTGATGTATTCAAGAGTCTGAAGAAACCTAAACAAGAGTAGCTGTGAAGTGGGCAGAGCAAACCCTGGCTCCTCAGGGGTTATTCCAGGAGGACTGGAGAAGGGCAGACACTGTGGGTGTGAGAAGAAGGGGAATGAGAATATGGGGACCATGAGACACACCAGCTTTATTCCAGTAGCTAGGAAGATACTGTTAAAAATTATCAAACAATCAATTTATAAGCACCTAGAGGATAATAAGGTAGTAAAAAACAGCAAATGTGGATTTGACCAGAATCAATCATGTTAAGTGAGTTTTATTTTCTACTCTGAGATGACTGGATGTATCTTCGCTTGGAGAAAGTTTGTTTTGCTGCCCCAGTCAATAATCAGGGAATATACAACTCCCATGAGCTCTGCAGGAGCATCACCTCCACACAGACCTCCACCAGCTGCTCCAAAAGCTGTTTGTGCTGCTTCAGGAACAGTTCAGTGGCTCTGAGATGGGCATCTGAAAGTAGGTAAAGTAAATTAACCCTTAGGAGATGATCAGGGGTATCAAGATAGAAGAGTCTGTAAATTGTTTCATTAAACTGAAGTGATGGTTCCAAAGTCAACAGAATGAAATGCAATGAGTAGTAGGGAAGGAAAGGGAAAGAAAGTGGCATATCTGGCTGGAAAGAGAATCAGGAGATGTAAAAGGGCTGCAGGTAAAATTTGAGTTGATAGGAAAAAGGGTGTTGCAATGAACCACATCCTGTTCTGGGATGTTATCTGGAGTGTTTTACAGAAAATTTGGGGTAGTTGATGGATTCAGCCCAGTTCTGAAAGATTTATAAATGCTAGAGTCTGAAAAAAGCAAAGAAGAATGACAAGCATTTGAAAAAATAGGAATTAGAAATTAAATGGGCTATTTTTTCCTCCACAAAAACCTGCAGGAATAATAGATGTCATTGGAGGAACAAGGTTTGTGGCAAAACTATTCTAGTACAGTCATAAAATTATTGAAGTTATTAGAATTGTTTTGCCTCAAAAAGAGAAATCAGTGTTTTGTTATCAAAACAACAAACAAAAATGTTTTGGAGCACTGGGAATTGTCCAGCCCAATGCAATGGCTAATGACAACTGTCTGCACATCAATCCTTTCCCATGCACATCCTGTGAAAAGCTCCTGGCTTGGGATCACCCGGGATATTTGGGATACTCAGAACAGGGCCAGGAGCTCCAGCTTGTTTGCATTTTCTGCCACTGGCATGGAGCTGAGAAGGAAATAAGAGTGCAGGAGATGGCATTTCCATCCATGACCAGAGCCACACTGGTTTGGTATTTTTTTAGGTCTACTACTTTTTGTAATGTTTCCATGGCCTTGGATGCCATTAGTACAATCCTAATACTGTCACAGCATGCAAAATCCAGTCCTAGTTCTGTACAGGCTACTTTTGGGTGGGATCCACCTCACCTGGCTTTGGGTGTCCCCTTTTGAGATGTCTCTTGGCTCCTTTCAAAGCCAGTGGAGAGAAATTACTTCTTTTATGACATCTTCATCTGACCTACCTTGGTCTGGGATGAAACAAGCCTGCTCCAGCTGCAGGAAGTTCACAGATGGCCCCACACCAGAAAAGAGTCAAAAGAAACATGAATGTCCATTCTTTTTTACAGCAACACAACATTGCCTTCTTCAACTCACTTGCCCCAAAAACACTCAGGTGTTTTGTACCTCCAAGGTCCCCAGCATGATGCTGGGGATGAGGAGAGGGCAGTGGCAGGTCTGCAGATGGTTATTGTGGTGAGTTGGAGGGGGAAATACAGAACTGCCCTTGCCAGGATGATACTCATGTAAATTATTCATCTGGTTTTATTGCTCATCTGATGAAGAAATTGCTTCTGAAAACAAGATCTCTTGAGAAAACTTCTTCAACTGATACTTGGAACAGACTTTATTCATGCTGCCATCAGCAATGATTCCTGCTGATTAAATAGTATCTACACCTTATTCTTGCTAAATTACCCTTTTTTACAAGGCCTGGCACATTTAACAATCAGTTTCAGGTTATATTCATAAACAACAGGCCAACACCAATTTTTGTATCAGCCAGGACATTGTGTTGCAGGATACTCCAAGGAGCAATTGTCAAGGTAATTCTTTTCTATTTTCAATAAGTGCTTTAGCTGTGTTATTATGAGATGTTCAATGTCTTGCTCTGAATGAATGGGAATAATTTCCCACTTTACAGGGCCTGTGGCATTGTTGGCTGGCTGTGCTTGGAGCTGAGGCTCAAACATCACTTGTCCCACTCACCCTGGCCATGTAAGCCAGAGGAGCAGGTGACAGTGGCCTTCAAGTCTGTGCCCAGCTGTGTTGAAAGGCAGAAAGAGGCAGGTCCCAACCTCCCTTTTCCCCTCCCTCCATTCAGAACATCTTAGCTGTGCAAATCAACCCCTTGAACACACCCCATTCACTCTTCAGGACCATCCCTTCACCCAGGGTTGGATACAGGAGTGGAAGGTCCCACAACAGCACAGAGAAAACTCTCACAGGTCCCACCATTCCTATGGGATGAAGTCCCTGCCTCAAGGTTGACTCTCCTAAGGTCATATATCACTCTACATCCCTTCACAAGTGTTTCAGTCCATGGCAGGGGGGTTGGGATGAGATGATTTTTAAGGTCTCCTCCAACCCAAACCATTCTATGGTTCTATGATTCACATGTTGAGGACACCTTGTAGCCCATGGATCTCGATTAGCTCATCACAGTAGCAAGAGAGATGAGTTTACTTGAAGCACCAGAGCAGATTATCTGCTTGGCCTGATTTCCTTCAGTATTGCAGCAGCTTGGAGCTGGCCCAGAAGGAGCAGCAGCCCTGGAGGTAATTACCAAGAGGATTTGGTGCCCTTTTATCTCAGATCACTTTGCTGGTCCTATGTGTAGGGCAACTTCTAAAAAGCTCTAAGCTGGTACAATTTCTGAATGTGGTGAACTTAAGCACTGGGGCAAGAGGCAGGGGTGTCTTAAATGAACTTTGCCATGAAAATGGATGTATCTTCTATACCCCCCTCATGGGTGTGGTGCAAGAATTTTAGGTGTGAAATGTGGTGTCTGTGGGGGCAAGATGATGCTTAGGTTTGTGACTATTTGGATAAGAATAGAACTGTCTAAAAAGGCTCAAACGTTGCTTTTCAAATCTATTTCTTGAAAATTAAACATTTTTCTCAAACACAAATGAAAAATTACAGCATACTTTCAGCTTGCTCTCTGTACCTCCTGGCATGGGGCTGAATTTTGGGAGCACACTGCGTTCACATTAAGGGCTGATCCCCATCTTTTTTAGGAATAGGAGGGCCAGATACAAGTTCCTTCAAGCTTAAGAGATGTTTGAATTTATAGCCATTGAGACCTTGACAGAATGCCCTACATCTGAACTGCAACAGAGTGGATTTAGGTTGGCATTGGGACACCTTTTCCAGGACTAAGGCCAGTTAAGAGAAGTAATAAGCTGTTGGGGGCACAGGGAGAAATTCTGCCACTGGAAGATTTTAAGATTATCCATCTTTTTAGAATCGTAGAATCATTTAAGTTGGAAAAATCCTCTAAGTCCAACTGTTAATGGAGTCCAACCAACAGTCTTATCTCAGGGACAGCTGGGTAATTCCTGTCTGAGGTGGGAGGATGGATGAGTTGTCTCCTAAGTTCTCCATGAGCTGCACTTTCTGGACTGCCATGCTTCTTTCTCCCAGCCTGTATCTCCAGCCCATCCCTGTGAAGCATTTTGTTTATTAGACAGACAGATAGTGCCCTAACCCTATGCTTTTGGAGATCTTACTCCTCTGAACACCCTTCCAGTTCAGGGGGATCAGATTCCTTCTAGGAAGAAAAAAAAATGCATAAAGAAAAAAAATTAAAGAGAAAAAAAGCCAATCAAATATGGTTTTGTTCTTTACAGCTCTTCGGTCTCTCTGGCAGACCTGAGATTGCCTCAGGGAAAAGGAAGCCTTTTTCTCTGCAGGGCCATGGGTTTAGATGAATCCTTTCAGATCTTTTGCTGGATGTTGGAATCTGACAGCCTGGGTAACTATTTATGTGAAAAGATCAGTTAGGAAATGGAGGCTTACCCAGCTGGTGAAATGTTAAATATTCACAAAATTTGTGTAGCACAAACTAGAGAGGACCTTGATTATTTTCCCTTGAGTTCTATCCCTCACTGAGAGCCTTGAAATAAAATGCTAATTTGCTGAGACCTGGTGAATATTCACTGCTCCCAAACCTTTCTCCACTAACACTTGAAAACCACAGGTTCCTTCACAAGCCATCCTTGATGTTTTATAAATGTTATAGCTAAGACATAATTTCTACTCCTTTAATGCGTTTTTTTGCAGCTGCAGCAGAGATATTATTTCAATTCAGGCTGCAAACAGTCATCCTGAAAGAGACCCAGTTCTCTCTCCTGGGATGTTTCCAAAGCATGCTACCCAAACCTTAAGCTAATAACCTACTTGAGGACTCTGTTTGATATGCACTGTGCCATCTCAGGTGCAGAGCTGCAGGTCAGGAGCATGATGTAACATTACAGGTACAAAAAAGCTTTCAGAAGAGGACTTGACCCTTCAGCAAAGTTCCACTGGGATTAATGAGGGTGTTTCCTTCCAGAAAAACACCCAGGTGTGCAGAACAAGGGGTGTTAATAGTGTTTGGGTTAGACATTATGCAGCAAGTATTGCAAGAAATATGCCTTCTTAAGATTCAGGAAGAAGCCTGACTTCAGCCTAGAAACCTTGGTAAAATATGCCTCTGTGCTACCTACAGTGTTTCTTCCCAGGGATTGCTCAACTCCCCTCACCATCAGCCTTAAACTTGATCTTTACTCTCTAGTTGGATGAGAAACATGCACACACTTCCTTTAGGGTAAAAGTCAAGTGTGGAGACTGCCAAGCCATTGGTAGCCAGACAAGGAACCCATAATGAACTCATTGGATATTAAATGGAGGCGGAATTACAGCAATGAGACTGGTGTTACATTCCTTGTGATCCTTAGGATCCTACCCAGCAAACCACACAGTGTGAATCCCAGCCCAGTTCATCATCCAGCATACAAACATTGGGTGTGTGCTGTAGAAGACACAAGAACTAATCAGCTAAGCCAGTTCTTCCAGAAGATCATCTGGGATTTTGATTTTAGGCTTAATTCCTTCTTTGTGACTTCTTCTATTTAAGCAAGAAATGAGAGTCACAAAGAAAACACCAAGGAAGGAATTGCTCATTTCTCCTGTGATGGGTAATCTCAAATCTGGTGGTGGTTAGTAAAACACTTTGCTCTAAAATATGCATTTTATTTAAAATAAAAGCTTTGTTGTTATTATTTTTATATTATTATTCCAATAGTTTCCCAAAGCAACAAACACAGAGATGAGGTTACTTAGGTTAGTCCTGTGTTTTTGTATTCAAGGGGAATCTTCTTCCTGGTTCCAGCTGGCATTAGATCAGATCTGTAAATCCCACCCTTAGATGAGATCTGACACAAAACAATCTCAGTTGAAAGAGTCCATTTACTGCAAATATGTTTTCACATTTTAGTTCCCAAACACTGGGCTCATACCACAAATAGCCAACATACAACTTCTTTTTGAGCAGAAATATTACAGCATAAATCTGTACATGTACTGAACTCATAATTTCTTTCAGTTGTGAAGGAGAGGCTGTTACTGCAGGACATTGGGTGTTGCTTTTGAACAGTTTAAGGTCTCTGAGATGCAGACATGCAATCAAAGTTGGCTTTCTAAGCTTCCTCAGCTTGTGCCTCCTCACCTCATACCTGAATTTAGCATCTGGAAGGATCCTTAAAAGCTATTTACAGGGGAGCCTCAGTGCCCATATGAGCACAGCTCACAGACCAGGCTGTATTTCTTTCTCTGATTCCAAAGCCCAGTGCTGTGTCGATGCAAAGCTGTACAAAATACCTGGCAGCTGTATCCCAGAGGAGTCATCATTTTACTGCATTTCCATCTTTAGCAGGAGAAGAGAAAAATACTTGGAGGAGCAAGAGAGCAGCAGCTACAGATGGTATTCAGCACCACCCCACCCTACAGCCCTGCTCTTGCTTTCCATAACTGCAATGGGCAAGACACTCATAAGGGATCCAAACTAATCCTCTTATACTCTAAATTACTCTCTTGGGCTTCCCCCAGTCAATGGGAAGCCTCTTTTGGGTAGCAATTCATTACCCTCCTGGTCCTAGAGACAGCCTTGTTAAATGGCTTAGACAAGATGCCTCAAAGAATCATGGAAGGGACCTTAAAGCCCATCTAGTTCCAAGCTCCCTGCCTTCCTCTAGACCAGGTTTCTCAGAGTCCCATCCAACCTGATTTTTTCAGGTGGTCAGCATTTGAACAGGCTGCCCTGGAAATGGAGGAGTCCATATCCCTGGAAGTGTTCAAAAGTCTATGGATGTGGCACTTGGGGATAGTTTTAATGCTGGATATGGTGGTGCTGAGTTAATGATTGGGCTTGGTGATCTTAAAGGTCTTTTCCAACCTAAATGATTCTATGATTCTATGCACGTAGCATAGCAAAGAGTTCTTTTTATAACAAGAAGTGTTAGAAAATTGATTTACAGAGTGATTTACAAACCTCCAGACACACTATGTGTCTGAGACCAGATCTACTCTTAAAAAGTTTTTTCTGACAGTGTTGCACCAGTTAAGGGGTGAAGTTTTACAATCCCCTTCCTCTGGTACATGCAGTCAAAACCAAGGCTTTAACTGCCTTAAATTTTACTCATTGCACAAGGTAAGTTTTTGCAAGGAGATCTGTGCCTGGTAACCTTTGCCATCTTTTCCCACATGAGCTCTGCTGAGATCTCAGCTTTTGGCATAGCTCAAGGTGGGGGGCCCAAACCAGAGACTTTCCTTGGAGGAATAAGTCTGTATCATTCAATAAGGAATTATTTTTTAATTCAACATTTTTCTCAGAGTTACCCTAGGTATTTCTATTTATTTTACTGTTTTTCTCTGCTTTCAGCCTTGCCCTAATAAAAAGCTGCTGTTGTAGCAGGTGACCTGTTGGGTTAATGCTGATATAGGACATATGTTCTTTTCCTTCCCCTTCCTTCACTTTTAGATGTTACAACTGAAACACAAAGCTCTGAATGCCCAGGGATTTCCAAAGGCCAAAAGACATCTGCTTTCCATCGCAGTCGTTTGCAGGTTAACACACAAGTGAAATACAGGAAGAAATGCCGATTCAGAACTGACTCAAATTTCCAAAATTAGACATAAATGGTGCTTTGATGAAGAATTAAACAGGGATGAAAAAAATTGAAACATAGAGAACAGTAAGCTGTGGATCTCCACAGCTCAACCTAGAGTGAAGATACCCAAGCTATCTTGGTGACAGCAATCAGCCTTGCTGTAGCAGGAAGAAATGCCCATTTTCCTCTGTTTTCAACAGGGAATGTATTAAAGCAGCTTTACAGTTTCTGGATAGGTGTGTCTGCAGCCAAGTTCAGGGCCAGGCTGGATGAAGCTCTAAGCAACCTGATCTAGTGGAAGGTGTCCCTGACCATGGCAGGAGGGTGGAATGAGATGATCTTTAAGGTACTTTCCAACCCAAGCCATTGTATGATTGTATAAGGGCAAGTATGAATTGAGCACCTGTGCTAAACTGAAGAGGTGGAGAGTGAGAAAAGATGTGCCAGCAGAGGTGAGGCCCATAGGTACATCTAGGTGGCACAAGTGTCATCTTTCCTGGGGAAGCAAGCACAGCCACCTTCAAGAAAAGTGCAAAATGAGTTTGTCTCTCCAATAAGACTGGTATTTTCACTCTCCATAAATAGAGTGTGCTGTTCACTTGCTGTGTCTATACTGATCTCCACAAGAAAACATTGTATTTTTTTTCTAGCAGGATCCTATTGGCTAAGGCAAAAATAATTCTAGAAATCATTTATTTCTACAGAAAGTGTGGGAGTGCTTGTCCCTGCTGCTGTCAGTTCCCATCCATCCCTTTTATCAACATACTCTCTTCCAGCGAGGACTGTTCAATGGCACACAATAAAATTGATTCATTACTCATTTTCTCCTTATTATTTTTCAATTGCTCCAGCTCTTGATACCACTTAAAGTGGACATTAGCTCTCCACAGCCAGTGTGTGAATGCTTTTCTCTAAGCTTTCATTACATATATTTTCATTTAGTCTCATTACACCATGGGTCTTTCTTATGAACTTCTTATATTGCTTTTATACAAGTTTGTGTATATTATACCACAGTAAAGAGTGAGAACACAAATGGATTTCTTGGAAAAGGTGGCCCAGGTGCTCTGAGTGAGAAGTATTTAGTGCTAGAAAGTGGTTTTATATAGAGGAGCTGGTTCTTGAGCTTTCCAGAATGAAAAAGGCTGTAACAACTAAGAGTGAAACTCAACTTTCATGCTCGTCTTTGGCATGAAAGCAAAACTGATTAAATTCCAGAAGGAGCAAGACTTTGTGTTTACAGTCAGCCTTGAAAAGTGGAGGTGGGAGTTAAGAGCTTTGTTTTGGGATAGGAGGCAGGATGATTTGAACTTCTGTGTGCATTGGGAAGGATTACAGCAACAGTGAATTTCAGGTAGTTTTACAGACTGATTTGTGTTCTAGGAGGAAAACTCTTCCCAGTTACCACCCTCATTTAGGGTTTAATTCAAAGAGGTTCAAAGTACAGCTCCAGTGCAGCAAAACTTGTAAGTACCTCCTTAATTCTGTCATATGAGTAGTGATCCTATGGGGAATCTCTGCTCCTTACTGGAATCTGTGGGACCAGAGTTTCTTCTTGGCTTTGGGTTGGATTTGGGACTTTTCTCACCTGAAGGGCCAGACCAAGGAGCTTCACAGGCTTCTTCACAGGTTGCTTTAGTCCCGGGAAACATTTTTTTCTTGCACTCAGACAAGGCATGACTGGAGTGAACACTCATATGTGGGAGTTAGGAAGCCTCAAGCATAGATACAATATTTGCTATTCACCCTGGAGAGAGATGAGTTTCTTATCCAGGTCCCTGCAGTGATTTTCTCCCCAATTACAAAGGGGATTAATACTTCAGATGCAGTTATCTCAATATATCCTAGCTCAGCCAGACGAATACAACCTTAGACACTTTATGGCTCAGATTTCTTTTTAATTAAAGGAGCCTTTTGTTTCACTGTAGCTTTAAAAGTCTTATTTATCATTAAGTTCTTTAGAAGTCTCTCAGGAAAATAATTTCCTGCTCCCAGTTTTATTCAGTCTTTGGATCTCCTATCTCTTGTCACCTGTAACAAAGTGCTGTAGGAAGGAGCTGTGCTGTATTGCTTTCATGTTCTCCATCAGCTCTGATATAGATGGTTGTTATAAAGCTTCATACATAATATATGCCATGTCTTAAAGCAGTCCTGTAAACGACTGTACAGCTGTAAAGGTTTCTTAACTCAACTTGCCTCGAGCTACCAGCTATAAAAAGGCATTTAAGCAGATTAGCATTAAAACTACCTGGTGGGATGAAAAATGGGGAGGAAGAATGGCCTAGTGATGGATCCTTGGACTGTGACCAGTCACGTGGGAAAGTCACCTTTCTGTGTCTTCAGAACCTGCAGGTGCTGGCACTAATATTTTTGGGAAATTGTTCTGTAATCACATGGTTTGCCCTCACAAGGGCCACCTCTCTGAGCTCACACAGGGAAGATTTTCCAAGCAGTCCAAAGGAAATGTTGACCCTCTCCCACTGAGTCAGAGTTTTCTGAGTCTCCTTTGAAAATCCTGCCTTTGCTGTGCAAATGCCTTTGAATGACTTTGCATGCTGAGTTTTCTGCCTTTTTTCTGTAGCAAAGCTGGAGAAAAGCTTTTGGAGCCTGTTCTGCCAGGAAGTGAAGTCCCACCCGTGGCTGGAAAGCTACTTCTAGTAGCTTGATTTTTTAAAAAAATTGGGCTGAAAATCAAGTGCATTTTAAAGCTTGTCATGAAGAAAATCAAATTTCTTTCCTACCTTGACACCTGTTGTTACTCAGCAAAGGAGGAATGTGAATTCTCTGCCCTGTGCTGTCACATTGATCAGATTGGGATCTGTGTCCATGGTCATGGATCACTGCTCCCATCCTACCACTGGGCTGCCCACAAGTCATTGTACAGGAATACAAGAACATAAATGTTACGGAGTCATTAAATGGTTTGGGTTGGAAGGGACCTTAAAGATCACTTTGTTTCAACCCCCCTGCCATGGGCAAGAACACCTTCCACTAGACCAGGTTGCTGAGACCCCCACCCAACCCAGCCTTGAACAATTCCACGGAGGATGGAAATTATGAAAATATCCCCAAAATACTGACATTTCCCCAGAAAATAATCCAAATTCCTGCTTCTGTGATGCAGTCTTGGGCACCCCAGAAGCTCTCAAAGGTGTTGTTATCTAAGGAATGAGATTAGTTTGAAGAATGAATTTGAGGTGTCTTCACATGACCTGGCTGCCTGAGCTCCCATTGTACCTGATATCCACCTGGTCAGTGCAGCCAGTTGAGTCCAGAGAACAGTTCAGCTCACCCCTAATTTGGGATCTGCATTTGCTCAGCTCTGTTGTTCTCCACATCCCACTGACCAACTGGCTTCTGGATCTCCATTGACTTTCAGCTTGGACACCTAGGGTAGGATTTAGTGGCTTGAACAAGGAGACTTTCCAGGAGATGTGGCAAAAAACATGTCAGATGTCCCACCCTTCCAGAGTGGTAGCTGGAGACCATGTGGTACAGCCTAAGACAAACCAAACAGCACTGGTTATCTCCATTTAGACATTTGAATCCATCTCTTGACCCACATGGAGCTGCCTACATTGAATGCAGGCAGACAATGCAGAATCACCTCTCCACTGCCAGCATCTCCCCCTCTCCCTCACTGCCTGCTCTGCCTTGCTCTCCAGGATTTCCTAGGCCAGTTGGAGTTGATCATGCAAGAGTAAAAAATGCTATAAGTATGAGAAGCTTCTTTGCTGCTATCACAGACTTATGCTGGGAGAAACCTTGTTATAGACACTGATAGAGTTTGTAGATACACTTCCTGTAAAGCCAAAAAGGAGTCAAGAGCCCTGCCTGTAAAGCCTGTGTTGTCCTGGTGGAGGGAGGTACAACTCACCCAAATAAACCCTTCAAGCACATCCATTGGTGTGTCCCAGTATGTGACAGTAACACTGCACATGCCAGTTTAAGACAGCATTGTCACATGAGCTTTCAGCCCTGACATTGCTTTTCAAATAGACAGTATTTTCCCTGACCTTTTCTTGTTGGCATCTCTTCCAAAGTCCCCCTTTGCCACAGCTCCTATTTTTCACTCTTTGTTTATGCTAATGGCTAATGAGCTGCCTTTTGTGGATCCTGGATAAAGAGGGTATTTCATAGACAGTAACATAATCAATTAATTGGCTGTAATCTTGATTTGTTTGTCTAAAGAGTACTTTAAATCCAATGCTTGTCATTGTCATTGTCAATGACTGTGCAACACCCTTTTGTTTGTAAGGAGGCAAATCAAAGGACGTTGGGATGAGGACCAAGAAGATTTGTCAGGGTAAAACCTTCTGCTGTTTTACATTGTGAAATAACAACAAAAAAGCACAAGTTTTTTGCTCTGAGTAAAGGAAAATGTGATTTGCCCTTTGTAAACAGTTGTATTCCTTTACACAAAACCTTTTTTCAGAGCACTAAAAACTATTCTTTTCTCAAAACACCAAGAAGCTTTTACATTTGTACCTCACATTTATAACCTGAGGTGCTTGAAAAGTGGGGAGGGAGGAGAATTTTTCGTGTTAAAACATCATAGCTGTTGGAAGCACATTTTCCCCAGTGAAGGTCCCAAAAATCCTGTTCAGTGCCATTCAAATACTACCTGCATCTACCCTGCATGTGTTATTTGATGTAAGGGGAGATCTCCAGTCTCCAGGCCAAGTCTTGTCCATCCAGCTCATGCCTGGCCCCTTGCCAAGGCCACTGGCTGTGTTCACCTTGCCTTGGTACTTGGCCATGATCTCTGGTGGGATTAAAGTGGCATCTCTCTGTCCCCAAGGAAAGAGTTAATTTGCAATGCAAAAAGCCCCACAAAGGTGGCACTGATGTGGCACATCCTTCCCATGGGATCCTGACAGAATCTCCTATGGGTACTTGAGGTTGAGGTTTGCTGGGACAGCGTGGGAGAATCATGTAGGACTGAGGGAGGCAAATTCATCCTCAGTCATCCCCTGTGTACAAAGGGAAATCCTTCAACTGACCCCTGAACACACCCAGGTTTCATCTCACAGACAACATCTTGGTTCAATCCTAAAGAAAATTTGGGAGACAACATTTACAGTGGGTAACTGGTCAATATGTATGGCCTGTGACAGGAACAAGCTGGGAAAAATGAAAGATGAAAACACAGAAAATCAGGGCTAGCATGAATACCAGAAACTGCTCCTGTCCTGCTCCCTGGCTTTGAGGCAGGATTTAGAAGATGTCCAGATGTGCTCTGGAAAACATCTGGAAAACAGCACTGTCCAGAGATCCCACTGTAAATCCTGGCCTGCAGTGGTGCAGGTTTACAAAATCAAAAGGGAAGTAGCAATTAGGCTGAACTGCACAGAATCTCTGTCTTATTAAATGTCATCAACTCTTGCTGACCATGTCCCATGCCGTATTTTAGAACATCAGATCAGTGTCACCACACAAATCAGGGTGGTTGACTCAGATGACACAGCCTGAGGGCATGTTCTGCTCCTGGCACTGTGGCCTCTGTGTGAGGGTGTCTGCACACAGCCAAAATCCAGCTTTTTTTTTTTCCCTCTAATCCTTCAAGGATCTTGTGGATTATGGAAGACTCTGGCCTTTATTGTGCCAAGCTGAGCAAAACCCAAGTTACTTTTTGTTGAGGGGATACTCAGGAAAGAATCCTGTGTGGTGAGGCTGAAATTGTATCTCATTCCCTCTACAGGAATTTCTGGGCAGCCAGAATGGATGCTGTGGATTTTCACCCTTTCTACATGTGGCAGTAGCTACAATTCTTTTTCAAGCTTCAGTTTTTTCGGGGTTTGGCTGAACCTTTGTGACAGATGCAAGAGCTGAGTCTCTGTAAGATTTCAGAGTGAGTGTGAATTTCAAATAGATCAGATGCTGCTGTGGGACCAAATCCTACAAAAATCTGTACAAGCCTGGGGGTGCCTGAATGTAACCAGACATGTCCTAGACAGGTTTATTGAGAGTCTACAAGTGGAGAAAAGGGTATTATGTCATAACAAAAGTAAGGACTTTGAGGAACTGCCCTGAGCAAAGATGCTTGCCTGGGAGGTGGGATGCTGGGGTCATGTCCACAGCTGGTTGCAGCCTTTTGGGTTTCTTAAAAGTGTTCTTACATTCTTAAAACTTGTGGTTTGCAATAGAAGATTAAAGAAGATTTAAATTCCTAAATGTGTTTATAGACTTGCCTTTAATACACCCAGATTTCAGTTTCCCACCTGTACGCTGCTTCCTTTTTAAAGGCAAGATTTTGTGGGAAGCAAGGGTTGTTCATTCCTCTGGGTCCTCTGGATCCAAGTAGTAGTGAAGCAAAATCAAGCTTTTGCTGCAAGAATATTTTTCTGTATTTGTCAAAGTTTGTGTGGTTTGGTTCCCAAACACTTCATGAAGAGCTCCAGGGCACAAGGAAAGGCAAGTCCTGAACTGTTGACTGTGTGTAGAGACCCACAGTGGATGTCACCCATTGTGCTGTGTGCCCTCAAGCTTCAGAGGAGAGAGAGAAAACATCTTTTTTAAGAGGGATGTAGAATCATAGAATCCTTAAAGTTGGAAAAGATCTCTAAGGTCATCGATTCCAAGCATTAACTCAGTATTTTCTGTGGAAAAAAAAAAAATCCATCTACAGGGGTTGTAAGCTGATGTGGATCATCCTAATTGCTATCTTCCTCATCCTCACTGACCTCCACACCCTGCACACCTCGAAGAGCTGCCCAGCAGCAAGTCTTTGCCAAGGTTGAGGAAGAGGAAAAGCAGCAGAAATCACTGTGCTGCAGCTGAGCATTTTCTGTGCACAGCATATTAGTTATTTAAATCTTCCTTTTCAAAAAACTGTATTTTTGTGGGTTATCAGAGGTGCAGGTAAGACCTATGAACACACAATGTTTCATAAAAGGTGTGGCTTTAGGAATATTTCAGAGAGTTTGCATTATCTCAGGAGGGAGTGAATCCTGCATCTCTGGAGTGTGTAGATGAGTGATGTAACAGGAGAGGGGTGACAGAATTTGCCTTGGAATAAAATTTGCTTTTGGACTGGGTTGGCAACACTCAATTATAAGGTACAGAATACTTATAAGATACAGGATAAGGCATTTTTCAGCAGTGAGTTCTTCAAGCATTTATAAAGCCAGGGCATCATTCCTTTCTCCATTTTAGAGATGATGAAACTGAGGCACAGGGGCTGTCACTTGTCAGAGATCAGCCAGTCTAGAGTAAAACCATGGTCACCTACAGGCAGGACACAAACTACCAAAGGGTCATGGTCTGAAATGAGACCAAAAAGTAATTTCGTAAAAAAAAATCTCTGTTTCCTTCTTTACTCATTAGCCCACAGCCATGTCTTGCTCAGCAGAGATCTAGTAAAGAAAGTATTTATGCACCTTCCCTCCTGATTCCTGGACTGAGATACTTAGTCCTGAGCTCATTATGACCTTAAATATGTTATCTATTACCTTTAATGGCATATTGTAGACTCCTCCACTCATATGCATCCTTATTAAATGAGCTGAGCAACCTGGCAATGAAGAAGTAGAAGTGTCAACCTCTTCAAATTAAAATAAAAAATCAATTATGCTCTTAGGGGCAGATGGAGATTAAGCTGAATACAATGTACATTTACTCTGTTGTGGAAGCCGAGCCCTTTATGTGCAATTAGTGGCATTTCATTCTTAATCTTCCTCCTTAGTACAGAAGGAGCCATTAAAAGAGCAAAAACCATCCACAAGCCTCTTTCATAGCCAGCTTCAGAGAGGTGCTTCCAAATGCATCATTTTCATCTTTGTTTTATAAGAAAAAAATATAATTATTTATATGACCTTTTAAGTCTTCAGTGTTGTTTTAGGGACGATGGTGAACCAGAGATTCCTGTGTTAAAGGGGAGGGAAATGGAGAATTTATTTGACATCGCAAAGCTGGGCAGAAACACCACAGTTAAGTGAAAGCTATAACCACTGTGCTGCATCTGAGGTCTACATCCATTTCCACTGCCACAGCCTTTCCCTGGGAGAGATCCCAGCTCCTCCTGCCTCACTTTCCCCAGCCTCCCTTCCCATCACCAGCTCGTGGAGGTAAAACAAACCAGGAGAAATTTTCATGTCAATGAAAAGCCTGTAAATACTTGAAATAAACAAGGAAGCTGCTAGTAAAGGGTAGAAATGAGCAAGTTCTTGATGTGAGAGTGGATCTTTTCCATAGGGCTGGCACGATCAATAAGGCTCATAGCTGTGAGCCTCAGTATTGAACCTCAGCGCTGTGATTTATTGGATATAACATGTGCTTCCTTTTCATTTACTGCTAAGGTGGAAGAGCTATTGTTTAGCACAGAGGCCATGCTTTCTGAGCATTTTTGAGCTTCAGGCATGAAGCATTGGCTCAGATTTCCCAGTTAATGTTAAAGCCAGTTATTGCCCCTCTGCTGAATAGTCATAACCCTTAGGCAGTGATTTCTGACCAACAGGCAGTAAAAATAAAGAAAACTGGGTAAGTAAACTGCTTTGGGCTGTGGGTGTGGGTCTCCACTTGGTGTTTGTGTCTCAGGCTGAGATCTGCAGGGCAGCTGCTGCTGGGGACTGCAGGGATGTCTGGCCCTGAGTTCTCCCATTTTAGAGCTGATGATTCCTTTGCCCTGGTATTCCTTGAGTTGCTGCAGGAGAAGGGGTACAGAAGGGACCAGCACTTTTTACCTCTGGAATCACTGCACACAGGGCTGGTCCTGCCAAGAGGTGCAAAGCTTGTGAGACTATAACCCAAGCAGCGTTTTATGAATCCCAAGCCAGCAATCTTTTTGCTGTTCCGAGCATTTAAGAAGCAGGACTTTTACTGTGAAGCATAAAGAGAGAGTTAAAATTTTGGATTAACTTCACTTATGCTCATCTCTTCTTTAGATCCTGCCTTAAACACCTGCCTTCAAAGCACCAGTGCATTGAATAAAAAAGTGTCTTCGAAATGCAGCCTGACTATGATCTCCAGGAGATGGCACTGTGAAACTAGTCTTTCAGCGTCCTAATGCTGCCTTCCAGGGACCAGCTCCTCTCTGAATTAGGGCTGATGGATAAAAAGAAGACAAAGGCGTAAGTAAGCGATAGCCCTGACCCAGAGACTGTTGTGAATTAAGGGCCTGATGGTACCTTTATCTCGTGTAAAGGTTGTGATATGGTGGGTTGAAAACTGTAAAACTTAGAAGAAGCTGAAGGCCACGGTTTGCTGAGTGGAGGGGGAAATGCAGAGAAACTTCACTATGAACTCAGGAGCAACCCCAGAGAGAGGAGATGTCTGTGGCAGAGGAACTGACAGGAGCTGCACTTGGTCATGGAGGTGACCCCAGACGATGCCCTGTTAGTCTCCTGTCTGACACTGAGCTCCTGGTAGACACTGTTCACTCTTCAGCTCACTCTAACCATCCCCAAATAATTCACCAGTGTCAGCTACACAGCCTTGCCCCTTTTTCAGTGCAGTGCAACTCGATGTCAGCATCCCAAAAGCCAGCAAATATCTCCCAAAGTGGAGGTAACCATATCTTTTGGATATAAACCTGGTGCCACCATGTAACTTCTGCCCAGTCTGATAGTGTTTTTCATGGATGAAGTTCCAGTCTGAGCTTTGCCATTTTACCTATAGAAAGGCTGGCTCAGATCCCAGCATTTGCACTGTCTGCAAGGCTAATGCCATTTACTCATGTTTATGAACACAGATCTTATCTCAGCACCATGTTAAGCTTGTGGGATGCTCTAAGTCCTTCAAGTACCTGGTTAAACTTGGGCTAGAAATGGATACTCAAATGCACAACCACCTACTATCCCATAATGTTCCTCAGGGAATTTAGCTTCCCAAGCTAGAAGAAATGAGAGAAATTAGGAGTGTTAATGCCATCAGAGCTATGTATGTGTGCTTTGTGTAGGGGATCTTATCCCCATCTGTTCTCCAAATACCTAAACCTGATGAAGGCAACTGCCTGGAAAATGGAAAATATATTGTCTCTTTATAATCTTATCCTGGGGATCAGGAACTGCTGATATCTGATCTAAAGTAATGGAACTGTCTAAATTTCACTGGGTTGGACACATTTCTGGGGTTCAGCTATGGAAAACTTGGGATGTGAGCAGTTATATCCTTTGAGGGTGATAATCAAGAGGCAAGGGCAGATGGATGTTCATCACAACTTGGGTACTTGGTGCTTAGGTAAATCACCTTTTTTGTGGCAGTGCTACTTGAATAGAAGTGTTTTAGTTAAAAACAACAACAAAACTTAGATGTGAAATGTCTGTTCACAATGTGAAATACAAGTTCACGTGTCACGTGCTTGCCAACAGATATGGCATTAAGGAGCATGCACAGCAGTACAATTAATGTATTTGGTTTAGATCAGTTCAAGATACATCCCTGAGTGTCACTGAGGCTGAAACTGGAACTGACCTCAGTGTAGTTTTCCTTCCAGGACTTACACTTTACATCTAGGGATACAACAATGGGACAATTCAGTATTTCTCAAGGTGCTTTCTTTTTCCCTAGTGATGCTCTGAAAGGTAGTATTAAAATGAAATCTCTCAGCTATTACTGCAGTTCGTGTCCACTAAACCAATTTGTATTCTCAGCTGTGAGCGAGATGCAAAGTCTTTGCTGCCAACAGCAGCTATTAGAGTCATCTACAAATCAGACCTGATATAAATCTGCACCTTTTCTTTCATATCTGAAAGTTTTATTAGAGCCGCTACTTAGAAAACTTCCAAAGGAATTTTGTTCCTCAGCTTTAATTACTATTAATTTTTTTTCTTCAATCCACCTCTTTGGACACCATCCACGGAGCTAATTACCTCACAAAGAGACATGGAGGGACATGGACAAGGAGAATGCTTTCTTGTACATCTCTACATGCAGGGCCAATTGCACAGAAATAGTCTCTGAATAAAACTAAAAGAGGCCAGGACAGAGGGGAAGAAGAAACTTCAGACAAGACAGTGGAACCAAAATTCCTGCATAAAAGAGCACTTAAGCTGGAATGAAAAAAAGCACAAAGGTATCTGGTGTTAATGGAAAGGAGATGGAGAAACACTTGGAATGCTGTGGCTGTGTCCCTAAACTGGATGATGGTGGTGACATCCACCACCAGATATAAACAAAAATAGGCTGCAGTGAGAAGAGTCTCAGTGTAACCTAATTCAGAGCAGGTTAAAAGGAACGAGAACACAGACATTGTGTTTGGAGAGCACCTTCCTTTCAAAAGTATGTTGAAAATCTCAAACGTCACTGTGCTGAATATGTCACCCACTTCCACAGTCATCTGGAGAAACAGGACTTCAGTACTCTCCTGACATCTCTTGGGTTTTTGGTCTTATTCTGAAGTTCTGACAGTGTTCCCTTTCACAGTGTGTTGAAATCTCATCCAGCCCAAAGCCTGAAAAGTATGACCTGGTTGATTTGTATGTTTTACAGGAAATCTGCTGGAATAGGAAAGACTGAACCCAAGTCCATGGCCTCTCAGAGATGGAACATGAATGGCAAGAACATGGACTGTGGTGAAGAAACACTGTCTGTGATATTTGCTCTTTTTCTCCAGTCTTCAATATCTTCTCCTCAAACGTATCCCAGAAACAAATAACATCTTTCTTCATCTTCATTCCACTCCTCACTTGTATTCTTGCAAAAAATACTTGTGGTGTGCCAGGGTGTCTGTGAGAGGCAGAGAGTGGAAGAGAAAGGGGTTGAGGAGGTTCAGTGATGAATTCCCAGCAAGAACCAGTGAAAAGGGAGCTGGTGTTTCCAATGGGTCAGAGAAAATCAGTGCCACCTCTCTGCCATGTCCCGAGGTATGAGAACACCCTCCCTGCAGCACTCCCCTGCTCCTGCAAGAAGGGATGCTCGGAAAATCAACCTGGAAACTTCAAACCTCAGCTCAGAAGTGACCGGAGAAACACGAATGGAGACAACAGTCGCTTCTGAGCCCGAGGGGTGAGATGTAAATTTGAGAGCCCGGCCGTGGGGGTGGACACAGCAGCGTCTGGGGTTAATTCCACAGTGGAAAGGACAAAGCCCAGGACTGGTTGCTGCCTGGAAAAAGGGATGTCCCTTCCATCCTCTCCTCTCCAGACCTGTTGAATTTTTATGTGCCCCGCACCAGTCGCCACCCCGGAGGATGCTCCGAAAACACCCACTTGCATCCTCAGTCCTACCAGGGGTGTGGCACCCCCGCGCCTACAGGGGGACGGGAAGTGGGGTTCCAAAAATCCCCACCAAGACGCACCACACACCCCTTGAGCAGGGCTACAAGAGAGGGAACAAAATCCCTGAAAAATACACTCTCAGCCCCTCTGCTGAGGTGGAGAAAGCTCCAGATCTGCCGGGTACCGTCGGTCGGAGCATCTCGAGTAAACCCGGCCGCAGAATGGGATTTATTCCCATCCCATCCCCACCGCCCGGGGATTTTTCCGGCCCCCCCGGGAGCAGGAACGGCGGGGGCCATGGGCAGTGGTGCCTGGCATGGTTTTCCAGCCTTGCAGCGGGGCTGATTTTCTCGAAAGGGGGGGAAAAAATATAAATAACCAGAAAAAACCCGCAGTGTGTCTGTACGTGCAAACACCCCCACACCAGCACAGCCGCACACACCGACGTGCAGCGCGATTCTGCCGCGAATCCCCTGCAACAGATAAAGAAAGAACCAGCAAATAACTCGAAAGAAATAACCACCCAATAACCTGAGGAGTGAAGGAGGGAAAGTTGTGCGTGTCCCTGCGCGCCGGGAGGGCGGAGGGTGCCCACCAGTTGATTTTACATCCTGCCTTGTGCCTTCGCCTGCTTTTCTTTGTATGTTTTATTTATTTTCTGCAACAGTGAACAAACAGGTAATGCCGGAGCCCGGCGAAGCGGAGGGAACGGGCGGGCTGAGGGATGCGGCGCGNTTTAAAAAAAAAAAAAAAAAGCCCTAAAAAGAGCGGCAGGCATGCGCACTGCGCGGATGCCATATTGGAATGAGTCTGGAATGAGTGAGCCGCGGGTGCGGGCGCAGGGACGGGTGGGCTCCGCTCCGCGCATCGCTCCGCGGGCGGCTCTCCGCGGGGAAAAAAGGGAAAAAATACCCCAAAATAACCCAAACTCGCACAGGTAAGGCACCGCGCTCTGCAGCCCTACCCCCCCCCCCNCCCAAAGCCTGAAAAGTATGACCTGGTTGATTTGTATGTTTTACAGGAAATCTGCTGGAATAGGAAAGACTGAACCCAAGTCCATGGCCTCTCAGAGATGGAACATGAATGGCAAGAACATGGACTGTGGTGAAGAAACACTGTCTGTGATATTTGCTCTTTTTCTCCAGTCTTCAATATCTTCTCCTCAAACGTATCCCAGAAACAAATAACATCTTTCTTCATCTTCATTCCACTCCTCACTTCCATTCTTGCAAAAAATCCCTATGGTGTGCCAGGGTGTCTGTGAGAGGCAGAGAGTGGAAGAGAAAGGGGTTGAGGACGTTCGGTGATGAATTCCCAGCAAGAACCAGTGAAAAGGGAGCTGGTGTTTCCAATGGGTCAGAGAAAATCAGTGCCACCTCTCTGCCATGTCCCGAGGTATGAGAACACCCTCCCTGCAGCACTCCCCTGCTCCTGCAAGAAGGGATGCTCGGAAAATCAACCTGGAAACTTCAAACCTCAGCTCAGAAGTGACCGGAGAAACACGAATGGAGACAACAGTCGCTTCTGAGCCCGAGAGGTGAGATGTAAATTTGGGAGCCCGGCCGTGGGGAT
Source organism: Calyptomena viridis (assembly GCA_013390005.1). Taxonomy (NCBI): domain Eukaryota; kingdom Metazoa; phylum Chordata; class Aves; order Passeriformes; family Eurylaimidae; genus Calyptomena; species Calyptomena viridis. The sequence continues at coordinate 215,052 of WEIV01024909.1, forward strand.
GGACACAGCAGCGTCTGGGGTTAATTCCACGGTGGAAAGGACAAAGCCCAGGACTGGTTGCTGCCTGGAAAAAGGGATGTCCCTTCCATCCTCTCCTCTCCAGACCTGTTGAATTTTTATGTGCCCCGCACCAGTCGCCACCCCGGAGGATGCTCCGAAAACACCCACTTGCATCCTCAATCCTACCAGGGGTGTGGCACCCCCGCGCCTACAGGGAGACGGGAAGTGGGGTTCCAAAAATCCCCACCAAGACGCACCACACACCCCTTGAGCAGGGCTACAAGAGAGGGAACAAAATCCCTGAAAAATACACTCTCAGCCCCTCTGCTGAGGTGGAGAAAGCTCCAGATCTGCCGGGTACCGTCGGTCGGAGCATCTCGAGTAAACCCGGCCGCAGAATGGGATTTATTCCCATCCCATCCCCACCGCCCGGGGATTTTTCTGGCACCCCCGGGAGCAGGAACTGCGGGGGCCACGGGCAGTGGTGCCTGGCATGGTTTTCCAGCCTTGCAGCGGGGCTGATTTTCTCGAAAGGGGGGGAAAAAATATAAATAACCAGAAAAACCCCGCAGTGTGTCTGTACGTGCAAACACCCCCACACCAGCACAGCCGCACACACCGACGTGCAGCGCGATTCTGCCGCGAATCCCCTGCAACAGATAAAGAAAGAACCAGCAAATAACTCGAAAGAAATAACCACCCAATAACCTGAGGAGTGAAGGAGGGAAAGTTGTGCGTGTCCCTGCGCGCCGGGAGGGCGGAGGGTGCCCACCAGTTGATTTTACATCCTGCCTTGTGCCTTCGCCTGCTTTTCTTTGTATGTTTTATTTATTTTCTGCAACAGTGAACAAACAGGTAATGCCGGAGCCCGGCGAAGCGGAGGGAACGGGCGGGCTGAGGGATGCGGCGCGCTTCTGCCTTTCCCCCTCTTCCTTCCCCATCTCCCTCCCTGGAAGTTTCTTCGCGACGCGAAATAGGGACGAAAAACGAAATAAAAGGTTGCAGGGAGCGGCGAGGAGGGGAAGCTCGGGGGCAGAGCTCCGGTATTTAAGGCGTTATGGCATTTTATGCCATTTAACTCGCGGGCTCCCAGCCCGTGTCCCCGCGGAGCGCTGTCCCGCACCGCAGAGCGCGGCCGCACCGCGGCATCAATTCCACGCGTGGATTTCATCCCTTCCCTCCCTTATCCAGTCCGTATCCTCGGCGGGGGCGCGGCTCGGGGCGCGGAGGCACCGCGGGCGCGGAGCGCGGCGCAGCCACGGGTGATGCTGGTTGGGATGCGCGCGTGGTTTATTTTTTCCTCTTTACGGATTTTTTTTTTTTTTAATTCCCTTTCTTGAAACTGCTGAAAAAGGTCACCGGGGGGGTGGGNCCTCCAAATCTTCTAGTTCCAACCTTTGCAGCCTTCCACCAGGCCTGGTTGCTCAGGGCCCCTTGGATGTTCCCAGGGATGGGGCATCCCCAGCCTCTCTGCACAGCCTGTGTCAGGGCCTCACCCCCCTCACAGCAAAGCCCACCCCCCAAAGGCTCCCACACCCCGCCCCCACCTCCAGGCACCTGCCCCCACCGGGCCCCTGGCACCCCCACCCCCCCCCCCCCCCCCCCAAACCCCTCCCGGCTCGCATTTCCCTTTATTTTATTTATCGGGTTTCGCGGCGCTTGAGTGGAGAGAGTCGGTTTTTCCGCTCCCGAGATGTATTAAAAATATTTTTTGATTTTTTTTGTCTCTCAGACTGGGAGATGGGTTTGGATTTCTTTTTTCCCCCCACCTTTTCCGAAGGGGAAAGCCGCGGAGGAGTTGTTGGGAAGTGTTGGCGGGCGGCTGGGGCTGAGCCCCCGGCCGGTCCCCGGGCTGGGCACCACGGGGGGGGCGCGGGCAAGGGCTGCGCTGCCTCCGAGATCCATCACAAGCGTGCACGGAGTTTCTTTTTACCTCGTCGGATCGCGTTTTTATATACTCTCATTTCCTTTTTTTTTTCCCTTCCCTTTTCCCCCTTCTTTCCCCCCCCTTTCTTTTTTCTCACTTCTTCCTTTTTTCCATATTTTCTTCCCTTTTATTTCAAAATTTTTTTTAAAGTAATACCTATCATTTTCCTGCCTTTCTGACAAACGCTTGTGCGATCTCCTTTCAAATTTACAAGGCTGATGCACATCACGGAAAGAGTTATTTTGGGGGTGCGGGTGGGTTTCTTCTGAATCTGCGGGGGAAGGGGGACAAAAAAAAAGCAGCTGCAAAAGGCGAGAGGGAAGGAAAAAAAATAAAGAAAAGAGAAGAAAGCAGTCAGCTGTGCCAAAATGTGCAGCTCTGATCTGAGACGTATTTTCCCGTAGCGCTCCCGAACTGCGGTAAATGAATATTTATAAAGCTCGTTCAACATGGCGGGTTAAGGTGTCTTTAAAAACTGAAAATAAACATTTTGCGAGGAGAAAAAGAGGGAAGACGACGTGCCACACGTTTGATTCAACTCTCTTTTGTTGCTCGGAGAGGTGCGCTGGTGAATGGGATGCGGAGGGATGAGGTTGGGATCCGTCCTCGGGGTCCTCCCCCTGTAGGACTCGATGGTGGGAAAAGTACCGGGCATTTGTGTGTGCTGGGAAGGGACGGGCGGAGTTGGGAGCGCTGCCGATTTGCCTTTGAATGCCAAAATTACAGACGTGCCATGAGAAAAAAATAAATAATAAATTGCCGCGAGACAGAGCGCTGATTTATTTTGCATTAATAGTAGACGTGTCGTGGGATGAGATGTCCTGTTGGAGCTGTCAAGCCTTCCTGGGCGCAGGCAGCTGGGCATGGCTGCGGTGGGGGTTTTTTGCCGTTGTTTAGCAAAAACACTCTGGAATTGCTCCGCAAGGAAATTTGGGCTGCAAACAAGTGACTTCAGCAGTGCAAGCAGCATCTCTTTTGCGGAGACCCTTAAAAGCTCACAATGACGGAGGCGAATCGCAGCTTTTGCAAAGCCAGAGGATGAGTTTGCGAGGAGTTTTCGGGGAGTTGTTCGTGCCCTTCCAGGGTGCCTTTTCCAAATGTGTTTTCCAGGGGAGCGGAAGGGCGAGGCTGCCTCAGAGACACCCGAAACTTCCCAGTTCCCGTGCAGGGAGCACTTCGTTATTGCTGTTGTGGGGTTGTTTTGCCGCGGTTGTGAGATGTTAACTTCGGAGCATCGGTGTTTTGTTGCATGGGAGGCGATGGGATGCTCCAGCATCGCAGGCTGTCAGTGCCCGGGAGGGGATGGAGGAGCCAGGGAGGATCCTGGAAGAGGGGAAGAACTGATCTGTGCCTCTTGAATGCTCCCCGGAATCCATCATGATTTTATTTACCGGGAGCGGTTGGAGATGCTGTTTGCAAACCTTGTCATGCAGGGTGAGGTTTCTGATTCCAGAAGGGCTCTGATCCACCTTCCCATCCATTCTCCCACTCCTTTCTCCAGCCCCTGCCAGGATCAAGCTGGCTTAGGGATCCAGCAAACTTGTGTTGCAGGACATGGTGGTTGGGAGGGGGTGGAGGAGAAGATCGAGGAGAAATTGTGATTTCTTATCAAAATAGCAGAAAACAGCCTTAATTATAAGCAGAGTGGCTTGCAAGGCAGCTGTCAAATTATGGTGGACTTAGGTGGCAAAATCCAAGACCTACAGTGGAGTGGTGTCAGCCTGTGGGTTTTTCTGTGGGATATGAAGGGATGGAGCCATTGCAAAATGGGAAGATATCTGCCTGCTCTGCTCCCCGTGCACCTCTTCATCCCCAGATTTGCTGCCCCTTGGACTGGGCAGCTTTTAAAATCAGTTTGTGCCCCTGGTGCTCTGTGGAAGGAAGTATAGCAGTGACCTGGTGCCTGAGCAGAGAAGCAACTTCACTTGGTTGTGTGATGAGGATGTGGGATTGGAGTGGGTTTGCAAAGGTCTCTGGAGGTCCCTCTGAACCTGAAGATCTTGCCTTTCTTCTCTTGATTCACTGGTTTCTTTTGCCTTGGAGGGACCTACTTAAATATGGCAAAAATATCCTAAAATGGTTCTTCCCTTGCAGACTGTCCTCTCTGATGGGAATACCTTGCTTTGTGTCAGCATTGCCTCTTTCAGGCTCTGCAACTGACCCCCACCCCGAATGGGGTGACCCTCCATGTCCCTCCACTTGTCTTTTTGCCATGGGACAAGCCTCCTCTGAGGAGTTTCTTCCTGCAGTGATAGAGGAGTGGTGGCCAGGATTCAGTGCAATTTGTTTTCCCTCCCTAGAAGCATTTGTTTAAAAACAAATTTGATTTCCTTTGCTAGTGGCAAAAAAAAAAAGCAGGTGAGGCAGGTTTTATCTCTCAGGTTGGGAGTGTTGCCTGGGTGAGCAGGGATGCAAGTGGCTTGTTTTCCTTCTTTTTTTCCCCCTCTCTCCAGCATATTATTTATGAAAGGGAAGAAAATATTCTCACAAGTCTAATAAATTCAGTGCTTATAAAGGATTAGTTCCTAATAACTCCTATGATAAGATGGAGGCTTGGTGTAATCTGTTACTAAGTGAAAATCTAAAAGCCATTTAAATAGATACAGCACAGAGCTATTGAGAGACCAGTACACTGTAAACAGCAAGGAAATATCTTTTTAATGATTTAAGGGGTGCACAGGGCAGTGGGATGGTAAATACATTATGAGGAAGACAATGTAATTTCATTTATATGTTGAGAAAACATTTACAGATGTTACATGTGGCAGAGGTGGAGAGTGTTTTGCACAGATGTAAGAACATCTGTAGATATTAGTATATAGTTATATAGCTGTGATTATGAGTGATAATTGACTGGCTGGACAGGCAGTTGATGTTTTAATGAAGCATTTATTAAAATTTTATGGTAGAAATAAAATAAACACCAAAGCTGGCAACTCTTTAGGCTGGGGCTGCTTTTCCCCATCCTTGGCTTGTTCTGTGCTGAGCTGCTGGCCCATGAAACACATACATGTATTTTGAGTCACTGTTCCTGGCCTTTCAGAGCTATGGGATGCTGGCCTGGTACCAGAACGTCAGTGAGGGGATGTGACCTTACCTTGCTGAGGGACAGGACATGGCAGAGAAGGTGCTGTCTTGTTTTTTCAACAGATATTAGGAAGAATTTCTTGGCTGTGAGGATGGTGAGGCCCTGACACAGGTTGCTTCTCTAAAGCTGTGGATGCCCCATCCCTGGAAGTGTTCCAGACCAGGCTGGATGGGCTTAAAGCAACCTGGTCTAGTGGAAGGTGTCCCATGGCAGAGGATGGAACTGGATGATCTTTAATGTCTCTTCCAACCCAAACCGTTCTATCACGATCCTGTGATTCCTCAAGGACTTTTTGCTTGACTTGAAGCAGAGGAGCCAGAGGTGTGTTTCTGAGAGTTCACATTTTAGGTGACCTGAAGGTGTCAGAAGTATTTTATTGTTATGAATATTGATGCAGAGTGTATCAGCTGGTGCAACAGGGTCCTCAGTGCTGGAAATGAAGTGCTGTTGCTGTTGATAATAGTGATGCCACTTCCAGACATGAGTTTGTTCTATCATTGTAATGTCTGGTCCCTGGGAGCAGGAGTTTTTTTAGGATTAGAGTAGCTGATAGTACCTTGTCAATATTTGAACCTCATCATTTGAAACTGTTGATCTTTGCATGGCAGATGTCCCTGATAAAACCAGTGGAATCCATCTCGTGGGTTTTTGCCTAAAGATTCCTCTTTCTTTCATTTTCTGTGTCTTGGGTATGACTCCTACAGTGATTAAAAATATTTGAGTTGCGAAATAGGGAAATACAGAAATATGAACAAAGATTCTGTCACTGACATTTAAAAAACTCCTGAAAAAGTTTATTTTGAGATTGGCCTTTTGCAAGAACTAAACAAAGCATTCTTGGGAAGGTTGATTTGGAAAATGTGTTCACAGTTACTCCCATTTTTATGATTCAGAAGTGCTGTTCTAAAATTAAATAGTAATAAAAAGAAAGGAAAAAAAACCCCAAAGCAGTTCTTTACAGTTGACCGAGAGATCACTCCTGAGTAGGTGTGAGGCTTAAAAAAAGGTATGTGCAGAATCCTTGCTATTTTTACTCTACTCATGATTCTTGCTTTCGTGATTAATACTATTAGCATCACTGGGTGACTTGTGCAAGGCAGCCCTATTTCCCTGGGTAAAGTCCTGAGACCAAATTTGAATGTAAGTTATTTTAAATTTATTCTTGCATTTATTTGCTTAAGGAAGGAGGAGAAATTCCCTCCATTAAAATCCAGTAGGTGACATTATCCTTACCCCTGCAATGTGGGAGATCAAACAAGGCAACCGTGGGCTGAGGACCTTTAAAGTCTGAGGGGCCAGAAGTCTCTGGTGGAGACTTTTGGGTGGAAAGGAATAGCTTTTCCTGGGTGCATTAAAAATAACTCTTTGAAGAAAGGACAGGAAAATAAATGTTTCTTGGAAGGTGTTTTGAGCAAGGTCCAGGGTGAGAGCTCAGTACAGGTGTAAGACCAGACTCCAAGATGCTCTGTTGTGTGGGTGATGGTGGGGCATTAAGCCTGGATATCCTGGAGCAGTTCACATGAAAGGGAACTTGTTTTTCCTTGGAGAAATCGGGTGGAATTAGCCCTGTAAATGTGACTTGTAGGACTGAGTTAAAATGTCTTGTGGAATTTGGTTCTGGATAGACCTTGGCAGGGGTGTGCTGGCTGCTTTCACATGTGCTTGGCAAAGAGAAGGGTCCTCCTCTTCCTGCTGTTGTACCAAGGGGTGGCTGGAGATGCTGTGAGAGCTGGATCTCTTTTATTTTTGGCAGATCCTGTCAGTGAAGTTGCTTCTGGATGTAAAGCACTGACAGGGATGTAAGCTTGTGTAGGACTGAGACCAAGTGCTGATCAGCTGTGCTGTTTAAATGAACCAAACAGTGCCAAGACCTAAAATGTCATTTTTCCTAAAAAGTGTTGGAATCACATGGCAGATGTTTCCTGGATTCTGCTTTACATCTTGTATTTTGTTTGAAACCAGCTCTGACTGATGCAAAGACATAGAAGGCAGATCTGATTGCTTTGGACAGCAGGAATTTTGACTGATGAGGGACTTCTGAATTGGGCTGTAAACTAAGTCCATGGAAACAGTGTTTTATGTTTCCTCCTGGATGACTTCTGTCGTTTGGCTGATTGGTCCCACTCAGGGGGTCTGACTGATTTATTTGATCCTTGTGGCTGGTGTTTTGAGGTGATAAACATCAGATGGTGGGTGTTGGAACTACATGATCTTTAAGGTCCCTTCCAACCCAAACCATTCGATGATTCTGACAAGGTGAGATGTCTCAGGATGATAAGCAGCTGTGTGTCTTCAAGTAACTCATCTAAGAGGCTTCCTGGGTACAGATCAGTTTCAAACACAGAGGTGAGAGAAGACAGGAGTGTTGCAGGTGCTTGATGTTGTTGCTGTGCTTCTTCCTTGCAGTTCTTTTTCCTGTCGTAAAGGGTGTTGGGAACATTGCCTCAGTCTTCATGGTCCTGATTCAGCTGAGAGCTTTAGAAAATGCCTAATCTTAAGTATGCCATATTTCCAAGGAATGTGTGGGGTACTTAGCACAGATAGAAGTGCTTTACCAAAGTGGGGGACAACATCATGGAAACTGCCTGTTGAGTCATGGAGGAGGTGACAACCACATAGCAGGTGACAGAACAGCTGGAAACAAGAAGGATTAATTTGTGGTGACCTCTGTCTCCTTGGCTTGTGTGCTTTGTGGAGTGCTGAAGGTGAGGACATCCAGAGTTCACAGGGAGATGGCAGGAGTACAGGAGGAGCAGCTATGCCTTCTTGCCTTTGGTTATAAAACATCCAGCTCATTCATGAGAAGGAAAATTTAACAAAACAATACCTGTAATTTTAGAGGTTTGATCTAGTCCTCACTGTGGACTCACTTGTGTCAGGTCCATCTCTAGGTTCTTAGGTTATATTTGCATGTAGGATGGCTAAGAGTGGGATGTGTACCCAAGCCTGTGTGTCTGCCTGTCATCTCTCTCTCTCTTATTTTTTGTCTCAATACTGCAGGGCTTTTTGCTGTAAACAAGTTAAGAGTCTCTAATTAGGTTTATTTTACTTTCTGTTATCTTACTACCATTTATCTTTGTGTGTATCTTGGGCTCTGGAGTGTGCCAGGTAGGAAGGATGAGAAAATTGCTTTGTGAAACAGGCTTGTCTCTGTTGGCATAAAAAGTGTGAGGCATTTGGCACCAGTGCAAGAAGAGAGGAGAGTGAGGGCCAGCTGAGTTAGGAGGGCTGTCACCACCTCACATAATTCCTTCTCCAGCACGTGTCTTCAGAGGAGTTTGGTTCCTGTCCTTCTTTGGCTTTGGGATGGACAGTCCAGGCCATCCCTGCTCTGGTGGTTCCTTAGTTTCATTAGTCATTTATTTTCTGTGCTGCTGCAGGGCAGGATTAATTGTACCAAGATCTGTTTCTGGATAGATCAGCATCCTGACCCCTCCAAAAAGCAAGACTCTGTGCCTTCCCCGCAGTCTATCCCACTTCTTCACCACATTCATTATTAGTGACTTCTTCTCATGCCCAAATCGAATGTCCTCCCCTCTGCAGTTTAAACCCAAGCTGCCTTCTTCGATCCACCAAGAGCATAGAAAACAGATTATAGTGTTCCACCCTTCAGCTGTTTTTTGTATATTTGAATATTGTGAACATTCTAGTTCTCCAGGTTACATGGGATTTGTTTCTTTCATCCCAGAGTACAACACAGAGCTGTTCAAAGCAGTAAATTTCCCTTAATAAAATCCTGTGGGGTCTTCAATATGAAAGAAGAATTGTCACTTGATAAAATTGAAAACATTTGGCAACGGACGCTCTCCAATAAATAATTAAAAAAACACCCAGGAATTTGGAAGAAATGGTCCTTAAAAAGCTTCCAACTGGTACTTTGTCTAAAAGGAGAGACGGGTCCTTTTTCTAGGAGGTAAAACTTAGTTGATATGTTCAATAGCCCTTTGGAATGAGCCTCCATTGCATTGTGCAGATGCTCAGGGGTGTAAATGTTGTGGCAGGCTGCCACTAGCAGTGCATCCTAGATCTTGTTCCATGGGGATGAGTTCCCCTTCACCCTGTTCCACATACAGGACCAGTACTATATGGCATCTGGGCATCTCACTTCACCTGATCTAGTGGAAGGTGTCCCCAGCCATGGCAGGGGGATGGAACTAGATGATCTTCAAGGTCCCTTCCAACCCAAACCAGTCTATGACTCTATGATTCAGCTTATTAAAGGGGAAATCTGAGTATTTAAAATCTTAGTGAGTGCTGTGGAACAGCAAGCACCCCCTGAGGTTGTTAATTTCATCTGAATTTCAGATGTCTGACTTGGACCATTCAAGTTGTCCTTTGGAGATGCTTTCTCTTGTTTAGCTGCAGATGGTTGACTAGGAGAGACAAATCCCATCTGGGGTGGGTAGGATTGGTGGGTGTCATTGCTTATAAAGCTGTTTCATTGGGATTTGCTGGAAAACCCCAAGGTGATGCCAAGAGTGGTGTCAGGACCTGGACTGGCATCACCTGTGTGTTACCTTGGCTTTATCTGCTCCAAGTGTAGGGAGCAGATGGCCAGGTAGGGGACATAAAAAAAAAACGTGTTCTGGAAGTAGGATGGAAGAAGGAACAACTGGAGTGATTGTCTGAGCTCCAGGATCATCTCGAGTCAATGAATGAGTTAATTTTGGAGGGAGCAGATTTTTGGAAAAGCAGTGGGATTTCTGGTTCTCCACTATTCCAGACTCAGCATTTCATTGACACACCTGGTGTAATACCCAGGCAGGAGGTTTCAAAGATACTTTTTGCATCCTCTGTTCCAGCATCCTGCATTCTGTATGTCAGTCCTAGTTAACCAAGATACATTAGAGGGAGAAGGTAAGTTTTTCAGGAATAAGTGTAGGGAGGAGGCCTAAGATGCTGTATTTGTGTGTGGGTAGGAGACCTCTCCCTATGAGGGCTTACTCCAAAGGAAGAAAAACCAGGATGGAGTTGACATGAGATGGGAAATGTAAAGGGGTGTGAGGAAGCCAAGGCTGGCGCTGGTACAAAGAGCCAATATTGATACAATGACAAGGCAGAGCGTTGGAGATAAAAGAATGGCTGAGACTGACAGCCGTGGGAAGAAGGAAATAAAAGAGATTCTTTATTATATTGGCTGGCTTTTTCTGCCTGTGAGTTAAGAGCCTGGATCTGAATTAAATACCAAGGGGATGGGAGCTGCGTGGGGGAAGAATCGGATCGGTTGGAACCACCACTGTGCAGAAACAATGAACAAGGGATCTGAAACCAGGGATTTCCCCCCCACCCTGCTCTTTCAAATGCATTTCATAGTGTTTTCCTTTGTGGTCCTGCTTAATGTGATGTCACCTTGAGTCTTTTCTGATGGTGTTTCCCATCCCCTGGTTTACAGGCTGGCAGCGTGGCTTGTGGTCCTTAATTTGATTTCCAGTGGACACACTGGTTTTCCAGTGGAGTTCAGACTGACAGAGGAACTGGAATACAGTGGTGTGTGCTGCTTGTGCAGTGTTGATGAGTGCAGGCCAGCCAGTGTGCTACTGTTAACAGTATGGCTGGGGACTCTGTTTGAAGTGTTAATTAGCAGCAATTAATAAGAAGTGAAAAATTAATACCCTATGTCAGCTTTCTTTGCTAGTTAGTTATATCAACACCAAAGCTTGGAGCTATTTTGAAGCTTGTGTTTGCATAAGAGTTTGGTCTTGTTGGAAAAATACCTAAGTGCTCTCCTACCCTAACTGCTAAAGTAGTTATTCCCAAAATAAGAAGCCATGCTATAGCTTCTGATAGATCCAGGATGTAGGTGTTTTCAACATGATGTTTCAGAACCAGTAAGTTGTCCATAGTTCAAGTAAAAAATACATTAAAATAGAGTTAAAACCCCCAAAAGGATTGATGATGCTGCTGAATGTGCCTAAGATATTCTGCATTTCCCCCTCTTAAGTGAAGTGGGCTCAAACCCAGCCCCAGATGGGGCCACTGAGGATGGATCCCAGTTGTATTGCAGACACCTTGGGCAGATTCCTGCTGGTTTTCCCATCTGTATTCCATTTCTGATAGGAAATTCCCTTATCCAGGGGAATGACCCCCTCTTGTGGATCTGGTGGCAGATTTGAGGCTTGACTGCATAAGAAAAAGAAAAAACTGTTGTTGTGTGATTGGACACCTTCAGCTTTTATCAGCTCATAACATTGTTTTATCAGCATCATAGGAGCATCACAGGATTTAACTACAATACCAAGAGGCTTGTGTTTCTTCTTGATATTTATGTTGTTACCCCCGAGTTCTCTTTAAGATGATGGATTTTTGTGTTTAAATTGATCTCTCTGTTTTTCTCTGCTCTTTGATTTTTTTTTTAGTAGACCCAGGTTACCTTCCATCAGTGTCTGGTCCTAGGCAGACATGGAAATAGCTGAGTCCACCCAAGGTTTAGCTTTAGCTGACACCTCCCCTCCTCTCACATTTAACAAGCCTGATGTAGAATCCTGATACTTAACTAATTTATTATGAATGATATTTACAGAAGTATTCTCTATCAAAGGAGAAGTGAGGTTTTTTTGACTTTCAGTAAACTGATTGCTTCTAGTTTCATAGTTAATTGAAACTTAATATACACTGGGGATGAGTGATATGTATGTTCTGAGTTCAGCTGCACTCAAAATACTCATAGTATATAATACACTTAATTCATTAGCAAGTCTCCTGTCAACAAAGAATAAAGATGAAGTGCTGTAGTGGCCATTGCAGTGGGGAAGGGATGGTAATTATTTGTGGAGTGCTCAGAATATACTGAGCACTTTGTGAAGAGACCAACAGCCATATTGCTCTGAACTAGTTTTTGATCTGCATTGTTAAAATTTTTTTTAACTTTCATTAGCAGGTTCTTTTGGGGTGGGGAACATGAATTGCTGATGAGGGTCTAACACTGCCCAAACAACCTTCAGCTGGGGATTGTCTCATCTGCCTTGGTAATTTGTTCCCTCCAGTGATGCTTTGTGAAACACCCATGGTTTAATTGCAGTTCTGATTGCTCCAGCAGACAGTCCCACCACGGTGCAATTAATGGATATCACATCCTTGACATGCTCCTCATCTTTTGCAGTTCCTCCTATAGCTGCTCACACACGTTCATTTCTTAAGTTGTCATTGGAATGGCCTTAAAAGCTGGGAATGAAAAATCTACGACGGAACACTCTCCTTCTTCCTGTTTTATAACCACCACATCCAGTCTTCTAGAATATGCCTCCAGAGTAGTAAAAGTTGAAAAAATCCCATAATACTTTTACAATCTTATTACATCCTGCTTTGCCTGGCCTCTGGCAGTAAACTTTTTTCCTACTCTTAGTCACACTTCTTGCAGAGCATTTGATGCTGGTGCTGCCAGCACAGTCCTCTCTGTCATGCGGGTCTTGGAGGCATCCACTAAGAAGCAGGACCAGTCTTCCACATCAGATATTCTGGGCACACACCTTCCCTACTGTCTGTCTTTGCTTTAGCATATCTTGTGTGAATAGCTGCTTCCCTCTGTGCCCATAACCCCAGCTCTTGGTTTCTCTTTTTCAGTCCTCCCTTGACACCTCGTAAGTCATCACCATCTCAGGGAGTTTTACTGAAAAGCTCACTTTGGAGCTCTTTTTAATCTACTCCTAAAAGTGTATCTGAGGGTATTGCTTGTCTGGGGGCTTACTGTAGCTAGAAATATAGTTCTCATTTAGTCTGGTGTCTGATTCGAGATCTGGTCAGCCTGTATGCCCTTTGTTGTATGATTTTTCATTTCTATGTCTTTTTATTCCACGTCGTATTTACTATGGTCATTCCATCTAGGAGAATCTCCTCTGCCAACATAACCCAATTTAAAATGAGTTAATATTTGCTACCCTGCATGTTACTGACTGGAGTAGTTACCTTTGGTTGGTCTTTCTTCAATAAACAGTTTCAGCCAGCACTGTTTCATTAGTGTTATCTGTATTTTACTTGCTGAATTTTATTTCCTAGGGTTATTCCAATCTCTCCCTTGTTTTTTCCCTTCAGTGTTTCCTTTATTTCATTATTCCAAATCTCCTCCTTTGGAAGTTTGAATATTTATGGAGTGAGATGTATCTCATACGGTGTTAGCCATGAAAATGTAGGAAGTCAAGGGCTGAACTTTCTGGAGGATGGTTGAGTTGACATTTCCTGCATTTTTTTGGCATGGGTTGTGTCAGCTTTTGGGCTGGTCCTTCTCTCTCTGTTGGTGGTACGGGGAGTTGGAGTGAACTTTGAGATGTGAAGCCTGTGGATACTGTTTTTTACCTTATTATCTTCTTGTGGCTGTTACTGTTGTTATTGCTGTTAGGACCTCACTGGCGATAATATAATTTCTTGTGATTTTCATCCACCTCTAGCTTCAGTGTGGAGGCAAGAGCAGGATCAAAGGGTTGCAATCAGAGAATCAAAGAATTGTTTAGGTTGGAAAAGCCCTCTTAAGATCATGAAGTCCAACTGTATCAAGATGGGATAACGTGAAAACCATTAGGAAAAGCTGAGGGTATGGGTTGATGTCCATAGAACAAATAATTAATTGTTTTTTTTTTTTCTTTTAGCTTGTCCTCCAGGCACTCCCTGCTGCAGGATGAATTAGGAAGGCAAAGCCTCTTCCTCTGAACCATGGAGACGAGGGCATCTTTCATTGCCACCATGAGGGAGACCCAGCATCTCTCCCCGGAGAAGGGTCAGAGCCCCACCAACGGCAGCAGGGAGCAGTTTGATTCAGGTGAGCTCCTCACCCACAAGGGTTGTTGTCCCTGTTACAGCCCCCAGCTGACCACAGGTAGAGGTGGGGACACCCGTGTTGCCAGGGAGGCATTGGGAATGGTTGTACAGCTCCATGGCCTTTTTTGAGTCCTGTGAATTGCACTGTGTCCCATAATTGATGGGTTGGAAAATGGGTGCTCTTCTTCTTCTGGATCTCTTCCATAGTACGTATCAGCTATGCAAAATTTAAACAAAAAGCAGTGGGAAACCTTTCCCAAGGCATCATACTGTGTTCTCGTAGTTTCCCCACCCTTCTTTATTTTGTGGAAGTTTTATGGTTAAAGGAAGGAAATGGAATATTCAAAAATTACAGCATGTCTTCTTTGTTTTGACCTTCACCCTTGTTTCCTTCACAATTTTTTTGAGAGCTTCAGGTGAGAGAGCTTCACAAACATGAGACCAGCCAGTGGTCTGGCTGGGCAAATGTTGTCCTTGTGCTCATGGGAATGGCTGCATGCTTTGTAATGCTCTGGGATGGGCACCTAAAGGTGAAGGTTTGCCGTGCTACATTTGGGCATTCATTGGGTAGATACAGAAAAGTAGGTGCTACATTCCGGTGGTTTCTGATGGAATTGGATGCTTTAACTTTCCTAATTTAGCCTTAACAGGAGGAGACTGTGTCATCTGGTGAAGGCGTATGTTATGTCTAGACCTAATCTACTTTCTTCCTGGTGCCAAAAAGGGAAATTCCTTTTTATACCAGTTTTTCAGTGTTTCACCCTCGGGCTTTAGTTTCTTCACTCGTAGTGACTCAATGTAGTTTCATTGGATGTTACCCATTGGAAAGCTGTGACCTATCTTGAATCTTTGCCATGTTCTCTAATAAGCTGAGGGGGAATACCAGTGAAACGAAGAGCTGTGGACCTTGAGGTGACTTTTTAAGCTTTTTAGGGCTGTTTTGCACAGCCCTGTGTTCAGTGCAACCACGTTCTACAGCTTTTGCCATGAAAATAATAAATGTAGGTGGGCTTTCCAGAGGCCACAGGGGTGGGGAAAAATGAGAGGGGTTATCCTATAAAGAATGCCAGGTGGCTGTGTGGCCCTGAAAACATGTTTGAGATGGGGCAGTCCAGTTGGTCTTGACATGATGCTTAAAGGGCTCTTAAGCTCTGCATGTTTAGTGGGACTCATAAAGGTGGAAACTTTTCCTGTACTGGAGTTGTTAGTTAGCCCAGCCATGGTTTTGGGTTCTCCCTGTGGCATATGCATTGATTCTGTTTGTTTCAAATGGCTTCAAAGGGAAGATGCAGTGTCCTAACTGCTTAGAAACCATATTTGTCTCAAGGAAATCCCTGAGCCAGAAGTAGTAACTTAAGTAGTAAGATAGAAACTTAACCTGGGAGAAAGTGTCACACATGGTTCCCTGATCTAATGAATATTTCCAGGCATCCAGGAGGCAAAGGACTCAGGAAAAGTGCAGTGTCTCTGTGAAGGGGAGGATGTGTAGATATGGAGGGGTTGTGATGAGGAATGTGGATTCATCCTACACAAAGGAAGCAGGACACTCATGTTACCTTAGGGAAGAACATAAATATTGCCCCAGATTCTCCCTTAGACTTAAAAGAGTAAGAGACTTCCTTTTATAGTGAAATTCATTGAGGTAGTTATGAGAGTCCTCTAAACATCTCAGTTGAGAGCTGAGGTGTTTTAAGATGCTGCTGCCTGTATCACCAGTGAAGAGAAAGATACAGCTCCAGAAAGGAAGTCATCCCATTTTAACCCAAGTGCTGTGTTGCCTTTGAGTTGAGTTGCCATTTGGAACTTGTTTGTCCCCACTGAGGATGAAGAGGAGATGGAGCAGAGAGGAACATCTCGATCCTTGTTGCTCCCTTGAGGTGGGATTCACGTCCTGTAATTTAGACATTTCCAGGGTGGGCACATCCAGCCTGATCTAGTCACCACTGGATCTGTTTATACCTGTGGAATAGAGGCAGGAGCCTGTAGGATGAGATTCACTTGGGACAACCATGGACATGGGTTTGGGAATGAGAATAACAGGCCTGTGATGCCTAAATTTCTGTGGGGCTAAGGATTTTGTTGGCCCTCCCAAGGCTGTGTTAAATGTTTGTGGTTGATCAGTTCTCTGTGTTACCCCTTCCACATATTTGTTGTGTTAATTACTAAAGCATTTTAGGTTTCTGTTCACTCAGAGTCATGGATGTATCTATTTGCTATAAATAAGACGTCTAAGCAAATCTGCAAATATGTTCTTTTTCAGTGAAGCCTGGAAAAAATCTGTGTTTCTGGAGCCACAGATTTTGGGGCTTTTGTTTCTCATAGCCAAAGATCCCAGGAAGGTAACAGCTGGAACAGTTGCATTTTTTGTAGTGTCAATGCATGAGCACTTTAAAGCTGTTGAGAGGCTCACAGATAATGACTTGTTGATTTTATTTGCCATCCTGGGCTTGTTTATACATTACTGTATTGTGAGCCAGCCAGCCTTGACTCTTTCATTAAGAAAATGCTCTGGACCTAAGTACCACTAATTGGAAAGGGAGCTGATATGTAAAATAGGTCTAATGCCAGATTTATCATCTTTCAGATTTATCATACTTCTCAACAGTAGAGCTTTTCTGATGGATGAGGAGATTTGTGTGCAGTCCTGTTACATGGGTGGATGGTGTAGGGTCCTTTGGAATGGTCTCATCCTTGTGCCAGGCTGCCTCTGCTCTGGATGCCTCCCTGCCAGATTGTTAGCAGGGAACAAAGTCCATTAAAAACGCATTTGGAAATGTACAGTCCCTTCAAAATTCTTTGTGATGAAATGAAGCAAAATAAACCACTGATGCTGTGATAAATGAGTACACTGACATTATTTTTACAGACCTTGTAAAAGTAATTTCCTGATAAAGTCTGCAGATAAAACGCAGCAGAGAAGCCGGACTGGTGATGTGTCAGAGAAATGAGCTGACAGGGAGGGAAGGCTGTAGCTCTCACGCTGTCTCACCTCTGGGTCTTGAAGCTTCTCTGTGTGGGTTTAGAAAGGAAGGATTTAGGTGGTGTTCTTTAAACAGGTGCTGCTCTGAATTTGCTGGATTGCCTGGGCATGAACCTGCCAGTGGGGCTGTGGGAACAGTGGGGCCAGTGAGTCTTTCTCTGTTGGCATGTGGCAGGGTAGGTCAGGGTTGGTGAGGGTATGAAGTACAGGAAGACTTCATGCATCCAGAAATAACATCTTTATGCTAACGTTATTAAAAAGCTATTGCCAAATTCTGGAGAAGGTTTTGGACTCCTGGAGACATCGCTCCTTGCAAGGGCCACAGATGATTTAGTGAACTGACTGAAAATCTCTGCTCCCAGTGGTCTGTGGAATGACTCCTTCCCATAAGACTGCAGAGGAAGTCTGGAGAAAAGGACTTGCAGAAGAGAAGAGAGCCCAGGGCTGACCTGGAAGTCACAGAGTCACTGAATTATTTAGTAAAAATCCTCTAAGATCCTTGAGTCCAGCCATTCACCCAGGAATGCCAAGGCCACCACTAAACCATGTCCCCAGGTGCCACATCTGCACATCTGTTCAATCCCTCCGGGAATGGTGACTCCACCACGGCCCTGGGCAGCCTGTTCCAAATATCCTGTCAATGTCAGGTGTCCTGAGATGAAGGTGTCCTTGGGGTTGTTGAGCAGCCCATCCCAACACCATGTACACAGGTGGATGGAGAAGCAGGGAGTAACCAGGCAGAGGGGATGCTGCACTTCTGGCTTTTCATGTCAGATGCTTCTGACTTTTAGTGGGAGGAGATGGGTTGTGCTCAGGGTAAAAATGCTTAAGCAGTTTTAAGCCTGGGATGGATAAGCATACCTGCACATCTACTTTATTTTAGAGGCTCAGCCTTTGAAATCTCTGCACCTGACTCTTCTCTATAACATTAACTCCATGGGGTTGCAGACATCAAGGCTGAAAAATATCCCTGTTCATCTAAATTGCCTGCCTGCATGATACAAAATTTTTGCACCAAGCTCCTACCTTGCGGTTAAGTTGTGGCTTATTGTTCAGTCAAGGTTGAACAAACCCCTCATTTTGGGTCAAATATCTCAGGTAGAGCCAGCTTCTATGCCTGAAGGTTTTTGCAATGATTGCAAAAAGACAAAACAAAGCCCAGTCTTTATTCAGTGTTGAATTTGTCTATTTTGGGGTTATAATCATGAAAGTGGTTATTTCTTGTCATGCTAAGTTGAAGAGTCATCTGGTAGCCACTTTATCATTGGAGGAAGTGTTGATTTACATCTTCATATTTAAGCAGGTTCTTTCATTTTGATACAGCAGTGTGCAAGTGTTTAACAGTGTTGACAGCTCAGCTCTCTGCTTTAAACTCCCAGACGCTTTACCTTCCACAAGCTCTGCCTTAAAAACTCTCTTCTGATCTCCTTTTTTCCCCTCACTATGTATGTCTGGTGCCAAAGGCAGCAAATAAAAACCTATGTCTTCCCCTTTTAATAATGAGAGATTCCCCTTGCACAACATAATTTTCTGGTCCTGGAAACTGGAGACCTGTAGCAATAATTGCAATAAATTAACGCTGCCATTTTCTTCATAAAACTGTCTAGGGAGTGTTCTTAATTCAGTTTGTCATGAGTCACTTTAATTACATCATGACCACGCTGATGAATGTTTGGGCAGGCAAAGGGTCTTGCAGAGTTTGCCTGATAAATGCTTATTGCAAAGAGCTCATTGCTAGACTGTAAATATTTTTGCTCTGGGGATGAAACCGAGTTTGCCAGATTGCTTGGGAACAAAATGAAAACAATCAGATTTGGCTGATTTTCTGTAAGTGAAAGAAGATTTATTTTTAATTATTGCTCTCTGTGTGTTTCAACTATGGTTTGGGGCCTGGGCTCTGCTCAGTGTGGCTATAAAGAAAGAAAGGAAGGAGTATTCATGCCAAGTCCTTCCCTGTGGGGAAGGATTGTGTGGGGCACTGGTGTGGATGGGGGAGACGTGATGCAGAGCCCCAAATCTGGAATGGGGGACAAGGACAAGTTCAGGGAGCAACAGTGGTCTGGTGAGGTGTGCTGGGGGTTTGGGGGAAAGCAGCTGTAGTCTTGGGGGAAGAGGGAGGCATGGGAGCCTTGTCAGAGATTTGTGGGTGGAGGGATGCTGAGGAAGGAAAGAAAGGGTGGCAGAACTGAAAATGGGGCTCTCCAGCCCCAAGGTATGGGGTGTTTGCTACACACTGCTCAGCCAACAGAAACAACATGTAATGTATCACTGGGGCACTGCTGTAGTTAACACTGCTGGCTGACCCACTCCCTGACCCACTCTGGGGGCATTGCACCCTTGTGATAATGGACAGGCAGCCACCTCTCTTGCAGCAAGAGAGTCACCAAATACAAAATAAAAGAGCACAAATGCCTGTTGCAGTGTATGACAGTTTTGTTCCCCACTGCCATGAAAGCAGAGTAATTTCTGGTCTCGATGCTGGCTGCTAAAGTCCCAAAGTCTGCTGCAAGCATAGTAAGAGCTGGTCAAAACACAGATCTTTAAGGCAAGCTTTCTGTTTTCCCTTCTGTTGATGTTTGTACTGGTTGCTATTCTCACCCTGAACTCTTTGACACAACTTTTGCTGCCTTTGGCTGTATTTTAGGCTGCTTTTCTTTCTTTCACTTTTTTTTTCTTTTTGCTTTTGCACAGATGAGGGCTCCAGCATTGAGGACACAGACTTCAACTGGGATGAGTTCCTGGAGGAAACAGGAGCCAGTGCTGCTCCCCACAGCTCCTTCAAACACGTACGTGCTTTGTCTGAGCCTTGTGGATGTTGCAAACGTTCCCTCTTCTAGTTTGCAGGGGTTCCCTGGAGAACTGAAGTGGGGTCTGACCATTCTGGGGAGAAATCATCCCTTCACCTATGTGACAGCCTTCATAGGAATAGTCTTCAGCTGTGTTAGGTGACCTTGGTGTGTTTGCAGTCACAGCTTGGAGTGTTGTTTCTGTATCACTTCCTTATCCTCTGCCTTTGGGTCAGATTTTTTTATTTTTGAGGGCTTGGATTGCTCTCCTTTGCTTATAATGCACTCATTTTTCTCTCTGTTTTCCTCCTACATTCACTGTTATCCATCCCAACCAGTAGGGCTACATCTCACAAGAGTGTCTTATGTCTCCGAAGCTGCTTTTAATGAGTGATTTACTGACTAGCAGAATCACTCAGCACTAGAGTCCAGCATGGCCTGCAGGAAATCATCTCTCAGCCTCCTGCCTGGAGATGCTGCCTCAGAAATGTGACAACCAGGTACTTGGACAGGTGCTGCTTTCCCTGGGTGAACAGGGATCATACAGACAGCAGTGGTACTTACAGTGTGGTCTGTGGCTCTGATCTGTGTTAGTACAAGCAAGTCTCTGAAATATTTATTGGTGAAGGGCTGTAAGAGATGTTGGTGCCCACTGGGAAGGTGTTGGAATGCCTTCAGTTGAGTGAAGCCATGACAAGTCCTGGTGGTTCTCTGTCCTCAGCTGCAAATCCCATGGAAATGGGGCTGCTCATCCTCCTACCTGACCCATCAGATGTGGGAAACAGCCTGTGTCTCCTACCTGGCAGAGATATCCTTTGGGAACAGTGTAGTTATGCTGCACTGAAAGGGAACCTTCCTAAAGGACCTGTTGCTACTTCAAGAGAAGTCTTCATTTGGATGTCTGCTGCCATGCATCAGGAAAATGGAATAGTTAAGCTTGGAAGGGACCTCTGGGGATCACCTACTCCAACCACCTTTGTCTCCAAGTGATTTTGTGGCTTGTTTTGTAGGGCTAAGGAGCAGCAGGGATGAAAAACTTTTCTTTCATTTAGATCTGAAAAAATGAATATAGCCCCCCGTTCCCCATTTTGCTTTAATTTTTACAGCAGTGGAGCTTTGCAGGATGAAGGACCATAATTCTCTATAGTGGAGAATTACAGGGCAATGCTTATTGTAGTTTATTCTTGATCCAGCATCTTGATGGAGAGAGCATCTTGTCCCACATTTCTGTTCCAGGCCCAGACCAGAAAGTTTTGTGCTTCATGAAGCCCTTAAGGATGTCTTTAGGTGTGTGCAAATGCCCAGTTCATCCTGCTGGCCCTGCTGACTGCAGTGTCTCACAGCACCTCAATCCTGGGACTATCAACATGAGACAAGTTAGTGCTGGGAACAGTCCTTGGTGACTAAGCTTCACAATCTGAAACTTGATCCTCAAAAACCAGGGGGCTGACCAGGAACCTGAAAACCATCAGAGAAGACTATTATCCATCTATTTCATTCCACTCTTCATGTGATTTCCAGTCACAAGTCCCTTGCCTCCAGAATACCACACTGGTCTTGTGATGAGCACAAGGAGAAAAACTCCAAGTGAATCATTCTCTGCAGTCATCAGTCTCAGGTGCTTTGAGCTACAGCCACCAGGCTGTACTGGGAGGGAGCCAGTTTGTACTGGGATATGGCCCGGTCTGTACCCTGAATTATTTAGGAGGACCCTGAGCATCACTGGAGCCAAGATCTGATCTTACCACTAAGTAAAGCAGAAAATGTCACAGACCTTCCTCAGTCTTAGACCATCTCCAAAGGTCCTTTTCAGCTCTTCTGTGACTCCAGGCATCGATGCTGCTGGAAGTGCCCTCACAAATAAAGGCACATGGAGTGCTGCTACCTGCAAATAATAAATGGGCTTGGCTGGGCAGCTGTTGGGTCAGAAGCTGGAGTGGGATGAGTGGGGGAGTACTGCTCACATGCTGTAAGACTGTTTTTTCAGCAGCTTGGCAACCCCAAGTCTGTTAAATCCTCAGTTCACCAGGTACAGCATATTACAGTTCTTGTAAGTAAAAGGCATTTAAACCTGTCATTTAAATGAGAAGTTAATCAGAGACAGGTTTATCCAGGTTTACAATCTCTCTAGTTTCAGTAGCAGATAAGGCTCCAAGAAACCTGTAAGAATCTGTCCCTAAACATCTTATAGGGAGTGACAGGCTACATTTTGGATGAAGACAAGGCTGGCACCTGAACTGGCATCCACCTCTTTTATCAACAGCATGAGATATCCCACTGAGCCTTGGAACATAAGTTATGCTGTGGCTACAGCAGACCCTGCAGTGTCCCAAAAGAGGTGCACTGGCATCTCCAGTGTCCTAAGGCAAGGTATATGTGACCTGTCACTGCTGAGATAAATGGAAGTGACATCTTCATCAGATGGCAGGACAGTGACCCAAACGATTTAATTCTTTCAGCAGTGGGTCATACCTCATTTACCAGGGAGCTGGGAGGGTGAATTGGCTGAGGCTTGAGCTGCTGGGAGATGGGTTCAGTGGAAACATGTGGCTTCATCTACCTGGTACAGCATTCAGCCCTTAATGCTTGTCAAGCCTCAAGAGATGCTTCAGTGGTGTTATATGACTAATTGTTGTAGCTGGTCTTAACTCCTAAAGGTGCCTCATACCTGCCTTTCTATCTTGCACGTGTCCTGTGATCTGCTTGATGGAGTGGGAAATGAAATCTGATTTGAGTTATATCACCTTTCTCCCAAGGCATTAGTGAGATTTAGGAAGTGAATATGGGTACCAGCCCCCTCCTGAGTGTAGTGCACCTGCAGTTACCACTCCTGAAGTGCCTCTTTGGAGCATGTGGGACTTTGCCTGATGGGATATGTGTCTGTGAAGTAGGAATGGAACTTCCCAGACAGATTGTGAAAGAGGTGCTGGGATTAAGAAGCGCAGCCAACTCCTCTTTTCCCAGAGCTGCTTTTTAAGGGCAGCATTATCAGGTGAGAGAGGTCTCCCTGCAGAGAAGACAAGATAACACCTTTGCTTTCTCATTTCATAAGGTCGAAATCAGCCTTCAAAGCAGCTTCCAACCAGGGATGAAATTAGAGGTGGCCAACAAGAGCAATCCAGACACTTACTGGGTGGCTACAATCATCACAACATGTGGACAGCTCTTGCTGCTTCGTTACTGTGGCTACGGGGACGACCGCAGGGCAGACTTCTGGTGTGACGTGATGACAGCAGATCTGCACCCCGTGGGCTGGTGTACACAGAACAACAAGGTCCTGATGCCTCCAGAGGGTGAGTTCTGGCTCTTTTGTTAGGGTTATGCTCTTGTATTGGGCTGTGGGTTAATCTCCAGATTTCTGGTTGGTCTGGAATGGGTGTTCCAGATCCTCAGCTGGTGTTGAGTGGGGCAGTCAGGGTCTGTCCCCACGGGTGACTAGTTTGTTAGTCCTCTGGTAGCAAAGGCATTTTTTCCCTAGTTGGTAACAACAGAAGGCACTTTTATAGGAAGCTGTCTTAGCAAGGAAACTTACTGCTAAACTGTAAAGCTGTGATTGTCACTTAGTGGAGAAAACTGTCTTGTTCTCCTAGAAAGGAGGGATGAAATTCAGAGTGAGAACAAACTAAAATAAGCAAGATCAGTTTGGGTGTAACCAAAATCAGAAGTAGGCTGTGCACTCAAGTGTTTTGCCTTGAAAGTTTAAAACTTTCTGTTGCCGGATTGTAGCAGTTCCTAATTCCATAGGTAGATACACATGATTAAATATGTATTAAATGCAGCAAAATTTGGTCATTATAGTTTTGGGCATGTTCTGATTGTCAGCTCTTAGATACACAAAAGCTGAATGCAAATGTTGTAGGTTACTGAGTGGAGCAGTTTGTTAATAGTACAATTTGATCCCCAGTGTGTAAGAATATATGTATATAATATATATATATAGGCTATGTACATCAACAGAGCAGCTTTGTGTCCTTACTCCTACATAGCTCCAAGCAGAGGCATATTGTCAGTGTTACTCCTAAGTATTCCTACTGTATATCCCATTTATTCTGGATCAAGGGAAGAAGAGATGAATATTTAGCCTCCAGCTTGCGCATGCATTAAAGAAAAGTCTCATTTAAGGATTCTGCTGCTGAAGTTACTCTTTTACTTTCTGTTACATGTGACCATTGAAAAAAGGCATATGTGCCAGTTGTGTGCCATGTGTGATTTCCTGGTGTGGGTGTTGCCTGAATTCTCACTGAAGTGAGCTGTAGACAGTGTCTTTGAATCAGAGCTGACATTCCTGTGTTGTGTATGCCCAACTCTGAGCTAAATTTACTTTTTTCTTCTGGTCCATGTGTTTTGAATAAACACAAGATTGATTGCTTAAAAAAAAAAGAAGTCTTGAAGATAAATATGGCTGAGAAATCTGTTGGCTTCGCACCAGTAAATCAAGCTGATGTGAGAGGGGCGAGGTATTTTATTTTATGGGTCTCTTAAACTGCATTTTATTATGTGTATTATAACCAATGTTACCAGAAAGGTGTGCGGTGCTGTAAACTAAATCTCAGAATGTGAGAGTCAGGGGGGTAAGAGATCTTATCGAATGTCGTAATAGAAAATAATGATTGCATTATAACCGGAGGCAACTGCTTTTCATGGATATGTTGGAATTTGCCCTTTGGGTCGTGGCTACTTTGTGTGCATTGTCTTGCTTGAATGACTGCAAATGTGCAGTGAGTATGTCATATGTCCTTTCTCCCGTGGCTGGGTGATGTAACTGTACACCAGGGTCCTCAATTTGGGCAACTGCCTGGTTGTTTTTTAATTTGTTTTTTTCCCTTCACTCCCATTCTCAGTGAAGAAATTCTGTTGAATATGTCTTAGTATTATTTTCAGAAAGAATAAATTAAATGCAAGGGTTGTTATTTCAGAAGAGGTCTAAGCATTTAAGAACTTGGTTTGTATTTTGGAATGAGGCATTTAAAGTGCCCAAGAAGTTTTGAGCCTTGAGGACATAGAGAATCATAGAATCTATGCATTGGTAAAAGAGAAACTGATGTTCTCTAAGAACGCTGAGGAGATTTTTAGCCTTTTTCACTTTGCACATTATTTTGTTGTCAGACTCTTGGGAGAAACAAAAACCAGCTTCAAATTACATGGACCCATGTCCTGAAAGTCTGATTCTGCACATCTTGGTTACACTGTGGATATCTTTTGGCAGGACCATTCAAACAGTATGGCCAGGGCTGGTTATCTGTCATTAGGGTTTGATTTTAATCAGGAGCTGAAGGCTGTGGTTAAAAAGCAGATCTGCCAGAAAGGACTTGTTCAATGGCCAAAATGACAGCACTGGGACAATGCTTGATTTCTGCTTATGAATCAGATTGGACTGATCGGTGCTTGACTTACAAATATGATGCCAGACAAGAATGATAGAGTGATGGGACAAAGAATATCATTAGATGAGAGAGAGATGCAAGAAAATGGGCTGCTTCAGTTGAGCAAATCAATAGAACTTGATTTAATGTCCAGCACACACAGAGCTTTTAAGGGGCAGCTGCCAAATAATTATTGTTTATGATCCCAATAGAAGGAAGTCGTTTAATCTACAGACTGCTGTATGATTATTTATTGGGTGACGTTAGTGTTGCATCATGATGCCTGTGGCCTATGAGGGGAATGTCAAGTCATGTTATGTGCTCTCACAACGTGATGGTGCAGTGCATTAGATCAGAAATGCTCAAGCCAAATACTTAAGTTGGTAATAAAATGTATTGTCTTACAGAAGGATGATGTGTGAGTGCATGTGTGCCTGAGAGCTTCACCCTCCACCCCCTCCTCCTCCATAGGAAATCAAAGGAGTAAAATTGTAGTTACTTCAAGCTTTGCCATTAATTATATTTTTCTCATTACAAATCGGTGTGTAATTTGAATTGCAAACTCAACTATCCTGGCAGAATAGATCTGTTTACCATTCAAAGCAAAATGAAAATTATTTAAATTAGTTAATATAGAACTCATTTGAATGAATTGGATGTTTATTCATGAACTAGCTGAGGCAAGTGTGAAGCTGTCCTTATGGTCTGTAGCTTTGGCACTGATCAGCTCTAATGTCACGTCGTGGGACAGAGATTTCTTTTTTATTGCATATTAACTGTGGTGTAAGCAGTGGGTAACTACTGCCTGATATAGCTGAGTGTGAAATTTTTATCCTTTCTGACAAGGCCCTTCAGCAATTGTAATTCATATGAGGAAGGACAACCTGATTCAAAGTTCACTGACAGTGGCAAGGCTGTGGTGGTATAGTAGGATTTGTTTTCTGCACTACAGGGGTGTGGGATATAATACAGATTTTCCATAGTTAGCTAATATTTCCCCATTATATCAGCCTGCATGGAAGCAAGGACAGCATTTATCCCTTCCTGTGTCTTTCCCAAACACTGCCTTCCTCCTCAGCACGGAGCCGATGCGACAGTTTGTCAACATCCTTCATCCCTTGGGATGCTTTCCCCATCTGAGCATTAAAAATTTAAGCCTAACTAAACTTTCCCTGACTGGCAATCCCTTTAACTGTGAGAGGAAAAGAAGTCTCTTGCCTCCTTTCGCCTGTTATTTCCACGTGCTGTTTTCCTTTGTTGATGACAGTTGAGTCCATGAACACGTTTCCCGTCGGGCGCACGAGCAGCGTGGAGAACCTGACAAGTGTGGTGGTTAAATTATGCATCGTGAACCACGCCGAGAACAGGAACGTCCTGTGATTGACACTTGGGTGTTTTTGTACAGATTGCAGATTTACAGCTGAGCCAACAGAGCTGAATCTCTCCTGGCACTGTCTTAATGCGTTCTGGGATGCGCTAAAGACGCTGGACGATGAGATTATTGTGTACACTTGTAATTGCCGTGGTGGTTCTGCTTTAATGTTATTGACAGATGGAAATTCAAATAGGGCCTTTCTGTGTGCAGATCCACGTGGTGAGCTGGAGTTCTGCGTGCTGTGTAAACCAGAGGCACAGGAGACTGGAGATGGAAAGGAATACAGCAGGGAGAGAACCTGGTCTGTGTTTTCATTTGACAGTGAGCTGGTACAGGTGGGGGAAAAAAACCTCTGGACACCAGCTGTGCTTGGGTTTGGTGATCAAGATGGTCAATCATAATGTGATTTTGTGAAGGAAACCAGTTTTACTTCTCTATTGCACCAGTGTAAGGGGGATTAAAGCTCAAAAGGCTGATCCTGGGATGAAATGAGTCCCTCTTCCATAGTGCTGAGCTTTCGTAAGTTTGATCATCAAATATGCCATGAAGAGTGGTAAATATGAAGTATTTTGCCTGCTCAGACTTTCTGTGAAGGCAGACATGATTTGGTCACTATTTGAATAGGTTATCATGTGCCTCTCTCAACTTATTCTCTAGATCCAGGCCAAAGGAGGGAAATTTCACTCAAATTTCAAGTGCTGGATCGGATTCTGGGCAGGGTACGCATGAAGAAGGAGATAAAACACAGCAAACTGAGTTGCCTTCAAGTGACAACTTGTTGCTTTTTTTGTTTTGTTTTTATATATTTTTATCTGAATCTATTACAGAGCAAAATCCTGCTCTTTGAGATCACTGGTGTAAAGGAGAAGGGAGAAGTGGATCTAGTTGGTCATGTCAAAACTTACAGCATGAGGACTCACTGGATTGTGTGTAGTCAGAAGATGGATCTGGTGTGTTGCTGGTGTGGATTTGGTGTCATTCACAACTCCCTGGATGCACAGAAGGCTTTTTTGATGGTCACAGCTCAGGGTGGTAGAGATGTGGTCTTTCAGCAACGTTCTTGGAGATCCCTTGTGTAATTTTGTCTGTGGGTCCTTCAGAGAAAGACACACGTAATGTTTCTGACAATAGATGAAGGCTCCAGAGCTTCCCTCTCAGAAGATACAATCATGAATATCATTTGTTTTTTTAATCTGAAGCCAACTTTCCCCCTTGGTAATCTCACCCCAGAGGAAATGAAAGTTAAACTATGCCTGCAGGTCCATGATTACAGTGCAGGTAGAGGGATCAGATGGGCAAGGTGGACTTCTCCTTTTATCTTTATGAGGAGTTGGCTCATCTCCATCATCTTACCTGAGATGAGTTTGCTTTTCTGCTGGTGTAATTGAGAGCAGATCTGGCCCTGGGTTAGCTCTTTCACTGAAGGCTCACCTGAAATATTACTTCCTAAGAGCTCGAGGCTGGAGAAAATGAGTAGGCATTCAATGAGCTTATGGTGTTTTACATCAGCTAAGAACTGGGCCCTGGAGCCAAGTAAAATGAAACTCGGAAATCTTCCCTGGCAGGTTGCACTGTCAAAGACTGTGGATGTTTCTTAAGTAGTATAAAGAACTGTTTTTTAAAATCTCTGCCCAATCTTTATCCTCTTATTCCATCAAAACCAAGTTTAGACTAACCTAATGTAAATAAATGGCAGAATTTCTTTATTTTAAATGCTGCAAATGACTCCTAGTACAGTGTTTCATGTGTGCTTTTCAAGTCGACTTTAGCAGACTATTAATTATGCGGGGGTGACGTTAGCATAAATAACTAGTCAGCAAATAAATGTCAATTAAATATTCTATTAGCATAGTAGGCAGCTTTACACGTTGGCATAGAGCATTTAGCAGATTATACTTAACGACTATATAAAAAATAGTGTTTTTTTTCTTTGCTCTCCCAGTAATGGCAAAGGGGAGGAGAGGAGGTAGAAATAATGCTGGCTTTGACTGAAGAGCCAGGGCTTTGGGGACTGAAATTTGCCCTAGTAGGAGTCACGTCAGTTGACCCTGGTGTCTCTTGGGCATTTACAGCAGCTGGAAATCACTGGAGCCTGTCATGGCTTGGCATTTCCCCCCAGCCCCAAGTAGCCCCTTCAGATTTGCTCCCGAGGAAAACATATTTTCATTACAGCACCCACACTAGTTTTTCTTTCCCTTCCTTGACATGACTCAGATCTCTCCGTCTGGGATGTGAAAACTCAAAAGAGTTAGCCCATTGCTTGTGTGGCATCAGGATAATGTTGTCTTGGTAGGGAAAATGGTCTTTTCACTATTGTGTGAAACTGCAAATCTTTTGCATGTGCTGTTGGCTTTAGTTGCTTTCAAAAGACTTAATATTGCCAAGTGAGGCCTTTCTGGGGTAAACTGAGTATAACAGGCCCCCACGTGTCTTTTGGGAGTGTAATTAATTGTTGAACTACTGTGTAAATGTGGCACAGCCTGGCCAGTGGGTCAGGCTTTGCAAGAAGTTTGAGTTGTAGACTTTATCAAAAGCAGAGATTTTTGATCATCTCCAGGTCCGCTGGGCTTGAGGTCAACCTTTTCTGGTTTGATTTTCCTTTTCATATAATTTCTCAGGTCAAGAGGCATAGTTGCAGAGAACCTTGCAGGGATGAGATGCTGGCAGGTTTATAAGGTGGACTCAGAAGTAAATGATTTATCCTGATGTTTCAGTTGAGAAATTCAGACAAAGAAGCACTGCCTGAGTGGGAAATGCAAGGTGTGCTGTGCTCCAGCTTTAGCTGGAACCACTGCGAGTGATGGAGGGGAAAAAAATCCATGTTTGGTTAAACACAGGCTTTTTTGTTTGAAGTTTTTTGGGAGTGCAGTGGATGTGGTCCTTAGGGAACACATGTACCAAAAGACTCCCAGCCTTGGCTCTGCAGTGACCCTGTGGTTTAGGTACATGGCAATGGGGTGCTGTCAGGCTCTCTGCTAAGGGAAAGGTTTTCTCTGGGGCAAAGCCTCATCAGCTTTGTCCCTCTTTGTGCTTCTCTATTGAGTTTTTGGTGGAATTGGCTCAGAAAAGGTGTTTTTCCCCTTAATAAGGCCATAAAGGCAAAGCCTCTGCTTTGTTCTCATAATTCTTTTCCTTTGGAAAAAAATCATTGTTTTTCTCCTCAGAAATGTCGGGATGGTTGTCTTTGGGATTAAACACCCAAAATGTTGTCTTGAGTTGCAGCAGACTAAGCACCACAGTCTTGTGTGATGGTCCTTCCTTTCCCTTTTGTCTGGGTTAGACTTTGTCTCACGAGGATCTGGCTCTCCTTATGGAGTCATCCTGAGGTGTTTTCTACTCGGTGCCCCAAAAGATAAGGGACCTCCTGGGGAACCCTGCCCTTGCAGAGGATCATTTGCAAAACCAAAACCGTGCAAGATGGTTTAGGTTTCCAGTAAAAAAAAAAGCCCAGAGCTTGCACACGAGCAGGCCGTGTTTAATAAAAGTAAGGAAAGAACACACTTTAATCAAAACCTAATTTTCCAGTAAGAAGCTGTTTCAGCAGAAACATATGCAGCAAGCCTGGTTTCTGGGGACAGCGACATCTGCTTATGCTGTATTTATATTTATTTATTTATTCTCACAAACAAACAAATGGAGGAAGGGAAACAGGAGACCTGGCCAGGCAGTCCATGGTCCAACGAGGCAGGGATGCAGTGACTATGGGCACCAAAACTTCATGGGACCTGCAGTGCACCAAAAGGGTCAGCTCAGCATCTGGTTTTGGGTGCTTTTCAGCATAAAATCATAGAACAGCTTGGGTTGGAAGGGACCTTAAAGACCATCTGGTTCCAATACTCTGCCATGGGCAGGGACACCTTCCACTAGATCAGGTTGCTCCAAGCGCCATCCAAGCCTTCATCCCTCCTTGGCCTTGAACCATCCAGGGATGGTGAAGCCACAGCTTCTCTGGGCAACTTGTTCCAGTGCCTCACCACCCTCACAGTGAAGAATTTCTTTCTGATATGTAGTCTAAACCTACTCTCAGTTTGAAGCCATTCCCCCTTGTCCTGTCATCAAATAGTTTCTCTCCATCTTTCTTGCACACTCCCCTCAGGTCCTCAAAGGCCACAATTAGGTCACCCTGGAGCCTTCTCTTCAGGCTGAACAATCCCAATTCTCTCACTTTTCCTCATAGGAGAGGTGCTCCATCCCACTAATCATCTTGGTGCCTCCTCTGGACTTGCTCCAGCAGGTTGGTGTCCTTCCTGTGCTGGGAACCCCAGCTGGATGCAGCACTGCAAGTGGGGTCTCCTGAAACCAAAGTACAGTATTGCTAAGGATAATTTGGAAAAATTAAATTTGGCCTACACCTAGATTAGATATCACTGTAACTCCTTAGAGAGTTGACAGTTTCACTGATGCAATTGTCCTCTAATGCAAATCCTGGATTTTCACACCCTTGGGGGTGGAAAATGCATTCGTCTGTAACTATAACGTGTCCTCATTCCTATGCTGGACTGAGCTGTGTAGTCAGCAAACCTTGTAAAACAATATTGCATAGTTTTACAGCAAACACTGAGGATAATACAGCACTGTTTACTCTAGTGTGTTATTAACCCAACTCGGAGCTCAGGTTTAATCTGGAGGTTGGCTGGCAGCCAAGGCAGGGTTCAAGAAGTGGTTCACCAGTGGAGCGAGGGTTGATAGCCAGTGACACAGACATGCCCATACTGAAATGAATGCAGTTTCTGCCTGGCTGTCCCTTGCTTGGGAGGACTGTCTGTCTTGACTTTTATTTCCATGTAGTGCTGCTTTCCTCCATAATGGATGGTGTTGCCATTCCCACGGCAGGAATGCTGTAAAGCAGCTGCATGGTTTGCAGCACCATAAATGTCCCTTTTGGGTGGTACAGGGAAGGTTGAACTATGAATCCTTTTATGATTAAAGAAGCAGCACCTTGTGTACAAGTAACAGCAGAGCTGAGGATCAGGGATATTGCAATGAAAACTGAAAGCCTAATCCTTTTATAAACAGTCTGGAGGGGGCTAGAGGTGGGGGAAAGAAATGCAGTGATTTTCGGGGAGTTTGACAAGTTATAAATATATCCTGAGTGAAACCAATAGTGTGGAGCTTTATGAAAGATTTAATGAATAAATATTTCATGCCCACATGGTGCTTCTTCTGTAACGTGTGCTGTCGGTAAAAAGCAATAAACAAAGAACCTCCTTCAGGGTTTGTTTGGGCTTTTAAATTAAACTAATTTAATCAACTTTTCCAGTCAAGCTTGATATTAGTTCATTTCTGTAAACAGTACTGTACTCAGTTCTGTTTGTTTTCTCCTGATACCTGTTCTGCTGTTTGGAAGATGCTTGAATATCAAAGAATGATTCATTTCATCCTGCCCCTTTGGTGTGCATCTGGGTTTTCCAGGCAGAGAGCACAGGCTGACTTTTTCCTTTTCCTAAAGGCTTAGCAGCCAGCCATCCTCTGCCATCACAGCTGTGGGTGTTATGGGACTCCTGCTGAGGTCATTATCCAGCAGGAAAATCACTTGAGCATGTTGGTCATTTCTGAATGTAAGCAAGTAAGATTTTTGGGGGGGTTTAGAAGCCTTCAGCACCCAGTTTCCTGCTGCCTGAAGATCCAGAACTAGCCCAAAGTGCTCTGGAGTCTGGGCCCATGTGGCCAACAAGGCTTGGACACTTCTGCACTGGATTTCAGAGATTTATGCAGGGAGATTGAAATTCTCCTCCAGCTCAGGTTCTTGGCAAGGCTGGGTCTCAGTTGTGCTAGTGATGTTTCTTTATGGTTGGCTGTCAGGACAAATGGCCAAGAGGAGTTGGGGATATGTATTAGCTCTGTGCTCCATGTCTTTTGCAATAATTTTTTAAAAATCTGCAGGGATCTGAGTTTTCCTTGGGAACAGGAGGGCTGGAGCCAGTTGATGCTTTCACAGCTGGGCTATGCAAAGCAAATAAGACACAGTAGGAACATAAATGCAAGAGTGATTGGAAGGATAGAGCTAACTTTGGGAAGGTGTCAGAGTAAGCTGAGGATGTGCATGGGGTGGTGGGATTGGGTTTGTACACAGATGCATGGAATGGGGCATTTCTCAGCTGCTTTTGCCATGAAAAGAAGCAAAAGTGCTTTTTAATTTATTTCCTTCTTTTTTTTGGCTTTAATTTTTTGTTTTCCCATCAAACTACTTGTTTTTGTAGTGCACAGCTTTGGGAATTGAAGTTTATCCCTCTTGGCAGCCCTATGAGGTTTGTGCTGCATTATGATCAGGGCTTTGTCTTAGAAGAGGGCTTGTATTAGAAACTGTTGTCTTTGAACCTGTACAGATCTGAGTCTTTTTTTTTTTTTTTTTTTTTTTTTTTTTTTTTTGGTGTTATTAGGCAATGTATGAGATTTTGTGTGTGTAGATCAAGGCCTGTTGCACAGCAAGAAAGTTCAACTTTGGCAAAGATTGATGGAGCAAAACTCCTTGCAGTGATGCTGAGCTGCAATAGTTGACTTATCCAGCCCAAAATATTGGCAGAACCAATTTCTGCTGCAGGTCCTGACCTCTTGCAAGGAAAGCACATTTCAGTGAGACTCAAGCTCTGTTTAAGCTGCTTAGAGCACTTAAGATGAGTATTTGAGACCTCATGGCTTTGCCTTCTGCTGCTCATGATTCTGATCACAGTCCACAGGATAACACTGCAGCCACTGTGACTAAACAGTTGGTTTTGGACCTGACATTTAGTGCAAGTTGTGCTGGAGGAACAAAGATACAGGAGGAAAAGAGTAATTGCAGCATGAAGCAAAGACTGTGAATGAGAAGCTGTATTTCCAAGGAAATACTGCAGGAAAAGGCTGTGACAGACATCAGGCTTTTCTGAGACTAGAGATTTCCTGAGGTTTCCTTGTTCTTCAGTAGCAGGTGAAACAGGGTAGTTTTTGGAGAAGACCTTTGAGACCATTTCAGATAAAATATCCCTCTGGCAATTGTTGCGAAAAGCTGCTTCCATCCATCCAACAAAACAGCAAAATCCTCCTCCCAAGACATTTAAGTGCCAAGATGTAGATTATTTTATAATCATTCTCAGTGAGACTCCTAAAAAAAGTGTGGCTGGGGAGACAGTTTTAGAAGTACTGGCCCTTTTGCTCTGTGTTGAGCCACCATTTGGCATCATCCAGCTCTTGGATTCAGACCCATGTGAATATAGAACAAAATGCAGAACAGCTGAGAATCCATTCAACTGTCAGAGGGAAGAATTGCAGCCTCATTTTTAGGCTTGGTATGTTGTCATTGAGGAGACTACAGTGTCATTTTTCAAGTCATTATTCAAGCAAATACCACTGACAGGTGCACCTCACTCCTGACTCTGGAGGTCTCCACAACTTGAGTATCCAGCAGTGAATATCCAGAGTTGTTCTTCCATGCTCACATCATGTCCTGGAACATGTGCTCTGAGGCTGTGGAGCTAGAAAGCCCAGAAACCACAGAAAAATGGGAGGATTGACCTTGAAAGCATAACAGTAGGTGCAAACTACTCTTTTTTGGCATTGACAAGTTAACTAATGTCTAGCTGAATGCGTTTTTAATAAAATAATCTTTAAAAATTATTAGCTTGAGAGATTTTAAATAGTCATTCTTGGTAATTGCATTTAATTTCCCTTCCCCAGTCTCCTGTAATTTTCCCCAGAGGAGATTTGGAATGTAAATGCCACCTCAACTCTAAGACTAGGCCTAGATACTTAATGATATAATAGGTAAAACATGGTCAAATTTAATTAAACACCATTGGAGACATCTGTGGAGGATTAAAAAAAAAATACCCTGCCTTTCATATTCTAAGTTAAGCACAGTTTTGGATCCTTGTATCAGAGAAGGAGGTGATTTTTTTGCATTGACCAGAAGCTGGGAAGGGTAAATAGCACAAGGGACTTGATCCAGAGCATGCCAAAGATGATGTGCATGTTTTTACAGTGGGCCTCTTTTGATCAGTTGGAAGATTAAATAATGTCTTTTAGACCTGAGCTGAGAGAAGGTTTTCTGAGCTCCTTCTGACCAAGGACAAACCAATGTCCAGTGTTGTGTCTTCAGCAGATCCTTCCCTCAAATGCACCTGGGGGCACCTCAGATTTTGCTCGTGAGGAGAATGTATATATAGTGAATTTGGGAAGCTGCTAGTGGCAGGTGCAGGCACCAGCATGGTCTTGAGCCAGCTGTGACTTGCACTTATTTTTCCTTCATTACACATGATAATGTGGGCTCCCAGTCACCGTGGAAGGGTTTCCTGAAGCAGACCATATGCTCCTGGAGCTCCTGGAGGTAGCTGCTAACACAGAGAAGAGATTTTAGTGAGGTTCCTATAAAGCATGTTCCTGATGATAATTAAAAATCAATTCTTCTAACGTAGATTCCAAGTTTTGGGTCAGTTCTAGCCCTTTTGCATGACACTGGAAAGCTTTTACTCTGAATTCCCAAGTAATTTGTTTCTATGTCTGTGTGTGTGCACTCTTTTATTTTTGACTTTGGCCACCAAAGGAAAGAAACCCATAAATAAGCTTCAGAACATGCTGAAACCCATCCTGATTGATGATTTATTTTGTGTTGTGAGGCAGAGTATCCACCTCCTGTGTTTGTAGCTAAAAAAAGCCTTTTCCCACCCTGTCACTTGAGAATGGATGAAGAAATGAGGGGAAACTCAGCATTTTCAGGCCATGGTGTAAAAATATAGCTATTTCTTGAAGTTCTGGAGTTGATCTAGAAGATCACAGAATATTCTGAGTTGGAAGAGACCCAACTCAGATGTGTCCAGGGAAAACCTTGCCAGTCTCAGGAACCTCTTTTGCTATGTATTGTACCAGTTTTTCTAAAGAGACTCTGCCATGATTATTATAGAGTCTAAAGAGGGGGAAATCCTGCAATTCTCCCATGCCAGGCAAGACTGGGAGGGTTGCTGAGGAATCCCTGGCAATGTGAGGCATCTGCACCCTGAGCATTTTGACTACTGAAAGTACCTCTTCCATAGTCTGGCTTTGCTTTGAGGCTTTCTGCTGTTGTCCTTGGATTTGTCAGCCTGGACATCAGCAGGTGGATCTGTTTGGAAGGCCTCTTTCTGTAGAACATCCATAAAATTTATTTAGAAAGAAAGAAGCAAAAAAAAAATCTTAGAGGAAACATTGTGTGATAAAGGTGAGATTAAGGGCTGGCTCACAAACCAGTTGGATGAACCATGGCTCTGCACTAATATTTGATTTAGCAGTGAAGGTATTTGGGTTCATTGGAGCATTAACATCTCCAGTCTAAATATCCCAGAATGATGGAGAAGCCAGGGTTTCAGAATTCAAAGGAAATTTGGAGTACTGTGGAAAAGTTGCTCCCATTTCAGGTCCTGTAACTTGTTATTCTCATTTCAGACTTTGCCTTGCATCATGTTCCATGTTGATCTCTGATCCAGATTTGAACTCTTCAAAGTTTAGGGGAGGTTTTTCATCCTGGGATTTATAGTTCAAGCCCTTTTTCTAGTTTCAAGTGAAGAAAACACATGTTTAGCAGGCACAAAATGAGCCTTGATGGAGTATTTCTTTGATGGTGTTGTGATGATGATTATGAATTTACATCATGTGCATAGGATGTTAAGCACCTCATGGGGCCTGGCTGTGCTTAGACTGTGCCATTAATTTCGGGAAGGATGTGTGATGAATGTTCATAAGGCCCTCTAGGTTCTGATTTGTGCTGCTTACATCACACAGCCGAGAGGCTCCGGGGTGATTAAACGGGATTCCATCATTAGGAGCTGGCAATACAAATGTGATTAATTACAGAACGCACTGTAAATTGCAAAATGAGTTTGATGGTTTTCCTGAAAACATATGTTTCTGCTTTGTGGGGTATCAGAACTGGAAGCTGTAGTGAATGAGGCTTGCTTGCTATTTCCATAATTTGGGAGAGTGCTTGCTTGCTCTTGGGTCATGGGGATGGTTAGATTTCCACTATTGTCCTAAGTTTTGAGTGTGAGTGGTGAGATTTTGGGAGAACCCTGAGCAAATCCTTAAATTAGACCTACTGAGTCCTGTTTTGCTGTTTATACCTCACCAACTCGAGTCCCATGGCACCAGCCTCCCCCCGAGCCCTGCCAGGGCTTTCCCACAAGACATCCCTCTGCATCTCACCTCTGAGATGCATCTTTGTGGTGGGGGTCCAGGCTGAAACTCGTAATGGCTTGGTTTTTGCTTTCAAATCACTGCTTGTGAAGAAGAAAAATAGGAAAAAAATTGGAACATGTCCCCAGAGAAGTTGTGGAAAGGGTTCAGGAAAGGGTTGGATGGGGACCTGAGCAACCTGGTCTAGTGGAAGATGTCCCTGCCCATGGCAGGGGGGTTGGAATTAGAGGATCTTTAAGGTTCTTTCCAATCTCCAAACAATTCTTTGATTCTAAAAGAACCCAACTTTTAAACATTAACAAGTATTTCCATACTTTTTTTAAAAATTGGGGTTTTTTTATGCTATGTATTAAACAATACAGTGCATCCCATAAACTGCAAGCATCATCCCTACTCATTCTCTTCTTTCTGTAGAATGCAGAAAATTAAAAGACAAACCCCCCCAAACTCAGGCTGAATTTCTTGTACATCACATCTCTCTGTCTTCTATGTTTTGATGCTTTTATTTGTAGTGGATATTTGCTGTAGAGTGTTGGCATTACCAGGGAAAAAAAAGGTAATTGTGCAGTGAACTGGTTTATGCTTTATGTAAGAACATTGTGCTGCTGTAAATTTGTTGCATTTTACAGAGCTGTCTCCAAAGAATATCCTTCAGAAAGTGACCGCGGGGTTTGGAAGTGAGAAAAGGCACTTAGAATGTGAGATAATTGGATAGAGTTTGGAGGTGTGAGGTCAGAGCCTTGGGCACGATATTTATACTGCAGTGACATCCCTGTACAGAATGGCCCATAACTTTTGGGTGCTGTTATGCCACAGAATCCATTTGGGGCTGGTCTGTGAGATCCCAAAGAATCAGGGGATAGAGGTGCCTCTTGAGTCCTTTGCCAAGGGCAAGGGGAGGGTGTTTGGCATTTAAATCAGGCTCAGGTAACCTCCAGGTCCCCTTTCTTCCACTAGCTCCATTTTCTGGCATCAGAGACACTCAATGCAATGCAATTTTATGTGAAATATCCCCACACTAATTCATAACCAGTATTGGCCCAATGGTGGCCAGAGGTACCGATTCAGGGTCTGAACTAGGCTGGTGGTGAGATTGCAGGAGTTCTGCCTCTGGCCATGAATTTTAACTTGGATGGGAATTTATCCAGTAATGACTGCATTTTGCTTTTTACACATGTTTTTTCTCTCTTTTTATGTTCCTCATCTGAAACTAGAACACGAGGAGCTATGAAGTGCTGCATGTAGGCTTTACCAGGGTGATGATGTCCAAGCAGCACACAAACATCCTCCCCAGTGACTTTGGAAACCTTTAAATTGGGATTTTACGATTTTTTTTACACTTTTACAGGATGTCTGTGCATTTCTGTCTACCTGCAACAGCAAATCTCTGTGCCTGCAAAGTTGACTGAATACTTTCCTGGTTTTCACCCAGAAAGGCTACAGTTTGGAAGGAAATAAATGTGGAACTGCCTCTAAGTGCAGTTTTGTGCAGGGAATCTGGTGTAGGTACCTGTATCTCATACAGGTGCATTCACAGCCCCTCTCCAGCAGTCACACTCTGAGCTCTGTGATCTGATTTGCTTCTCAGCACTTTGGTTAAGATGCTGATTTTGCATCAGCATCAGATAACAGAGCTCTTCCACTTTTATTATTTTTTATATCTACGGGATGAAATTGGATTTAGAAATTACAATCACAATACCAGGTTCCCCCTGTGCTTCCCTGAATGCTCCCAAACTGCCTCTTTGACAAGGTGTTCATTAAGACTCCTGGGTCTGAAGATTGGGAGTTGGAGCTCTCGTTGCACATGATCCATCTCTTCCGTGCACAAAGCTCGGCGCTTAATGCACACGGAGGAAAAAATAATCAAGGAATGCACGTGGAGGCTTGGGGTTAAGTGGCAAGAGCTGCAGAGTTTGGATTCTCATTTTCACAGTGAGCCATCACCCTAATGGACATTGATACTAATGATGGAGGAACCCCCATGGTTATGTGGTTTGTGCAGAGCTTTCAAAATACAGGCATTGCCTGACTTCCAGAAATACCTTTCAGGAGCTCTGGGTGTGAGTCTACACGTCTGAGGTCATTTAATTCACCCATTCCTGATTCATTCCTGAAACTGTTGTTGGTAACAATGAAATTTAGTTACCTTGTACCTAGAATTGAATTGGGCAGAGAGTAATGTAATTACTGTGTTTAAAGAGTGTACAATTTCTGTTTAGGTAAGGAATTCTGGAGGAGCAGAAACAACTTGCTGTGAGTGAACAGTGACCTTTGTAGTTATGCATCACGTTTTCTCCTAATATATCACGGAGGTAATGGAGAATAAAATCAGCCTTTTTTTACCCTGTTGGATGCTGTAGCAAAATCAGAATAATCAGCCTTCATTCATGCCTGCAGATATGAGAGAACAGATAACTGACCCACTTAAAAATGTCCAGAGAATATTTTGCATTCCCTTCCCAATTCGTGGTGGTATCAGTGTGGGTGTTTCTGTTTTTTGGTGCCTCATCTGCATGACAAGGTTGTGGAATTGTGTTCCAGGTGAAATTAATGTAAAAACACCTTAAAAATAAATAATCCTAAAATCATTTGGGTTGGAAATGACCTCTAAGATCATCGAGTCCCACCATTAGCTTGTGTTATGAATAGAGTTATGCATGGTAAATGCTCTGGAAAGGTAAAAGATTCATCCTGGAATTCCACCTTACTGAGGCTGGATGGCCATGGGTGACTTTTTGTTACACTGAGGGACCATGGGAATGAATTAGTTGCATCCCTGCAAGGGGAAGGGATTCATTCTCCTCACCTCTTGCCACCTCCCACCTGTATCTCTCTCCCTCATTCCTGTATCCCAAGGGAGAGCAGAGCTGTGTCTCTGTGGTTCTGATTACTCTTGTGTGAAGTCTTCCAGCAAAGGGACATGACAAGTGCAAATGGAGCTGATAAAGTTGCTGCTCTTTATCTACATAATCTGATGGCAATTGATAGGTAACATCACCAGGACAGAGCAGATTCCCTGCCCGTTATCATCACACCTCTCCTTTTTATCACCCCCCTTTTTTTTTTATTTTAAACAATTCAGTGCAAGCCAAGAATTGACTTTAACTGAAGGGAAGTAATTAATCACAGCACTTATGAGTAGATAATTTACTGCTGAGTGGGTACATTGTGCTCAGTCAGTCCAGGCAGGCTGATACAGGTTCATGTCACACAGGTCACTGTGCTGTTGGGATCTATTAGGCAAATTTCTCTTCTGATCTTGGGCAGTTTGACTTGTAAGCAGAAAGCCACAGCTGTGGGACCTCAGGAAGAGTGTGCCTGTTTCCACAGTGTTGTGTTTGGGGTGAAGCCAACTGAACCTGCTGCCTGGATGTGCCTCAGCACTTGGGGATGACCCTCCTGCCAGTTATTTCTTACTGGGCAAAGCATCTTGCTCACCCTGCTGAGCTGCAGTGAGTTAATGGACAGGCTTTCTGTAAGATCTTGCATCACTCCAAAAAGTAACTTCAGTATAAATGCAGCCACTCACTCTGCACACACTGATTATTTTCTCCCACAGCATCCAGCTCCTCTCCTCCTGCCCCCCTGTAGCTCCCACAGCTGGGTTGGAGTCGTAGCACAGGCCAGTACAAGCTTCAAAAAAATGAAAAGCAACTCCCAAACCACCTGCTGTTTTTTTTATTGTTAAAAAAATGACTGGTAATTAAGGACTAGAGAAATCTGAGGGGAATAGTGTGAAGGGCTCAGAGGACATCAGGAAGCAAAGCCTCCTGTGGACAGTGAGACAGTATTTTGCACATGAACTTGCTTGTTCTGACTGAGAAAATCCACGTGGATCATTTCTGGAAACCTTGAATGGCAGCAGGAAGGATAATAGTCACATTGTATTGAAATTCAGTGTAACTGAATAGAAAAATCTGTAAGGGAATTGTTAGGTGAGAACTTATGTGTTCTTGCCTTTCTCTTTTTTTTTTTTTCCCTCTACTTTTTCTTGCATGAAGAGTTGAGTATGCAAGGATTAAAGTCTGTACTTTGGCCCTTCCTTGGGTCAAGATCATAACAAGTGCAGCGTGATCTTATTTTAGAAGTAGAATCAGGATGGTTTGGACAGCCTAAAAAAACCATAGTGCCCCAAATATTTCAAAGACAATTAAAAAAGAGTGCAGAATATTCCTATTATATTAAGGAGCTCATGTGAGCTAAACATTAATTTGAAGTTTTATTTAAAAAAAAATCAGATAATTAAGAGCTATAATAGTTAGAAGATCAATCAATAGCTTGAAGTAGCATCTTCTAGTAGGATAAAAGAGGTACACATTATCCTACAGATATCACCCTTCCTTCTAACATCTGTTTATTAGCCTGTTGTAAATGCTCATGAATGGGACCACAGAGTGCTGCTGACTCCAGGAATGGCTTTTGAGCACATTTATTCTTTGATGGACAGTTGCTTGTAACTTCTGGTTTTATGAAAATCCTCTCTGTATAATATTTTCCTTGAACATTTTCCACATTTAAGTGTCTAGAAGGTGGTGCCTGAGCTCTGAAGTTGGTATCTCATGATATTTGTGGCTCCATCATTAGGAAATCAGATCAACAGCTTTTGATGCACTTTTTTTTTTTTCCTTTTGGACTGCATTTGCATTATTTTGTGATCCAATTCAAGCTGCAGAACTCTGCCGTGAGAACAGAAGAATGTTTGAAGTTTTAAGTAGGAAATCTGTTTGAAGATGTCTCCAGCCCCATTTGGCTTTTTTTCAGGGAGCCCACAAAAGAATTCAAAGCAAACAGTCATTTTTATAGAAAATGCCATTAAATCACAAAGTAGATTTTTTTAAGAATGTGTTTTTTACTAATTTTGTTTTGGAAATTCTTAATGGGGGATCTGTCTTTGGAGGATATGCAGCAGAGTGTGTTCCCTGAAGGTCTCGAGGAGGGTTCAGGAACAGCCTGAGACATTTGCTTAGGGGCAGAGGGACAGGGACAACACTCATCCCCCCCTCCTGTTTTCACATCCAGTCTGGTTCACAGGGATGTATATAGTTCATCAAGCTGAATGAAAATGTGGGGAATCAACCGTTTGCTGTCAAAATGCTGTTTTATCAAAATGGAAATATTTTGTGAGAACATGTCAGTTTTGACAAATTGTTTTGATGGGTGAAGTCTAAACAAATTGTTTTAGCATTCTATGTTATTTTGATATAAAGACATCTCATTTCGGCTGTGTCATTTAGACCTTTATAACGTAGTTATAACATTTATATTTTAAGATTTTTTATAACATATAAATATTGCATCAAATATGTGGCAACTTTCAAATGAAAAAATATCAATATTGTAAGCTTTCTATATTTTTGCAATATGCTGTTTAGCTTTTAAAAACTGCATATCTTGTCATAGAATCACAGAATTATTTGATTTGGAAAGGACCTTAAAGATCATCTAATTCTAGCTCCCTGCCATGAGAATGGACACCTTCCACTAAACCAGGTTGCTCCAAGACCCCTCCAACCTTGAGTTTCCTGTTTGGGTGACCTGCAGCCCATTCTCACTATAATTTCAGCTGTTCCTGCTGGCTGGAGTGGCTGGAATTCCTTTGTGCTGTCCTTCAGGTGTTTTCCTGCTGATCTGTGATCCTTCTCCAGGCTCTGGGCATCTCTTGGTGTCACTGGCATCAAATTGGTAGGAGTGGGATGGATTAAGATTCTGTCCCCCAGCAACTTTAGTATATCTTAAATGTATATCTATAACCTCTATATATAAACTTCTGAACATCCAGAATTTTTTGTTTAGAAAATTTATTTTTTTATGAGATCCTGGTATTTTAGTTTATTTCACAATAGAGTGAGAAGAATTGCCTGGGTCCTGCTGAGCCATAATTCCTTTTGTTAACTATTTTTGTTCATTCCAGTCCTAGGAAGGAGTTAAATTTTTAATGATAAAAGTAGTTTCCACACTGAGAGTGTTGTCACTTAGCAGAT
This sequence comes from Calyptomena viridis, assembly GCA_013390005.1. Lineage (NCBI taxonomy): Eukaryota > Metazoa > Chordata > Aves > Passeriformes > Eurylaimidae > Calyptomena > Calyptomena viridis. The sequence goes on from WEIV01024909.1 coordinate 257,443, forward strand.
TTATCCCAAAGATTTTAAACCATTTTATAAAGCTGTTTAAGATGCTGTTCTTCACATATGAGAAAATTAAACCTGTTGTTTAGAGGTCGATGGGTTCCAGTGGGGATTCTCCAGAGGAGGTGTCGACAGGTTGCTGGTGATCCTGGATTATTAAAAGAAAAAAAAAAACAAACAAGATGAAAAGCTGTTTTTTTAAAAATACAAAAAAAGTATGGTCAAAAATGAACATAATTTGATAATATTTCTTTATCTTTGGCCCTGTTACTGGTGACAGCAGCTCAGGTCCTGTCAGATACACTGGTGTTATACTGTCCTGATACCTGAGAGCTTGTACTTGATGTGCTCAAACAGTGGGTAGGTAGATGGGAAGAGGTGTTCAACCATGCATTATGTATTATTTGGTATTATTCTGCATTATTTTCAAGTAATGGCACACTCAATGGTCCCTGGTGGCTGGAAATATGTTCTTCTTATGCCAACATTTGTTGGGCAAGGGCATACATAGAGTACATCAAGGTGTTTCCAAGGAGCAGCTTATTTAGGTGCTGTGTGCCAATGAGGTGTTTGTGCTACTATTCCTTTATTTTACCAAATGCAGAAGCTCAAATCCCTGAGTCTTGTTCTTGTCAATCTAGTGGGTGGTTTGGGGAGGGGGGAGAAACCAATCATGAAAGGTAAAAAATCCATGTTCTTTCCATTGTCGTATCAGTCTTTCAGATTTCAAGATTTTTCCTGCACTTTGCAGTGTACAGTTGTTGAAAAAAGAAAACAGAAAAGAAAATTAGAATTTTCATACAAGCCTCTAACCTGAGAGAAGTGGCTTTCAGGAAAACAGCAACTACTAGAAAGTAGATAAAATCCCAAGGGTTGCTAATGTGATAATAGTATCTCATATTCTTTGAATGGAGTGCCTGTGACTCAGTGCCTTCACAGGACTGTAAATGTTCTTTTAATCTCTTATTTCTCCAGAGAGGCAGATAAATCTGAACCCATTATATGCTGGGGCTGAGGCAGGGCACAGAGATTTACAGGGTTGCAGGGAATGAAGCCCCTGTCCTGGCTCTCAGACACGTGTTTAGTGGGATTGGGGGGGATGTGGTGATAGAGGGTGTGCATTGCTCCAGTCTTTTCCAGCTGCTCTTGGCATGGCTTTCATGGTCAGCACACACAGTGCAAGGGGAAAGGGCTGGTTTTTTGCTGATGGGGAAAAGCTGGTGTGTAGTGAATTGTACTTTGCACATCAGCCACTGACCAGCTTGTAACAGCCTGTGGTCCTCAGGTGCTGCCACAGTGCCCGGGTTTGGAAGTCAGGTCCATCCACAGCCTGGAGTCTCAAGGTATGGCTTGGGAAAATGAGATGAATGAGTAAAAGTGAGGAAATGGCAGGGGGTCGAAAGGGGAAAGAGGAGTGGGAGTCAGAGAGGTTGAATTGGAACAGCCTGTATCCTATTTCATCTATAAAAAGTCCCCTGTGTTCCAGTGAGTTAAATTAACTAAGAGGAAAACGAATGGAATAGAGGAGGAAGTGGGAAGAATTATTATTCAAGAGATATTGTGTGTGAGCCATTTCTTGATGGAGTTCAGCCCTGTGGAAGCTCAGTTTTATCACCTGCAGAAACAAATAGAGTCTTAATGTGGAAGGGTCCTTTTACTTCCTAATTTAAGAATCCACTGTAATATTTGCCAAACTAGAAGGTGCTCTCTGAAATGAATGTTTTTCATGGAAGGAGTCAGGAAGGCTTTGTATTTTCCTGTGGGAGACACAAAATCAGTGTGCTGCAGAGACTTGGTTTTTGCTTTTCCAGGTGTGGATAATTTCACTGAGGTCTGTTAGGAGGAGGAAAAGTCTGGGCTCAGCCTTCACCAGCCCAGCCCATTGCTCAGTCTGGGAACTGGTGCATCACCACAGCTGCTTCCCAGGAATTGGGGAGGTAAATGTGGGCTCTCTTTCTTCAGTGGTCTAGATCCAGATGGATTTTCCTCTCTGTGTTGGTCCTGCATGAGTGCAATCTGGAGCAGAGCTCTTGGCTGTGTGATGGAGACACCTTGGCCCAGCAGCATGCAGATCTGGCCTGTGTTTTGGGCTGCTTTGCCCTAAGGCAGGTGGTTCTGTGGCATTTTTATGGCAGGAGGATGCTTTAAAGCCTTTGGCCTTGGAGCTGCAGAGGTGTGAGAACAACCACCTGCTCCGAGATGAACTGAACCCCATCCAAAGGAAACAGGCACATCTGTGTGCACAGGCTGCAGCTCAAACAGGGCTGTGATGAGAAAAGAAAAGAGAAGCAGTTGTGAGAGCATTGGTGTTTTGGGGGCACCACTTTGTGCAGTGCCTGCCTTGTGTTTGGGCTGTGCTGTGGTTAATCTGGTGCAAGATCTGACTGATGCTTTTTCCATGGTGAGAGTGTCGCTCCTACTGGTCTCCTCTCTGACTTATCTAACATTTAATCTTTCCATTCAGCTCACACTGTGACCATTACATCAGTGGGATTGTTAAACTGAATCTTTTTTTTTTCCCCTGCTACCATAGTAGCAGAGTAATAGAATGGTCTGCGTTGAGAGGGACTTTAAAGCTCATCTGTTTCCAACCACCCTGCCATGGGCAGGGAGAACTTTGACTAGACCGGGTTGCTCAGAGCCCCATCCAACCTGGCCACGTCTCTGCTTCACTTGAATTACTGTCTCTCACCATGATAAAAGTGGTGGCTGTTGGCCCCCAAGGGTGTCAGACCATGGCACAATCTTGGTCCCTTCTGTGCACAGTGGAGTCTGTGCAGGACTATGGGATTGGCACTAAGATGGGTTTGATGCTCACAACAGTGTTGTGGCTCTTGGTCAAGCTTTATCCTTATAAATCATCAAACCCTCCTGCTCCAGAGACCAGTTGGTGTCATTATGTTACTGTTGTCTTGGTCAAGCAATCCATCACTGCTTAGGATATAATTGCCAAAGTAACATCAATATAACTGGAATATCTCAAATCCTTTCTTGTCATTGGAGCTATTTGGTGCCCCATTGTGGTGACAGTCCCTTTCTGAGGTGCCATCCTCACTGTGCCTGGTGAGGGAAGGGTGAGTGTGCAAAGGGACAGTAGCTTTCAGTACTTACTCCTTCTCTGAGAGATTTTTATTCATTAGTAAAATTTTCCTCCCAGGATGTTTCCTCCCAAGCAAAAGTCCCAGGGACTTTCTTACTATACAGATTTCTTACTGCCTTTTGAGTCTGTCCAGATCAGTAAGAAGTAGGGTGAGATGAATTAGAATATCAATTATGCACTTATAAATTACTGCTTGTGCCCATCACACTTTGTGGTCAGAGGGGGCTCGTCCAGAGTATTTCCATTTGTAGGTTTGAAGGACACATTTTGCCCTCTGTGGCTTTTGGTTTTTATAGGGGGACCTACCTCCCTTCATGAATGATTCTCTTTGGAAGAATTTGATGAGGAGGTTTCTTTTGCTTTATTTTTCAAATGTTCTCCCTTCCTCCCACAGAACCACAGACATTACCTGGGATCCCAGAGGTGCCTTCAGATTATAGAATCATAGAATGGTTTGGGTTGGAAGGGACCTTAAAGACCATCTTGTTCCAGTCTCCTGACATGGGACGATTTCTGACTCACTGTAATTATTTAAGGCAGGTTTGAAAATAGCAATACTATTGGAATTTGGGTTGCCATGGAATAGAATCCTTTGTCCTGGACACTTCCCCATCCCTGGTTGGCCAGCCAGCTGCAGATGGGCTCTAAAACAGAGTTCTCCCAGCCTGCCTGCAGTAGGAGAACTTCAGTTTGGTCTTTTCCTGTAGTTAACAAGCCAAAATGTGAATTTGTGATTGAAACTCGGTTCCTCAGTTCACAGGTGCTGAGTCTGATGTGCCAGAGAAGCACCAGCATTTCTGGATTTGGGTGCTCAGGTTGAGCACCCAAGCATTACACTGACAGCTATTCTCATTTACCCAGCAGATTTTTCTTAGTTTGAATATTCTTTAACATTCCGGTCCTCAAAAGCTTTTACAGATACCATGATGATTCAGAATCACTTCATTACTACTAAAAATAAATATTTGCATTGTAGTGACTCGAATTGTAGAACTGAGAAGGCTGATTGTGCTTGATAGGCACAGAAGAAGGTACAAATCCCTGTTTCTGAAACTTCCAGTGCAATTTATTGTCTTTCAAAACTTCTCAGAGTCACTTCATCTACACTGCAAAAAGCAGAATAAAACAAAGCAAAACCCTAGAAATTAGATTTGTATGGGGAGGATGGCTCTGAAACCACCCAGAAACTGAAGAACTAGCCTGGGGTTTTTTTTCAGCTGAGTCTGGAATGCTGAAAAAAAAGTTGGAATCTGAAAACAAAAGTCACCTTGGCACTTTTGGACTTTGGAACCCTCTGATCCAGATATGAATGTGGAGAGGGGCACAGTCTTACTTAGATGTGAAACTGTGAGGTGCAGATCTTTTAGAAAGGACGAGGGATTTTTTCTTTTTGGAAGGCACTGGAAGGGTGACTGATGGGAGGATCTGTGAATTGGGCACCGTTGAGACTTCTCAAATTGGGCATCTGGAAATGGAGGCCCCTGAAATCTGTTGTCAACTTTGAAAATCCTATTCTCCCCCACTCCCCCCACTGCTGCCAGCTTTGAAAGTTCGAACTGTGTTCGTTTTATCACATTTGTCATTCCTTAGTAGGGAAGCTCTGGCATTCAGAATTTGGCTGACAACTTTGTGGGCATGAGCCAAAATCAAGTTCAACTTGCACCTTTCTCTGCTGCACCCAGTGCTGTTCACAGTGAGAGGCAGAAGCCTGAAGTAGAGGGACTCCAGTCTCATTCATTACAAGAATTACTATCTTCTCACTGATGCCAAAATTAGGCTTGTTTTCTTTATCCTGATGTAGGTGGACAGGAACTGATGAGATGTACTCACCAGGAGTGTTGAGAGACAAATGTCATGTCTAACCTATTTCTTCTCCAGCTATTCTTTCCTCTTAAATAATGCAAAGGTCATAAATCTGAAAATCATGCCAAATTATGCTGCAAAAGACTTTTAATGGTTACAGGCAAGTTCATGTGTCGTTTTATGGAAGCTGAAGTCCAGCACTTCATGGTTTGATAATTTTAAATACTTTTGAATGTGCTTTTAAAGTAATTTAGATCCATAAACTGGATGTGTAGTTCAAGTTGGGAGAACTGGCTTTTGAGGAAGGAGCAGAATTCAAAAATAAGGTCAAGGTAAGGTTTGCTGCGTATGGTTTCTGTCTTTGTGTGCCCAGGTGTGTATACATGGGGTAATGGTCTTTAAATCGTATATCCAGTTGTTTATTTAGAGGAAATGTTGACATTTTCAAATGTTTGTGATTTTTCCATTCCATGGGTATTGCTAAGTTAGCAACATCACTATATCCCTCTTGGTTCTCTCACACATAAGTAGGAATTTTTTTTGGAGAGAGAACAATGTTTCCAATGTAATTTAATTCCCATTTCCAGGCAGGTGGAAGTAAAGTCTTAATTTGTTTCTGATTGTAAATGCACAGTTCATTTGAAAAGGCATCTGTATCTCTGAAGCTGATATTTGCTGAACTATTTCCTTTTGGTGCCCAACTTTCGCCGATTTAAACCAGAACTGACCCAGAATTTGAATCCTAGAGGCAACATTTATGTATTTCAGTTCAAATCTTACAAAAGTGTGTGGATACATGTCCTAAAGTAACACAGGCTTAGCCTGTTTTTAGCTCAGAAATTCTGTAGTTTTTTTCTAAATGTAACAGGAGTTCCTGATACGTTCTTTCATTCTTTCTTTTTGCAAGTGTATTGACTCAGCAGCTGATATATGATGTTCTCAGGGGTGATTTTTCTGCTCTGTGGGAAAAGCACCTGGAGTTTCTGATTTCCTGTCAGGGAATTGAAAGTTTGCACAGCTTTTTTTTTTTTTTTTTCCCTCAGAGGTCATTACTGAACATACAAAGAGACTTTATAAATCACACCTGAGCCTACGTGATAAGCAGGAAACAAGTGGTTACACAAGCAGTGGCCAATTTTGAATGGAAGAGATGGAGATGATAAGCCACGATGTGGTAAATCACTGTCAGTGACTACAGTGGAGCAACACCTTCCCTTATTTTGGGATTTAACTGTGTGCACAGGTTGCCCAAGGACTGGACAACAAACCAGCTTTTCTCCTGGTCTGAAGTGCAGTTACCTCCAGAGCTTTAGAGGTGGTAAACCCCAAGGAGATGTTTCTAAAATCATTGAATGTTTTGGGTTGGAAGGAACTTAAAGAGCATCTGGTTCCAACCCCCTGCCATGAGCAACAACACCTCCCACTATCCCAGGTTGCTCAGAGCCCCATCCAGCCTTGAACACTTCCAGGGATGGTGCAGCCACAACTTCTCTGAGCAACCTGTGTCTCACCTTTCTCATGGTGGAGAATTTCTCCCCAGTAAATACAGCAAGTCCATTGCATAAAATACACTTCAAGTCATTGCAGTCTCCTGTGCTGAGCATTTCTTCTCTTTCCTCCCTCCTCCCCAGCAATCAAAGAGAAATACATGGACTGGACGGATTTTCTCATCCACGACTTGACCGGTGCCCGGACTGCTCCTGCAAATTTACTGGAAGGTGTATGTATTAGATTGCAGTTTCTCTCCATACAGTGTCATGGTGTGTGTGCTGCAGCAGTGTTTGCTCCTGCCATGTAGTCTGTGTGCCATCAGTGGGATCCTGAGCCAGCAGTGGCCAAAAGGCAATGGCAATGTTGCCTTGACTCCACTGGCTCTGCTTCTGACCCAGTGACATGTAGTTTGTTTTGCCTTTAAGCTGGAGGGTGGTGCTTAGAAAGTTGGGTGCTCAAAAAATACAGGGTGGGGAAGGAAAGCATGGGGGGGATGCATAATTTACAGGATGCAGCCCTTCAGTGCCCCATTAGATCCATCAAACTGATGATCTGAGCTTTCAAGTCATCCCTGCCCTGGGAGTGTTCAAAGCCAGGTTGGATAGTGCCCTGAGCAACCTGGTCTACAGGAAGGTGTCCCTGCCCATGGCAGGGGGTTGGAATGAGAAGACCTTTAAGGTCCCTTCCAATCCAAAGCATTCCTTAATTCTGTGACACAGGTTGGAGAGGGGTTTAGTAGGTTGATGAGGATCACTGTCAGGTTTATCTGTATATGAAAGGAGCTCCCCCAAGGACATTGCCTCCACCTAAACCCAGCAGTCACATTTAGCAGGGAAGATGGGCGAGGTGGCCTTGGTAGCTGGTGGTCAGAAGATGCACTCACAGGGCCAGGAGCCCAGTCTGTGCAGCATATTCACAGGGTGACTTGCACTGGGGCAGCCTCAGTGTGCCTTGAGATCCTGGACAAAAATCCCACAGATTGACCTTGAAACCATGGTAGCAGGGAACCTTTTCCATCGGGGCCTGCCCTGCTCTCATGTGGATGCCCTGGGGGCATTTGGAGAGGAGACAGATGGCCCTGCAGGAGATCAGTCTCCCTGCCCCTCTGTATTTAGGCTGAAAGTGAAGGCATACAGGTGGTTTACCTTTGTTGAAGTGCTCATGTTGGCTTTTGGGAAGCAAATGTGCATCCAGGAACCATTTTTGATGATTTTGTCCCTGATCACTTGCACCAACCACAGCTGCATCCTTTTCTCCCCATGCTTGTGCAGGGAGAACTAATAGTGTACTATTAAGAATTTCCCACTCCCCAGTCTGAGAGATGAACAGCCCTTGCACACCCAAAATAACACATGTCCTCAGGCCTGCTGCATCCCCATTCCTGGACCACTCCCAGCTAGTGTATGCAAAAAGCTGATGGTGTATCCCAAACTTCTATATTCCCTTTCCTCAGGCAGAGAAAAGAGGCAGCCCCAGGCAGAAATGCAGAGAGAGAAAACGTTGTGTTGCCTTGAAACAGTCTTTGACTCTTTCCTGGTGTTTTAGGGGATCTGTTTGCTCAGTGCTGTCTGTGTTGTGTGATGTATGTTGGGCCCTGTTGACAGATTTGCTGTTTGTTGAGTGCTGCAGATTGTTGTTATTCTGTTAAATCAATACGTGGTGCTACTTTTAAACATTTTCTTTACACGCTGGCTATGCATATAAAGAGTTCTTGCATTATGGTAAATGTTAATATTTCATGCAAGCTGATTATTAATCTTGGCCATTCAGTTCTCATGGGGTAAGTGACAACCCATTGGCTTAAAATTTAGCACACAAATCAGAGAACCAATATTCACTTTTGTACAGCCAGGGATTTATTGTAATAAGTTAAATCATTACACCATTGTTTCATATTAAAGAATGTTTTGTTGCAATGAAGCAGTTGTGAGAGAGGAAAAAAAGACCACATTAAAGTGGATTTCTACTATATTATTAAATTTTGACACTGTATTTTGTCATGAAATAATATTTGAAGAGATTATACAGGTGTTTGTAGCTTACACTGTAGAGAAGGAGCTTATAATGGCAAATATGTTGTTCTGAGAAATATCTGTTAATCATAAAGCTGGTTAAAATTGTACATGTGGTAAGGTTTAGATAATTTTAATTACATTTTTTACCATATTCTCATTCTGTTGCCTGAATTTATGGATTAAGAGAAATGTATGAGAATCAGTTGCATCTCATAATTTGAGTATTTTCAAAATACAATAGGAAAAGGAACTTATTGAAAAACAAGGCTTTATCCTTATTTTGCTTTTTAGCCACTGATAGAAAGAACCATCCTGGACTGACTTTGATTTACAGAATTAATATTTTAAAAAGTAATGTGGGAGTTTTATATTGTTTAATTAAGTAAAAGTGAGACAAACTTACAGGAAAAAAAAAGTCCTTGGTTTTAATGTATTTTGCCTTTGCTTAGCATCTCCTTTGGGGAGCAGTGCTTCCAAGTCTTGGGGTCATTTTATTGCTGCTCTTAAAGCTCTGGAATCAAGACATTGTGTAAGAATTCAAACTTGCATTTAATAAAAGCAAGAAATCTTACCATTATGTGAGAGAAAAGCTTGAGGACACAGAGATGTCCAGAGTCACAAAACAAAACCCTGAGCCCCAAAGGTGTCGTTCTGCAAAACATCTCATGGTTTTTTAATGCCTGTGGTTGGCAGCTTTGCAGGTGTAAAGTGTAAGTGGTTGCAAAACTGGGATCACAGAAAATACTGTGTTAAAGCAAATAACCTCAGTCACTGGGGTTTCTTGGGCATGGTGGCTTTACCCAACAAATCTGTGTGCCTTGGGTTTTGTTCCTAACCACTTAAGCTGGTGGGAACTCCTGCTCTTGACTTCAAGCTTTGGAATAACCACCACAGACTCCAAGGCTGTGGGGAATAATTTACTCTCTGTGCCAGTAGGAACGAGATAAAGCCTTTCGTGGGAAAGATCAGCACACAGAGGGAAATTTCAGGGTCATGCCCCAAGTAGCCATCTTTTAGATAAATGTCAGGGTCCAGTCCTGTGATTGGTTCTTTTCAGCTGCAATCAATGAGAATTTGGTTTGAAATCCTACAGTATAACTGAGCTTTGAGTTGTTCAGGAGCATCCTAAGCGGATGTGCCTTACGAGCTGTTCCACCTTTTATTATTCTTTTTTTGTTGTTGTTGATGATGTCGGTTGAGAAATTAGCACAACTGTTGTTTTCTGTTTTACTTCTGAATTTGCACTTGGAAGACATTGGGTAAAATAGAAGAAGAACAGACTGTTTGCTGATCGCTTGGATGATGGTGTGAAAAACAAAAATAATCTTCTGCTGTCATCTGTTTCCTTGAGAAGTCTTCAAATAAAGTTTAAAATAAGGAGTTTTGCTTCTATTCAAACAGCCTCTGCGAGGAAAAAACCCTGTAGACCTCATTACAGTTGATTCCTTAATAGAGCTGCAGGATTCCCAGAATCCCTTTCAGTACTGGATAGTTAGTGTGGTTGAAAATGTTGGAGGAAGATTACGCCTTCGCTATGTGGGATTGGAGGAGACTGAATCCTATGACCAGTGGTTGTTTTACTTGGATTGCAGACTTCGACCAGTCGGTTGGTGTCAAGAGAATAAATACAGAATGGACCCACCTGCAGGTAAAGAGCTTCCTAAAAATGTTACCTCCCTTTGTGACATTCACTGATGTTTTGAGATACTTGTGCAACCCGTTTCTTCTTCTCCAGCATTCACATTGCTTTGCCAGTAGTTTCTGGGTATGGTGTGTGAGAGCCATCTCATTTGGGTTCAAAGTGGGTCAGCTAAATTGTGTTAAATTTATGTAATAAATTCAGTTGAGCTTATCTTACTCCTGAAAGGATGCAGTGTCCAGTAAAAGGAGTTTGTGCAGTTTTCCACCAAGAAGCAGAGCTGACAGTGATGGTCCAAGGATCTGTGCCTGCTTGTCCAGTCCTTTCAGTGGTGTTTTAGGGGCCAGGTCTTTCTGGCCATAATTTAAGCATCCTCTAATGGAGACCTCGCTGCCATCCCAATGAAGTCCTAGGTGATACCTCTCACCATACACTGGGCTCCATTTGCTTTCCCCTCAATCAAAGACCTCTTTCCCATTTGTCTTTTGACCACACACATTTCTCTTGATAGCAGAGGACCTCCATGAAATTTCCTAGGGCTGGATAAAGTGTTTTGGGACGCTCATGGTCCCAAAGCAGTCAGAAATTGCAGTGAGGGTGCTGAGTTTGTCTGCCTGTCCATGTAATATCAAAGGGTCTCTGCTAGAAACTAAGAAAATCATAGAATGGTTTGGGTTGGAAGGAACTGTAACTCCATCTATTTCCAGCCCCCTGCCACGGGCAGGGACACCTTCCACCTGCCCAGGTTGCTCCAAGTCCCATCCAACCTGGCCTTTGAGTTGGCCATCCAGCCTTACTCCTTTGAGTAAGGGTAGATGGATGGGGTCTTTCAGATTTAAAATACCACAGATTTTTTTCCCTGCATTTTCTCCAAGGGAGTGAAGTCTTTGCAAGTCTGTCAGACCATAAGCATCATCAGGAGATTACAACTTGGAGAAAAAGCTCTTTAGGGTTTAGTGTTCAGACCAGCTTGAATGGGGGGGGTTTGGGGCTGCAGTTAAGCCAGTCTTGGATCAGAAATTGATCCACCTCTTCCTGTAGAGTTCAACTGTCCAGGTCTGAGCCTTGTTTTCCTTGTGCTGTGGGTAAAGTTTTTCCCTGAGTGTCAAATGATAGAAGTGTAGCCCTGCTTTGGGAAGATGTTTCTGATCTGGCTTCTGCCCATCACACCTGATTAGGAGAGTTTACCCCCATACATACATACCCCCTCCTGTTCACAAGTTTTTCTGGGACTTGAGTCTCAGAGCTTTTTGGAAACACATTGGTTTTTTCACTGATCTGTGGAATCCATGTTCCCATCACTTCTAAATTAGATGCAAATGCTGGAGATCAGGAATATTGCTTACTCTGTAACTTTGCAGAGTATTTGTGTTACAGAGAAACACTTTTTTATTGACTGTGAACTCTCTTGGCCAGTATAGGTCTGGTGAATCAATAGAGAAATGGCCCAAGGCGATTTGGGCTTCCTTTTTGTTTATTCCATTCACTTTCTGCTGTTTCCTCCTTTTATCCTTTTTCCTCCTTTTATTATTGTGCTTCCTTCTTCATGGATTCCACCTCCCCTTTCTTTTTATTTTCCTTTTTTTCACTTGTGTTGAAACTTGTTATTGGACTCTTTATTTGCTGCAGTTACGTTTCTTAAAGACCAGGGCATCCTCTCTACTGGATTAACTGCTTTTAAAATTTCTTTTTCTTTGTTCTCATCTGTCTTTATCTGCTATCTGTTTCCTCTCCTTGGCATTTCTCTGATCATTCACGTTTTAGTCAATGTCGTTATTAATGAATTCAATGCCCAAATGTTCTTCCTGACTTCCATTGACTTAAATAGGTGGTCGTTACTTTCCATGTCCTAAAGCTGGGTCTCATAGGGCTTCATGAGCCTATTTTTTCCACTCAGTTGAAACCAATGGACACAGACTGGTTGTCTAAATTTTTGACCTCTGAAGCCAGTTTATCAATCAACTCCTTGATTGATAAAAGGAACAGCCTTAGCCTATATATCAAAGCTAATATGAATCTTCTCTGAAGACACACTGGAGATGGGCAGCTCCTCCCAAATCAGGCTGTGTGTTCCCTTCCTATCAAATGATACATCATTTCTGCAGCCTCTGACAGTGCTTTGCATACCCTCGGCCTGGAAGCTGCATGCCCACCTTCAGCTTTATTTCCCTTTGAGTCTGAGCTGTGATTTGTCCCTGTTGAGCCACCTCTGGGACCTGCCAGGTTGGGTTTCACCTTGCACAGCATTTTGAGGCCAGTCTTTGAGATGCACAGCACCTCAGGTAGAGGAGATCCCATGGATCTAAATGTGTGCAGTATTTTGGGTGCAGGGGTCTCTTTCCCGAAGTCATCCACATTCTAACACACACTTAATGTACAGGAATGTGCAAGAGGGTCCTTGGGGGTTGGAACTAGATGATCTTTTAGGTCCCTTCCACCCAAACCATTCATTCTGTGATCCTACAAAATAGCATTGTGGCTGTTTTCTCCAAATGGCAACTTCCTGGGACTTTACATGTCTCATGAGCCCATTTAACCAAAGCAAAGGGGTCATAGGCTATTTTCTCCTTCAGCTGTATATCTGAATCTCAAATAAGCCTCCTTGCTAGTCCAAAGTGGCACAGGCTGGTTGACACAGAGCCACTGATGGTCTTTGCTCGGCTGTTTATGCAGCACAAGATCATCTCATTTCAGGTTACTTTGTATTTAAAGACAAATTGCTACTTGTTTTAATTGGTCTTTACGCCTTAACCTTAATACAAATTGACACAGTACACTTAGTTCAATTACCTGCAACCCTAGCACTTAAATAAAATGCTTTATGCTCTTTTAACCATGCAATTTAGTGTCTATATACTTGCCAGCACAAGTGATGTGCCACTAATTAAATGATGCTATGACATTCCTTGCTGATTATTGAAAGCCCTGAAGTTGCTTTTATATTGATTGTTGACACTGCCCAAAGAAGCTGCTGCTTGTTTTCACTGATTTTGAGCAAAGTTGCCCAAAATTTAGGCAAAGTTGCCCAAAATGCCACTTTTCTCTTTGCTGTGTTTCACTGCCATCACAATATATGAGTCTGTTTCCAGCAGGGAAGCATCAGGCAAGGTTTTCCTAAACTCATTCTTTTTGTTAGATGAAACAAAGGCCTGGCTGCAGTGGGTGGCAGAATTATATTGTGTCGAGTCTTTCCCCTTTTGGCATAATTTAAACCAAAAAGAAAGGGACAGAGTGAGTCCTCCCCCTCCCTGCACTTCCAAGTCGATCAGAGCTCCTGGAAGTAAGGGAGAAGTGGAGCAACAAGGCTGTAAAATAATGAACAATTAGATAAAGAGTGCACTTCTTAACACTTGTGACCGCTGCACACGCTGTAAACAAAGACTTGAAATCTATATTCCCATTAATAACCAGACAGCTGAGGAATTAAAATACTGCCCCAAAAGGTTAACATTTCCCTTTAAGTGTGTTTAAATTCATATGCATATCCTTGATGTCTGTTCTGAAGTAGTGAGATTTGATATGGTGGAAGTATAAATACATCCACTTCCAGTGAGTGATTCTGCAAATCCTGTTTTGATAAGGTCTTAAATCTGTTGAGTTCAGAGCATGAAATTCTCTTGTACCATCAGTGCAAGGTGGAAACAGTGCTTGCCAATTCCTTTTTTTTATACTCATTTTTTATTTCCTCCTTCAGAATTGTAAGATACAGCAGTAAATCTTTGCTAGCTAGTAAATATATATGGTTATTAGATGTACAGAATTAAAATGCAAATTGGGCCAAATTGAACTGTGATGTAAGGGCATGAAGCCAGACTGGCAAAAGAAAAGCTCCACGCTGTTCACTATATCCAGGTTCAGGTTTATTATTGAATAAATATTCATTTCCGTTTTAATAATTGTTGCAATCTATCTGCCTATCTTGTCTCTTTAAGGCCTTGATGTGGATGTTCTGCAATAACTTGTTATGTGCAAGATAACAATATGTTTTCCAGGGCAGAAGTAAATCCAATATAATGTTCTTCATCACAGTATTATTTCCTACATTGTTTCCTTTGATGATTCATAGGCATTTCACTGCACTGAACCATAAAGGGCTTGTTAATATAACGATTCAATAATATTAAACCTGTGTAAGGAAACTCACTGAAAGCAATGTGAAGCTGCACTAAGATGTTGCTTATAAGTATAATGATGAAAATTCATAAGTGTAAGTCTTTGAACTGGTGTGATGCTGGTTTGAGTGTGGTACCAACAAATGTGTCTGGGGAGAGAATTAGCTGAAATGTTTCTTCCCACACCTACCACCTCCCCACACACCCTGCAGTTAAAAATAACCAAACACTTTCCAATGAACTGGAGCCTTAATATAATTTTTGTTTTGTTCATATGTAACTAATATTGGCTGAAGACCTGAGGCTCCTCAAACTAGAAATCAGGTATTTTGTGAAATCAAAGGAGAATTTTTTTATGTTGTCAAGTAATGAGATAAAACGATTCTTGTTTCTTCAGCAGTAATTGAAGGATGTGCATTTTTCTGGGTTTCACTCCAGGATATAAAACACAATCTTCCTCCAGTGTGCCCCTGCTAGTTGCTTTCGTGTTGTTTTTTGTGAATTTATCCATGCTGTACAGCTTGGAATATGCACACTGTTCATTTTTCTTGTACTGTCCATTTGTATGATGTAAGAACTTCAGTCTTTCAAAAATGTTTGATCCCTAAACAGTCACCTCTTGGTTGTTTGTTTTTGTTTGGTTTTTTTTCTTTTTTTTTGTCGTTGTTATAATTGTTTTAGATATCTATTCTCTGAAGACTATATCTGAGTGGAAATGCGCTCTGGAAAAATCCCTTAATGATGCAGCAAATTTTCCTCTTCCAATGGAAGTGTTCAAGGTAAAAGATACATATTTTTCCTTCACTTGTAAAAACCATGATGACTGAATATCATGCAATACTTAGCAGCTTTTGCTAAACTGCAGGAAAGGCCTTTGCTCTAATACACAACCATGGAAGGTCACAAGTGGGATGTTTGTATAAAACATGTTTTTATTCATGGACTTTGCATTTTGGTAAGTGATTCCTTGGTCAGTGTTTTCTAGGGGGTGAGTGTGAACAGCAGTGATTTCTCCAATATTATTTTTCATATATCTTGTTCTGTTAGACCTGTACAAAGGCATTGTGTACAACTGCAAATGTGTGGCTGCAAATGGAAAAATGGTTGGAAGAAGTCGACACAAACTTGACAGAGCCTTGCACCAAAATTTTAATCTGATCACAAGCCACAAGGCAGAGAAACCTCCTTCAGGGACCTGCAGTGGAAGTGGGGGATAATTGTATTTCCACTTTTTTTTTTCCTTCTGTGGTTTTTAATAGTTAGAGATGTGCTTCAGCCCTGGGGCACCAGCTTTAATTTCCCATCCAAATCTGCACTGCTATTAATCATGATGGCTCCAGATAATCCTGGTTTCTGCCTGGGCCTGTCTGGTTTCTAATCCTTATATCTTCAGTGTGCTGGGCAGGATGGCTGTGGGTGCAAGAGGATGCTCAGGGGGGTGTGTGGAAGCCCAGCTGTGCCCCACTGTCTCTGGTGTCACCTCCTGCTCGGGGACCTGGGGAGACCACAATGCCCTCCCCTCCACCAGCCTGGGGACCCTCTGGGTTCCTTCTCTGCCCTTAACCAACATCACACTGGGACACCCCAAAATACTCATGGAATTGGTGCAGTACACATGTGGATGTGGCCTTGGCAGTGCTGGGTTAATGGTTGGACTCGATGATCTTAGAGGGCTTTTCCAGCCCACTTGTTTCTGTGATTCTATATTTGGAAGAAAGCACTCATCATGTCCCATCCTACCACCTTCACCCTTTCTGCAGGGACGTGCCAGCAGCTTCCCATGAGGAATCCAGGCTCCTCAGCCAGCTGAGATGCACTTGAGTTAGCAACATTAATTTGGGAACACTTTGCTAATGGGTCAGGCAGTGGCTCATTTGCTTGCCACGCAAAAGCTCTGCTGGGCTGGGAGAAGTGGGAAGATTTGTGTGTCAGCCTTCAGCACAAATTTGGGTTGGAGAAGCCCCGTGTTGTGATGGAAATGGTGTTTGGAGAGTTTTGAGTTTCTGCCATTTATTTCATCCAACGCTTCAATCTGCCAACTCTATTAAAGTTTGCATTGGCAGTTTCAGATCAAAAATACATTGTGTGGGGCAGGGATTAAATCCCAACAGGCAATGCCTAGTGTGTGGATTTTATTCCTGTCTATATGAAAGAGTGAAGAATGTTTCTGATGAGGCTCATAAAACATCGTTTTTTAAAAAAAGTTTATAACTAACAGCTGTTTTGCTGCCTCTTCTCAGCATGCCAGACTTACACCCACTTATTTTAATTATTGCATGAGGGTCATAAATCAGAATTCAGCAAATCCCAGTTGCTGTGCCATGCGGTTGGAGCTTGCAGAGATGTTCCTCTTAGTAGGCAATGCAAAACACTGGAATGCTTGAATGGCCCAAGAGGAGAGTTACTTTGGGGCTAAATGTGGAAAAAAGGCAGGATTAGGTCAGTAGGGCTTCTTTGTTTATAATGTGGAAGCTGAGCATAAGATGAGCTGAATTCAGTGTTTGGGCCCTGGTTCTGGTGCTGGGAAGGCAGGAGGCTGAATAAATTGTATGTAGGCATCACTTTATTCTGCCCACTTAGGGTGATTCAACCCCGTCTTATGCATCTTAAGACAAAAATATGAGATCTTCTCTGTGCCTGTCAGCATGTCTTCATCTAGTAACGACTTGAACATGAGGTAGAAGGCTGATCTTGACTGATCTTCTGGAAAAAGCCAATATTTATGTGTGGGACTTTCAAGGAGAATCCCAGATCCCAGTAAAAAGTGTTGAATATCTTTTATGTTTTTTTTAATTTTTTTTTTTAATTTTTTTTTACAAACCCAGAAGTACTATCTCTGTGTGGTGCCTGGGGATCCATGCTACTGTAATTGTCGTGTTATATGAGATATAAAACACAGTTTGACACTGGCAACTCTTAAAGATCTCCTTGAAAGCTGGAAATGTTTACACGGGTAAACTGCACACAGAGCAGTTATATTCTGCCTTTTCCACATTTTCCTGCAGAATTCCATCACTGAGGAAAGTGTAGGTGTGTGCTTGCTCTGCATGAGCAGTCCTGAGGGTGAACATGTGCATGTTTGGCTGGATTATAACTTTAATTGCTGTTGTCCTTAGAGCTGTGCATGACTATGGGCAGTGGCATCAAACTGCTCCCAGGAGGTGCTACTGGGAAAGCAGATTTGTGTTTGTTTTGTGAGAAGTGGCTCCTCTTAGGGGTCTGTCAGCCCATTGCTGCTCTCTGTGATGATGCTTTTTGGTTTTGGTGTTGGGATCTGCCAGAGAACTCATAACCCATGGATTTCAGCCTGAATTGTCAGTGTTCAGGAGTGGGGCACAGCTGAACTTGGCATGTTGTGCTCTTCAGCAGCAGATCCAAAAGTCCCTTGCAAAAGCACAGCCCTGATCCCCTCCTGGCATCCAAGGAGAGGACACCAGCCTCACTAGACCACACGAGCCAGTTGCAAAAATCAGGGAGAAGGCTGCAAACAGGATTTTTTTTTTCCTCTGGTGCTATTTTACACTTTGCCATATGTTGAAAGTGTTTGTAAAATGCTTTAGGATCCTTTGAGAAGGAATGTGATGTTCAGCTGCCAGAAAATGCTGCTATTATGCAGCTACTAAACATAGTGTTTTGCAAACTGCACATTCTGGAATAAATTTTTCTCTTCGCAAAAGCTTTTTTGCAACACACCTGCTATTTTGTCTTTCCCTTCTTTTCAGAAAACATCCTTAAAGAAAAAATAAATACAGGCAGCGTTTTCAAGGGTGTTTGGATGGTTTAGGAGCACAAATCCTTCCAAAAGGCCCCAACCCAAGGAGATATGTGTCCTTTGTTGTATCTGGTGTGGTTTAAGGTATCCCCCAAGCTTGGTTAAGTACCAATTATAAATGATTGCTTAGGCTTTAGAAGTTACCTGTGAAAGTAGTCAGGGCTTGGCATGAATAAAGATGGTCAAACTATTAGCAGGGTCTGATTTCAAGTTAAATGTGGCAATTTCAGTGGTTTGCTTCAGTGCTGACATTGCTGGTCCTCTCTAAAAGGGAGTCATGCTCCCAGCACAACTTCTAGCCCTAATACTACAAATCAGTGCATATTTTGGAGTTACAGCTTGTGTAAGGTGAATACTAGACACACATCATGGGACTTTGTTTCCTGAAGAGAGGCACACAGTGTCCTGAGGATCTTCTCTGACGTCCCATTATGCTTCCCTTGGTCTCTTGTGCCATCTCTGTGGGTCCCATGCAGGTGTCAGGGATCCTCAGTGTCTTTCAGCTCACCCCAGACCCCTCTGTTTGGGCAACCAGACCCTACCCAGGATTTGAGGTCCTCGTATCTTTCCAGAAATGATGTATATGAGCATCTTATTCCAAATTCCCCCTTAACAACACTTAATTGTTGTAAGTGTCTTGCTTGGCTGGAGCTCTCACCTGCCACATCTCTAACCCAAACTGTGTTAAATGGCTTGATGCTTAGGAGGGAGAAGTATTGTTTAAGACACATAGAAATTCCTGATTTATAGCCTTTGGTCCCATTCCTTTTGTCTTCACCCTCCTGTCCTGGTTTCCTAAAGTTGTCTTTTGTTTTTCCCAGCTCAAAATTGTTCTCTCTCTGGCAAAAAGACCCTCTACACTATGCCCAGCCCAGTGTTCCCCTATTTCTAACTGGAGCTTTTGGATGTTTCCTGTAATCAGTAATAGTATTAATTAATGGTAAGACTAATGACATAGGAGAAATCAGTTGGGACAAATCTCATCTCAAGGAGAGTGATGGAGAGACCATCCATCACCCAGGCAAGAGCTTCCCCTTGAAATTCAGGATAGAGTGGTTGTTCTAGTCTACATTCAAAAATATGAAGACAGATATTAAAAAGGACTCCTTCCCCCCTTCAAAATATAACTTTTCCATCAGATGAACTGTGCATTTTAGTAATAAGAGTAAGATTGACTATTTTTCCAAATATAATTTTTTCATCATATGAATTGTGCATTTGAGTAATAAGAGTAAGATTGACTATTTCTCCAAGACTGATTTTTTTTTTTTTTTTGAAAAAAGGAGGACAACATCTCTCAGAATTTAATAAACATTTTGTGGTTTTTTTTAGTGCTCTGGAAGAGTTTAAATGTAAGTTAGAGAAACCCAGGGGATACTTTCTGCTCAGACAAACCTTGATTTGTCTGTATGAACAGACTTGACGTCCAACAGGGTTTTTCTGTCTCCATCCCCCTTAATAGATGGGCATGTGCTGAAGCAGTAGCTTAAAACAGACGTGCTTTTGGTTTCACTTGGAAGCCAAATCCCAACATAAGCAATCCTGAGCTCCTTCATGCACCGATGGCTTGGCTGCCCCTCACTCCTCACGCTGTGCTTTAATAACCTGTGAGTCGCCATGTTGTTTGCAGGCTGCCAGATTATTTATACTCCATCTGTTCTTCCCCATCCATAGACTCGCCAGCCCTTTTCCATGGCTGCTGTTTGCCTGGCTGGGAGACGTGCATGGCTTCCCAATCCCTCTGTTGTTCTGCTGCCTTTTGACCCTCTCTTGTCTCTGTTCATTAAAGCCATTTTTCTTGGTAAGACCCCATCTCCACCACTAGTAGGATACCACAAGGGTCCTTACAGACATAGGTGCCTTCACAGCTCTTGGGATTAAGGTTCTTTCCAGTATCTAAGGTGTCACTTAGATGAGACAAACTCAGATGAGACAAAATCTCGTGGTACTTCTGGGGGTCAGTAAAGTTTTAACCTCCCTTTGTAAGGCTGTCGGTGGGGAGAACAATCCGAGGAGATGAATGAAGCCAAGCACTATCTGAGATGCCCCAAGGGTCTGTTTGGCAGCACCATATGGAAGTCAGGGTTGAAAGAGAAATGCCAGACACAGTTCAAGCCAAGCAGATTGTGTGAGTGAGAACCAGGTCCCTCAAACCTCCTTGTCCCTTGGGCACGTGTGGTTTTCTTTCTCCATTACATGCCAGGATCTCTCAGGGTGGGGAGAGGTCAGCAAAAGAACCTGATTTAGTTTACTTAATGCATCCAGGCTGAGTGTGGGGAGTATGTGCATGCCAGCCTCTTTCCTTCTGCATCCCTGTGCAGTGTTTTCCACTGAGAAGGGTTAATGTGCACCTACAAACAGCATCTGCTCCAATCTAGGGGGTGGGTGATACCTAAAAGTCATCCCTTTGGGGTACATTTCAAGGACATTTTAGTGATAAGATGAGGGATAATGGCTTAAAATGGAAAGAGGGAAGCTTTAGATGAGATGTTAGGAATAAATTCTTTAATGTGAGGGTGGTGAGGCACTGGAACAGGTTGTCCAGAGAAGCTGTGGATGCCCCATCCCTGGAAGTGTTCCAAGGCCAGATTGGGTGAGACTCTGAGCAACTTGGGATAGTGGAAGGTGTCCGTGCCCATGGCAGGGGGTTGGAACTAGTTGATCTTTACGGTTCCTTCCAACCCAAGCCATTCTATGAGTCTGTTATTCTATAATCTAAAGAGGAATGAATTTCTTCAAAGAAAGCAAAACCCAACTCTGATGTGTAGCTATTTTTTAGGGTGGTCGCAGCCCACAATGTGCAATGAATTGGTTCCTGATCATTCTCTAACAAATTCCAATTGATTTCTTAATAACGATTCCTGCCATGATGTTACAGAGGGCAGACTGAGTCCCTGTCCACAGCTGAGGTACTGTGTGTCCAGGGGTGTGAGAAAAGACACTGCTGGTTTCACTTTGAGCACTCAAGTAGGTGTTCCCACCTGTTTTCCTTCCTTTTTGACTATCCTACCTGTGAAATGGGACCTGTGTGTGGGACACAACCAGGCTTCACTTCACTGGTGGATTCTTGCAGAGTCGTGTGGCAGTCCTGTGTGCTCCAAGATGTTAAAAACACAACCCAAACACACCCAAAGAACCCCCAGTGGATGTGTATCTACCTTTCTTACCTCTGCTGCCCACGTTGTCACCACCCATGCGAATCAAAGCAGGCTCTGCGTGGGAGGGGATCTTTGCCCTAATGCCATCTGCGTCGGGCCGAGCCATACGGAGAAGGTGTACTTGGATTTCAACTGGCTACTCTGCAATGTTGCTGTTTCTATGGTAACTATTTTTTATTCAACAAGCGGAGCTTAAAATCCGTAGGGCTCCATTCGATCGTCGGCAGAAGCATCTGCAGTTTTTAAGGGGCTCTTCAGTAGGTGCAGTTTGTAGCTGGTTCTCGTGCTCATTACTTCAGGGTCATGGTATCTCTGAAGCCTCCCTCCCAGCACCCTTTCCTCTTCATCCCACGTCTCCACGTTTTGGTCTTCCTGTGATGGCTCTTGTCAAAGTGAGGGACAATTTGCACGTGTTGTGTTCGACCCCGGGATTTCTGTCTCCCTGCAGAGAGTACCTTCAGGGAAAATTGCTCTGTGTTTAGCAAAGGACGTTGATGAGCCGCAAACAAGACTGATTCATCTGCAAATAATGCAGAGGATTGCATTTGGTAGGGTTTCTTTCTTTTTTGCTCTTTTTTTTTTTCCTCAATTAAAAAACAAATGCCAGATTCCTGTAGAGGCAGTTTAACCACTGCTATTACTGTGTGTGTGACTGGTTACCACACATGAGCTTTGTGATTAAAATTGGGCTATTAGAAACAGCCAGTTTCTTGGAGAATTAGAGAAAACACTGAGGGGAAGCGATTCTTTCAAAAACAAAAAACTGAATCAACTAATATGTTCCCAGTCACACCAGATGGGGCCTGCTCCTTCTGTGTCTTTTAATAGGGTAAACCAGGAGAGATGGACTGAAGGCAAGAGCATTTCACACTGTTACTGTTGGTGAGGATTAAAGGAAGCTCAGGCCAATCATTTATTGAGTGGTCACTGTTTCTAATTGGCCTCTCAACTTCACAGCTTTTCAGGATTCAGAGTGCTGAATTTTGCGTGAAGTTGCAATTTTATAATTTTTGTAAATCTGACTGTCCTGCACCAAAAGAGCCCTGACTTTCAGAAAAAGTGAAAATTAGCCTCAGGTTTGAAAATTAGGCTCAAGTGAGAGCCTTTTGGTCTTAGACTGTGTAAGCTGATGGGTTTAAAATGAGTTGACTCCAGTATTCTATCTTGAGCAGAATGGGCTAAAAATGGGCATTTCACAGTCTGAAGTCAGTGCCCTTCCTTGGGTTTAGGAACACAACTAGAGCAACCAGCCCATAGTGCAGCTTCCCTGACTGTCACAGGCAAAAGCAGCTTAGCCAGGTCCTCCTGCTCTATCAGCTTTACCCAGTGCACTGTGAAATTACCTGAGCTCCACTTTTGTGACAGACAAAATTGAGATTATTTACACTGAAACGATCTTTGTTGATCAGAAATACTCAGAAGCCAGATCTAACAAGTATTTAGGCAGTAGGACAGGCAAGACTGTGATGATTTTGGAATACTTCTTTTGGAGTTCATCACCTAAAGCCAATGCATAGTGACTTTATTATTAGGACTTAAGCCTATCACCTGTACAGGTACTTCCCTAAAGCCCATCCACGTCCTTAAGAGCTGGAGTGTTTTTTTAAATCTGTTTGTGGATATCTTTTTGGAATGACATTTTGGGCTGCCAGGTCACCTGGCATTTCTGAAACCTGCACTGCTAGTGTCTTGTTAGCTATGAAGGAGAAAAATACGTGGCTATCTCAGTAGTTAAAGAAGAGAGTTGGGAATTAGGAGCCTGGTTCTTCTCCCATCCCCATTGCTGGCATGTTATTTGACCTCCAGATGTTGCTGTTCTCAGCCCTGTGGGGTGATGTTGGTTGCAGTGAACTGTTACAAAGCCCATTGGTCTTTCTGCAGAATAATTGCAGAAACACATGCCATGTGAAGGTGGTGTAGGTGCTTATCAAAGCAGGGCTGTCTCTCAGGTGGCCTGGAGGGTCACAGCCTGTGCACACTGGCAAATCTGCAAATGCATAAATGCTTTAAAACTAGGAGTGTGAGGCTGAGTTTAATTGCTTCTTGGGGTTTGTAGTGAAAGCTGTGGCAGCCCTGGCTTTTGCCAGTGGGTTTGGGCTGTAAGTGGCAGACATTCAGGGGAGGGTTTTGCAACTTCCCATTGATTACTTGTGAGCATTGTTGCAGGCTGTAACCCATCATGTTAGAGACTGTGACCCTTTGAATGAGCAACTGTGGTGCTCGTAGTTAATTTGTTTTACTTTCTGTGGCATAATTTTTCCCTTTGCTGTAAGGGACTCTCCTGCATCCTTGTTGATTGTCCATCCAGTTTACTTGACTGCTCTTCAGCAGTCAGAGGGTATTTCCATCACCCACTCAGGGCTTGTGAAGCCTGGGACAGGCAGTCTCTTGGTATAAATCATAGAATCACAAAATCATTGAATAATTTAGGTTGGAAACACCTCTAAGATCATCGAGTCCAGCATTAACCCAGCACTGCCAAGTCCACTACTAAGCCATGTTCCCCAGTACCACATCTACAGGCATGGTGACTCCACCAGTTCCCTGAGCAGCCAGCTCCAATGCTTGACAGCCCATTCAGTGAAGAAATTTTTCCTAATGTCCAACCTAAACTTCTGTGTGGTCAGGCTGCTCCTGTGAAGCACTGGCTGCCAATAGGAGTAAAGGTTCACCATCCACAAGGCTATAAAATGCTCCAACTGGTTGAAAGTATTCTGCCTATTCATCTCAATTTCAAAGAAAATTGAAACTCACTTGGAGCAGTTGCTAGAAAATAATGGCTGGTGACATCCTCGTTGGTGGCGTTGAATGCTGTGAAATAGCAGCAAAGGGTCGAATTCTGCTGCCCATAATAATTTCAGGCATTTCTTTTGTTCAGCTGCAGAGCCTGGCAGGGACCAGGGGAAAGTCTCACCCCTCCAGTCCTCTTCTTGTAGCTGCTTTTATTAAACAGGCGTCGTTCCTGTCAAAGTGAATAAAGGGAAGAGAGAGCAGTTCATTATCCAGTGTATCACTTTGAGTCTAATACTAATTAAAAGCTTTGCCATCACTTCTGTGGAACCTATTCTTACAAATTATGTAAATTAATTGGAGTTTTGAAGAGGAGCATATGCCAAATCCTAAGTAATTCCCTGCTGGCTGAGGCAGCTCCAGCACAGGAATTGGAGAATGGCATCAGGATCTTTTTTTTTGTTCCTTTTGTGGCTGCAAAAATCTAAAGCTGCTCGGTAAATTTTGATGCTTCTCTCTAACAAATACACAGCATAGATCAAATATCCAGACCCTGACCATTTTCCGGAGAGGTACAATACAAAGGCTTTTTCTCCATGAAAGCTTTTCTATCTCAAAAATGACATTTAACACAGACAAGCTTTTTACTTCTACAGCATTTCTCCAAATAAATGCATGTTCCTGCTTCAAAGAGGATTTTGACCCTCACAAGGGAGACGTACTGGAGATCCCGTGAACTCCCCTTGTGAGTTCACTCTTGCTGCTGATTTAATGGGGAAAATATTTACTTGCTATGCTGAATGAGAAGGGAGATTTGATCCCAAGGTACATAGCGCTTGGAGAAAAGGGGATGTGCTTTTGAAGTAAAATAGCTTTAAATATTATGAGCTTCCCCCCACCATCTGATCATTTTTCCCCTTTGAAAAAAGCCAAAGCAAATAGAAAGACCGAAGAAAATTATTCAGATAAAAATGAGAAGCAGCATGGTTTGGTGTAGATATATTTTGGTCTCAATCAACAAATCACTTTAAAAGTTGATGAAACTACTTGCTTGTTTAAAGATAAACATGATTAAGTACTTTGGTGGATCTTGGCTTATTATGTATGGAGCTGGATCTGAGCGTGAGTTGAATCATGGAATGCCTGACGGGAAGATGCTGCAGTGTAAGCTTGTTTCCAGATGCCCGTTTTGCAAAGTTGCCTTTTCTTTACAACCTCACCCTGAGGATTAAGAGATGCTGGGCGTGGATCCTCACACAGGAGGAGGCAGCCCTCCAGTCCAGATGCTTTTTGCCTTTAGAGATTTGATTTTGGTGCTGGTGAAGTCGGATTTTTACAGCCATCGTTTCCTACTGAAGCCTTTTCACTGTTAAAGGTGGCAGTTTGTGGTAATGTGTCTGATGGGTCCCTGGTAATGTGCAACCTCATATACAAGGAGCCACATTCTCTTCTCTGGTTCAGACTTTATCAAATGAAGTATCAGTGCAAAACTGCTAGAAATGGGTCTATGTGATATGGAAATGACTGCCAGCAAGTACAAGTATCACTGATGGTTATAGAGGCACAGAATGGTCCTTAAAAATCATCTTGTTTCAACCTGCCATGGGGAGGGACACCTTCCACCAGACCAGGTGACTCAGAGCCCCATCCAATCTGGCCTTGAGCACTTTCTGGGATGGGGCAGCTTTTCTGCCAAACAACTTCTCTGGGCAACCTGTTCCAGTGTCTTACCACCCTCACAGTAAAGAATTTCTTCCTAATATCCTATTTAAATCTGCCTTCCTTCAGCTTAAAGCCATTCCTCCTTGTCCTATCACTGCATGCCCTTGTCAAAAGTGCATGTTAACACTGGAAGGCTCTCAGACTCCTGGGTGTCTGCTCCTCCCTCAGCCATTAGCTCCTTGGGCTCTGGGCCATTATTGTTACATCTTCCTCAGTTTCCCCATCAATATATACTTCTGCTCTGAGCCTAAATCCGTTGTAATTTTTTTTTGACTGCTTTTTGGTTGCCAGAGAAAAGACTCCATAATATTACAGATTGGTAAGATTAAAAAAACAATTCGTTTAGCTGTGGTTGGAGCTTGTAAAAATCCTTATCTCTAACAGCTCCAGGAATGTAAAATCCCGAAATAGAAGTTGTTAAGTCTTACAAGCAAAGACAGTTCTTGGGAATAGCAAGCATGATGACATACAACTTTGGATCAATAGAAAATCATTTTAGAACAAGAATGTAGCATGTAGCAATGTAGCAATGGGATAGTTGTTGCTAACCACTTATTAGATAGCAAGCTTTCTGCATGTATTTTGGAGTAGGTTGTGAGTGTGTGTTAAATATAACATCACATTTTATGCTTGTATTGGCTAATGCACTGATGGTTTGGAAATACTGTAGGACATTTTTATTGAATGAACACAAATGGGATCATTACTCTGGAATTAGGATGCCAGCTTGTATGACTGTTAGATAGAGGTTACAAGGGATGGAGTAATTAAATGTTAAACACTAAACTGATGGTAAATGGAGGAGTTGAATCTTGTCTGAGTTTCAGGATTCTGCTGCTATCCCCAAAGCTGCTGTGGGGAACCCTCAGGGTGTAGACAGGTTTGATCCCAGATGAAAGGGATGTGTACTTGAGCACAGGTGCCTGTTTTCCCATTGACATGTTCTCTTACTGCCCACATTTTGGATCCAAGTTCACTTTCTGGGCCTTAGTCCACCTCCTGACTGGAAAAATTACCTTTCCACCTTGCAGCACCTGGAAAGCAGCCCAAATGCTTATTTTTGTGCCCTGCAGGAGCTGGACATTGATCAGGGCAAATCAGGGCCATCCTGAGCTGTTTCTATCCATATTGTGGATTACCCTGGGGAATGTCAGGATGAGTCCTGACACTCATGAGCCCCTAGTTGCTCTCCAATGGTAGTGGCTGTCAGAGGTCAGGAGCCTCTGCCTGGGGATGATTTTTAAGCAGCCATTTCTCAGACAGGTCCTCATTCTGGTGAGCACCATCTCCGTGTTGGCAGTCCTTGTATCGGCCCCTCCTTGGTGGATGGCACTGTCATGACGTGTTCCTCTTCCCATCTCTTCCCACAGGACCATGCTGATTTGAGAAACCACTTCTTCAGTGTGGGGATGAAGCTGGAGGCAGTGAATATGAGGGAGCCATTTCATATCTGTCCTGCATCAGTGACCAAGGTGAGTACCCAGAAAGGAGGGATGAAAGGAGCCTGATTAGGAACCTCTTACTGATTCCCACCACATTTAGAAAAAATCCAGTGGTACTTAATTGGTTGGAGAACACATGAAGAAATATGTTCAAAACCCATGGATGTTCCTAATTAAAGAATTAAGTCTTTCGTACAGGCATCATCAGCTACTTATAATTTATCATATCTTATCATATACTTAAGTGTGCACTTAGAACCAACGGGGATAAACATGTTCAGCCACCACTTCCATGCAAAAAAGGGGATCCCTCTTTTGTCCCTTACCCCTCTCCGTCCATATGTATTTTTCTTGCACATCTGGAAAACTTTTGGAAATGAAACAGCTGAATGGAGGTGGTAGTTGGATATTTGATCCACACTTTCAAAAGCAAGAGAGAGGAAGGCTGTGAGGTGTCCAGGATCACCTCCAGTCCCTGCTCACTGAGTGATCCTGAACCCCAGTGCTTTCCCTTGCCTCAGTTTACCCATCTTGTCTTTGTTCTCTTTGGTAGAAACACTTGGATGAAAAAGGTTAGGTGAGAGCAGGTTATTTTCAGTAGTTTGATCCCAAGGTTTGGCTGTTTCAGTTTTCCACATTACCTGATGTTGCAGCAAGTTTAACTTCTGATTTTTTCCTCTTCTTTTTCCCCTTTAGGTTTTTAACAATCATTATTTACAAGTGACCATTGATGACTTGAGACCTGAACCCAGCAAGATCTCAATGCTTTGCCATGCAGATTCCTTAGGGATCTTGCCAATACAGTGGTGCCTTAAAAACGGAGTCAATCTCACACCTCCCAAGGGTTCGTATTCCTTCTCACTGATTTTCAGGCTTCCTCTGAAGTAAAACTGTGGTGGTGGTTGCTGCAGAGCATCACCCCAAGTATCTCAAGGCAGAGAAGTTCTCTGGAGTGATTGAGGCTGTTCTGGCTCACACCAGCTCATGAACATTTTAGCAAACATGACTTGCTGGTGGATTGATGCCCATGTGCTTTGAAGTCTGAATCAGGCTGTACCACATCCTTGTGGGTTCCTGTGAAATGAAGCCTAGCAATTCTTTTGTGTGTTGAGAGCAAAAGGAGCTCTAAAAGTCACATCATTCCAGAGGCAAACCAGGCATCTCCCTACAGCATCCACCTTGGTACAATGCTGAGGTCAAACATAGATCTGAATGTCTAAACTAAATATGCCCAGGAGTGTGTAGGCGTTTTTTTGGCTGTCTCAGAAAATCTCAGGTGAGGGCACATTGTGAACAATGTTCAGGTCAGAGCCAGGAGAAACAGCCTCCAACAGTGCTATTCCCCAACTTTGTAGCAGTGCATTAATTACTCTCCATTTCAGACAACCACCTGTGGTGCCCCAGCAATATTTCTTTGCTTGCAAAATGTGTTGGTTCCCTGGAATTTTAGATTTTTGAAGCCGGCTGGGTTGCTGATCCATTGCCAAAAATTGGTGTTGCCTGGGAGGAAAAAAACCCTCAAAAAAAAAAATCCCACTAAGTTTTGTGAAGATTTGTCTTCATTTTGGAAAAAATGTGGTGCTGCCAAACCCAGGGAAGTGAAGAGTTATTCCTTTAAAGATTCAGAGTTCTCTTATGTATCTCCAGAGTGCTTCTTCAGCACATGTAATTTGAAATTCCCACCAAAGTCCTGCAGCCCTGTACATGCAGCTGCATACGGTGCATCCATTATTACTCTGCTGCTTATACTGAAATAAATGTATTCAGTAAATGTGCTCTCTGGGGCTTTAGCTCCCTCCTGCTTAAATCCAGGTATGATGATAGTGCCTATATAAGTGCTCACTGATTCTGGACAAAAAAGTTGCTAAAAATGAAAGTAAATGGAGTATTTTGTACTTTTTCCACCCAAATTCACATGCAGCTTCCCCCAGGCAGGATAATTAACTGAAGCAGACCATAGGCCAGACATTTTTCTTTGTGGGATCATGGCCTAATAATTTCCAATTCATGCTGATACAAAGCCTGTCTGAGATGGTGTTTTATGGGTCAAGTGTGTGCAGACTCTCAGATGCCAAAATTTTTAGACATGTCTGAAGCATCCCTCATGCAAATATTTTTCGACTTGACCAGTGAAGTCTAAGGGGGAAGTATTTACCTGACCAGCAACGTGACAGAGTGGCAGGGGGTGGAACTGGGTGATCTTTAAGGTCCCTTCCAACCCAAACCATTCTGTGTTTCTCTGAGTCTCTGGTCTGGTGTGATGCCTGGTGATTGGGGTTCACATGGCTGCCTGAGAAACTGTAGAAAGTCTCCCCTTATTCCCCTGATGAAAATAAAATTCACTTTCTGCTGTGAGATCAGAAATCCCAGAGGGAAGCTATTAAAAAAGCATAAAGCCAGTGGCAGATAGATACATTCTATATGTTGCTGTATTTCTTATAGGGAGTATGAGGGCTGCATGCCCAAGATGCATTTTAGCACCTTTGGTGTCAAAAACCTTTTCTGTTGGCAGAAATGCTTGTTGAGTGTCTGAGATTTAATCAGATATTAGCATGATTGATTTAAAAATAACCCAAATAAACTAAACACAACAAAACCCCACAAACCACCAAAAAAAAAAAANAAGACAAAAAAAAAAAAAAAAAAAGCAGAGGGAAAGTGAAAAGCATCCAAACCCCTACTGAGGGTACCAGACTTCTCTGAGCAGAATAATACCAGCTTTGGGTAGAAAATTACCCAGGACTGATACAAAAGGGCTGCAATGCTGTGGAAGTGGGGAAGGCTGTGGTGTGATCTGGTTGCTAATGAGCAAGTCTGCAGAAGGAGGAGGAAATTCCACCATTTCCACCCAAATCACGGCTCTACCTGCCCTGGAGTGTCCAGAATTGCCCTTCTTTCATCAGATTTGACCAGCCTCCTGCTCCCCCAGTGCTCACACGTTCCCAATCAGCATGACCCCTAGCAGGGAATAAGTTGACAATGTTAATTTACCACAGGAGTTGTCAAGCAGTGGAACAGGCTGTCCAGGGCAGTGGTGGAGTCACTAATCCTGGTGATATTCAAAAGATATGGCTCTTAGGGAAGTGGTTCAATGGTGGACTTGCCACTGCTGGGTTAATAATTGGACTGAATGATCTTAGAGGTGTTTTCCAACATAAATGATTCTGTGATTTTATTTAGTGTTGCTGAAGTGTCCCCCTCTGTTGAAAGGCAGGAAGTTCTCATGAAGCAAAGAATGACAATGGAAGAAGTACCTTTTTTTTTTTTTGTGAAAGGGATTTATTTTCGTTTTATGAGCTTGTTTTTATTTCTTTTCATTAATTTGTGGTTGACAAAGAGGTTTTCTTATCTTAATTTTTACTGATTTTATTTAATCAGAACAATGTGCCAGGTTGGGGTGTTTGAGTTCAGAGTCCTTTATTTATCTGATACCCATTCTCTTGCCTTTTTGCCTATCAGGGGTTTATTGAAGCCAAACATAGAGTAAATGAGTCATGAACAGGAGGTGCAAACATTTGCTACTAGAAATGGAGAGCAGTATTTTCCTGTACATTGCCAAAAATGAATACCCATTTACTGCTGCTGTATAAACATTGAACAAGCACTGTTTATATTTATTAGATCTGGATTTATAGACCACTTCCATTTAGAGTAACAACCATTGTTTTATGAACTATTAAGAGGGGGAAAAACATTTTGATAGGGCTCCTAGTTGTAAGGCTTTCTAAGGAAATGCCACTTTCAAAACCTCCATTACATTTGCATTGTTATATTTGCTCCTGATTACACTGCTGGGCTCTTCCATGCTGAGAGATGAGAGAGCAAACACAGTGAGGTTTGAAATGTTTCAGGAGCAGCAGTTGAATCGTCCAAACACAAGTTTCAATGTTGTTACTTGGGCTGAGCCTTCCAGGCTCACAATGTGTGAATTCCATGTGCTAATGGAGGAACTGGGTATGTGGAACCTCCCCATGTGCTAAGGGAGGCAGCTCTTAGCATGGTCATAGAATCATAGAATCATTCCGATTGGAAAAGACCTCCAAGATCATTGAGTCCAACCTTTGGCCAATCCCTACCTTGTCAACTAGACCAGAGGATTGAGTGCCACGTCCATTGTTTCTTGACCACTTCCAGGGATGGCGGTTCCACCAATTCCCTGGGCAGCCCTTTTCAGCCTGACAACCTTTTCAGTGAAGAAATTTGTCTTGATGTCCAACCTGAACCTCCCCTGGTGCAGCGAGAGGCCATTTCTTCTTGTCCTGTTGCTGGTTGCCTGGGAAAAGAGCCCAATCCCCACCTGGCTCCTCCCTCCTGTCATGGAATTGCAGAAAGTGAGAAGGTTCTTCCTGAGCCTCCTTTTCTTCAGGTCTGAGCCCCACCAGATCCCTCAGCTGCCCCCCATATGACTTGTGCTCTAAACCCTTCCCCAACTCCATTGCCCTTCTCTGGACATGATCCAGCACCTCGGTGTCTTTCTTGAAGTGATGGACACAAGACTCAAGGTGCAGCTTCACTGGGATGTTCCATGAAAAAGTCATATACAGGCTGTGTCTTGTTTGAAAACAATTCCTGGGTGTGCTCCTCTTGGAATCATCCCTGTTGTGCTGCTGGAGTGAGTAATGGCAAACTCTCTAATAGTCTTTTGGTGTGGATGGAGAGTGAGAGGGACTTTCACAGGACAGTTCAGCTCTGACTGCAGGAGGACAGATCACCTCTAGATCTGTTTCTCTGTTGACTCTTTGTCACCCCGAGTGACAGGCACAGCTGTAGGTGTCTCCACTGCAAACATCTTTATGTGATCAGATGAATCCCCCTCTGACGTGATGTACACCTCTCCTCCTGTTTTCCATTGCATTTTATGAAGCTGGCAAACAAATAACTGGAAAGGAAAAAGGAGTTAAAGAAGATGTGGAAAGAAAATACTGTTGCAGAAATGGTTTGTTAAAAAACAGTGCAAGGATATTTTTTGTATGAAAAGTGAACATTCTTTTTAAGTAATTGCCTTTTTCTTTTCTTCCCTGTGCATGTTTATTTCTAGTTTTCTAATTATTATGCACTTTCAGGCCCCACAGAGACAGGCAACTTAGCTAAAGGCTTTATCTCAGTAATTTGTTTGTCATGTATAAAATCAGTAGGGTTACAAGTTCATCTATCCCAGATACTTTGCATCTTAGCAGGATGCTTGGGACTTCATTTTCAAAATTTTTACCTCCTTTTTTGGGGTCTGTCTGACTGACTGATAGGAGAATATCAGTATTCCAGTCCTTTCTTGCCCGTAAAAAATGTCACAATTTTCATTGTCATAAATGATTCATTCACATCTGATCTTGAGTGTCTCTTTTTGACTATTAATGCAAAAGGTGTTTAGGGATGTTCTGTGAAATGAGGCCAGGCTGAGATGCCAGGAAGGGAGACTGAGGGGAGAATTTGGCCTTTGGGTAACTCCCGAAACTTTGCAGTGAGAGTAATTCTGCAATAATGTTATTAGAGGATCCACAGGGCCCTGGGCAGGATTAGCACTCACTGCAAAAGTACAGACTAAGAGGCAGGCAAAAAAAAAAAAAGCCCCAGAAAGTAAATAAAACCCCCACTTTCTGTCCCAAGAGTTTATTGCCTAAATAGTCAGGTAAGAATAATAGATGAGTGAGGTTTGATTTGTCTTTTTGGGGTGGAACTGAGCGATGCTCGTCTAAATAACTGCTGTTTCCCTTTTTTACCTAGAAGCAGAGGTTGAAGGGATCATCTAGTTGCTGAGACTGGGAAATCAGTGTTCATTTTCTTGCTCTGTTCCATATTTCTGTAACATTCTTACTGTGATGGGATTCAGCTCACATACACTGAACTGCTGAGAAGTCATATATCCATGTCAATGAAGAGAGGGAAATTAATCTCATGCTTTGAAAGAGAGCATGGACATCTGGTTATGTGCATCCTCTCCCTGTCCACCACTGAGGGACCAGCTCATAATCCCATCTTGTAGATAGCTAAAGAAAGGAGAAAGAAGTCCATGACTAGCCCCACCCTGGAAACTGGAGGCAGTAGCACTTTCTAGTAGTTATGGGTGTATTATAAGTTGGGAGATGCTCACAGAAAAGGGAAAATAAGGAAAACAATTATGTTTTATTACTCTTTAATGACGACTTGGAGTTTTCAAAGTGAAATGCAGAAAGTTCCTGAGTGAGGGCTGGAAAAGTGTTAACATTGGCTCTCATGGTGTATAAAGGGGCATCCAGAGGGATTGCCTGGTGAGACTGCACAGTTCCCTGAGATGGGTTTGGATGCTGAAACACAAACCTTTATCTGCCTGGGGAGCATTTCCTGCTCTGTCTCTGGTGTGAAGTGGTGGCTGATGGCACTTTCTGTTCTGTCATCCTGCAGGTTACTCTGGCCAGGACTTTGACTGGGCAGACTACCAGAAGCAGTGTGGAGCGGAGGCAGCGCCTCACTTGTGCTTTAGAAACGTAAGTTCTTCTTTGGCCTTTGCACTGTTCCTGTCCATCCAGGTGAAACAAAATGGCTTGCACAGAAAAGCTGCAGCAAGGCTTTGGGAGGTTCCTCCAGACCACCATGAGTCTGCCTTAGGAAGGAAAATGGAGAGGTGTTTCAGGTCTCCATCCTTAAAAGAGAAGAAATGTTGCTTTACTCTTGTCTTTATCTGATTGGTTTGCTGCTCTTTGTGTCCTTTCTGATTCTGTACAACACTTGGCACAAGAGGGATCTCAACTGACCATAACAAGTAATTCAAGTGCTATTAAAAAATACCAAACAAACCACAACTAGGTAAAGAAATTGCGTGGTTTCACCTGTCCCTTTTCACATTTTGGGGGTTTTCTTTGGTTCCCAGTGGGATACATTTAACAAAACCACATGTATTTAAAAGCTAAGGTTGAAAATGTTGGGCTCAGAGTATGAGAGGAGTGACTAATCTGCCTGGGTGCTCTGTTCTTTGGGACACTTCATGTGCTTCTTTCATACAACAGCAGAAGTGTGAGAGTGAGCAGCCCATCATTATGACTGGAAGCCAGCAGGATTCAGAGCTTTGGAAATAATCTCTTGCAGGCTGTTTTATGGTAATAGTCCTGCCCGGCTTGATCTGACAGATATGCATCACTTGGGGAAAGACAGATGTAGCCTTCTGCCTTTTCCAATAACTTAATGCTCTCCTTCATGTGAACCATCAACTGATGGAAGTTGAGATCCCATCAAGAAGAGAAAATGTTATTGGTGGTGGTACAGAAGTGTTACTGGTATAACTAAAAATGAACGTAGAAGGGTTTGTAAAACAAAGGAATGTTGAGAACAATGGAGGAGCATGTTCTTCTAGGAATTATATGGCTTTTCACTGTACTCAGAAGTCACAGGATTGGGGCATGGGGTGTTTATGGAAAGCAGAATGGAGACAGTCTCATCAGACACCAGCTGGGGTTTTACCTGGCCTTCTTCATCTGCAGTGGCCCAAGGGCAGCCTGGCTTGGAACTTTGATGGTGAATTGGTGAATTTTTTATTGATGAATGTGGAAGATCTGTACCATCAATAGAGTCTGACTTGAGAGTCAAATCAGAGTAAGGATTTCCTTGCCCCATTTTTTGTGCCGCCCTGTGCAGAACCTTTTTCCTGAAGGAACTTTAAGTGACAATTTCCAACAGTGCTGAGGGAAGCTGGACATTGCTGCATCCCACCAATGGAGAGGGACAGTTGACATGTTTCTTCTCTTCTGCAATCACCCCTTCCCTTTCTTTATATCTCTTCATTTTGCCGAGTAATGGATCTGTTCTTTCAGCACTGGCAGCCTTGAGAACAGTCTCTGCATAATATCCTCCAAGATTAAATCAGGTCTGAGCACTTTTTTTTGTCCTTTTTCTTTCTTTTAAGGAAACATTCACCAGATGAACATGTGTCTGTTATTCTTTCACTCCCGATAACACAGTTCTTTGGAGAGAGATGCAATCTCACTGTTGTCACATGTACAACCTCCCTGGCAGGTTGGTCCACTTGATTCATGGCTGTGAGGGGCTCTTTGATAGAAGCTGTGTTGAAAGCACCTCTTCCACCTCGTGCAGCCAGACATGGTGCTGGCAGTGGATATGCTGTAACTGTTTCCCCCAGGGGGGATTTTTAACAAGGAGAGGCAGTTATGAAATGGATTGACATGACCAAATGCTTAGTAAAATAAACTCCCAGCTAACTGTTTTGCCATTGATTCTGTATAAATGAGCCTCCAGCACCGAATTGCAATGAAAGGAGCTGGTGCGATGATAAATGACATTTCCTTGTTAGGCAACATAAAAGGCATTTAAACAAACTCACCCTGCTTTTCTGCAGTCCTGGCCATCAGCAGCTTTTACAGGGTGAAGCTGATCTGTGTGCTGAGCAAGGCTTGAGACAGTCCAAGCGATGTTTGAGACCAGCAGCACATTCTTGGATGAAAAAAAAAAGACCAAATCCAGAAGTTTTTGGTCTCACAAAGTGATCTCCCAGTGATTGCTCAAGTTGAGATTCCCATGGTCCTTGGTGCTGTACAAATAGCAGAAGGGTTGAATTTGAGCCTGGCTTCCAGTTTCTCACATGGGATGGTTGGATGGGAGATTGGTATCATTTTGAGTCGGTGACAATTATTACACACCCCAATTATTAGTAACCAGCCAGAAAGGGGAGCCTTTTCCATACTACTTGTGCAAACAGAGCTGACGTGTTGCAGAGCAGGTGGGACAGAAGGAAGGAAAATCCAAGGAAAGGAAGCCATGGCATGTCCACAGATGTTGTTTAGTGTGTTTTCAGGGTTGTGGTAGGGAGGATACTGGGAAGGGACTGAGCATAAGTGAAAGAAGTGGACACTGAAAGGGACAGAGAGTAAGGATGAAAGTGGGTAAAGAGCAGCTTGATGCTCAGCTTGTGGGGAGAATTTTGGAGAGGGTTGTAAGGTCTGGGGATCCATCTCTGCTTGGGATCACCTGCAATGGCTACAGACAGGAGCTCTGGTTTGTTTCCTTAGGGCTGAGCCATCCTGGCTCTGTCAGGAGCAGGAGCGACTGCTCAGCATCCTGCTGCTATTGCATGGCCAGGCCAGCCTTGGGCTGGAGCAGTTTGCAAGGTGTTCATTAACCTACAACCTACAGCTGTGGTACCTGAGTGATTTGAACTGCAGCTTCTGTCAGGCTCCCAAACACTCAGTACAATAGGGGATGCTACATTCTTGCAAGATCATGACCCTACATTTTGGTCCTGTGTTTCATATTTGGGCTTATGATCACTCATTTGGGGATCATTTTTGTATCCTTTGCCTTCACTGGAGAAGGGTGAGAGGGCAGTGGGGCCCTCAGGTAACCTGTGAAAGACTTGTTTAAGTTGAAAGGTACTGCTGCAACTCATGAACTTGTGCTTTTGAGGGCCTTGTACGTTGAGCTTAAAAGAGATTCACAGAATGGTTTGGGTTTGAAGGGAATCTTAAAAGATTGTCTGGTTCCAGCTCCTCCAGTGCCAGGGGCAGTGAAGCCACTCACTAGACCAGGTTGCTCAGGGCTCCATCCATGAATACTCCATGAAGGAGAACATACTTGGATAGGCTGCTCAAATTTCTCCAGCCTCACTCAGCCTGGGCAACTGTGTGAAGAAGTTTCTCTGCCTCAGGCAAGATGGGTTTTTTTGCTCTATAAGGTTTCTCCTAGCAAGAACAGGAGGTGTAGGAACCCTCTGTGTAATATCCCATCAGCAGTGATGGACAGCAAAAGCATCACCTGCAAGTGTTCAAATGCACATGGAGCTGATGTGGAGCAACCTCTTCCCCATCTCTGAGAGTTAGAGACAGGAGTCAAACATGAAATACAGTTCATCCTGATATGTTGCCACCACTGATTTTTCATATGGGTGTTGTGCAAACCTGCTCCAACATGGACTTCTCTCTCCACGAGTCTGCAGGACCCTGCCAGGATGCTGCTCCAGCATCAGCCTCCCACTGGGTCACAGCCTCCACCTGCTCTGGTGTGGGGTCCTGTGTGAGCTGAAGGGGTATTTCTTGCTCCCCTTGGACCTCCATGGGCTGCAGGGGCACAGCTGCCTCACCATGGTCTGCACCAGAGGCTGGAGGGGAATCCCTGCTCTGGAGCTCCCCCTCCTTTCCACTGCCCTTGGTGTCTGCAGGGCTCTTTGTCTCACGTATTCTCCCTCTGGCTGCAGTTACTCTTACACAGTTTTTCTCCCCCTTGTGAAATATGTTATCCCAGAGGTGACACCACTGTCTCTGGTGGGCTCAGCCTTTACCAGCAGCAGATCCATCATGGAGCCATGATGGCATTGGCTTTATTGGACGTGGAGGAAGCTTCTGGCATCTTCTCATAGAAGGCACTCCTGTAGATCCCTGCTACCAAACCCTTGCCATGCAAATGCAATACAGGTGTCCAGGGCAGCTCTCTTTTGAGACCAGATGCCTTTGTGCTCTTCAGTGTATCCTGCACCTCCAGTGAAAAAGCAAACCATGCTAAATTTGTGCTTCCCATTGGACAGCCTGATGGAATCCCTGCAGTGCTGCAGGGCCATATTTCAGCATTGGCTCTTGGCTCTTTCAGACATCCTTCAGCCGTGGCTTTACTAAGAACATGAAGCTGGAGGCAGTGAACCCCAGGAACCCTGCAGAGATATGTGTTGCTTCCATCACCTCAGTGAAAGGACGGTTAATGTGGCTTCACCTGGAAGGTATGTGCTGTAACAACTTCTTGTGTTTGTGTGGTTTATTTACTCACTCCTAAATTTTGTCCTTCATCCTCTGCACAAAACTCTTTTCTCCAGCTTCTCAGTTTGGTACATGTTGACCAATAATAGGTTATAAAGAATTATCTTTCCCTACTCTTTCTCTGAGAGAGCTGCAAGTCCTTCCTTCCTCCCTCCCTCCCTCCCATAATGATCACCAATATATGCTGTTCCTCACCATGGTCATCCCCTGCTCACATCCCTCCTCCCTGTGACCATGTCCCTTACTTTGTTGATCCAAGAGGAATATTGATGGCAGGCAGGAACTTTATTCTATAGACTTTGGAAAGCCCTCACCCCATGGAGAACACCTGCACTGGACAAGCAGTGTTAGGACAGTGCTGAAATCTAGCAGAAAATAATAAACACAATAAAAATTCCATCTTCACCTTTCTTGAAATGAAGTATAGATGAGCTCATTTTTTTTCTGTTTTTGCTCTTGGGACTGTTTTCTCAATTCATCTGGGCAAGGACTTCTTAAGTGTATGTAATTTAGAAAAACACAGGGATTCTTCTTACTATTGCTTTAAAAACAGTAATTTGTAAAGTCACAGAGAGCAGAAAGCCATGATCATTTAAGTGTTTTGACGGGCACTGTGATAAACTATAAAGTTGTAGCATCTGTCATTGTCACAGCATAGTTTAATTTTTACCCATGTTTGAAGCTACTGTCTCCATCTATAAGGGATGTAAACCCTTCAGTTTTCCTCTGAAATTAGTAGTAATTGGGTTAGTATCATCTACAAAATGTAGTATACTTACTTGCTTTTTTTCTGGAGAGCCATGAACATATCAAAGGTGGTTTTTTTGGTAGCCCACAGTAAGATTTTTGGGCCTTCTGGGGAAAAATGGATATGAAAGGTTTAATGGGAGTACAAAACACAGCTGAGCACATGATTTCAGGGAAGAATAGAGGAACTGGGGTCAAACAAGAGGTTCTTACAGAAATCCCATATGAGATGAAGTCTCAAGCCTGATCTGCACAAGAGGTCACCTTCCCTCTACAAGATGCTCAGCTCTCATTATTTTGGGACTGGAAGACAGTGGAAGCAAGAGTGATACTAAATGTATTGCTTCAACATCACCTGGCAAATCACCTCCATTTAGTAACAGCATTGCCAGGTAACCCAAAGTACCTCATTTGTGGTAGCAGCTTGCTCTAAAATACGAGAAAGGCAGATGTTCAGTGGTTTTTCTCTGCAAAAGTAGCATTGTGTGGTAGATAAGTCTTTCCTAATCATCCGTGATAAATCCCATTCTTGGAAATTTTTTACTCAATTGCTACCTGAAGAGACAATCTGCTTGAGATTTTGCTTTTGGTAGAACTGGCTGCAATAGCAGGTTTTGGGGTTTTTTTCTCTAAGGTAACTGGTTCCTTTCTAACTCAAGGCAAGAGCTCAAGGAAAGAGCTCATCTGCAGTCTGGTCTGGACACGGGGCAGATATTTTTGTTAAAGAGTAGGAATCAATGCTTGTTTGAAATTCCATTCTCACTAAGGCTGTTGTTGAATTTACACCCATCTGGTGAAGGAATCTGACCTATTTTGGCAGCTTCCCTTCTTAAGTGACCAGGTGTCTTCACCCTTATGTGCAGAAGACATGGATAGAGGCCGGGAGAGGACAACACACTCCCACCTTGCTTCCCTCCCTCATCTCTTTCTCCCTGCCTTTTACTCTTTTAATTTCTTAAAGGATATTTTTTACAGCTTACCTTAAAAAAACCTGTGTACAGCTCCTCGTCTTTTTGAGTTCTGATATATGGATGCTTTACACTTGGTTTGTATCTCAATACCAGGAATAGAATGATCTGTAGTAGAAGGAAAAGATGCAAAAGACTGCAAAAAGAAAAAGAAATCTCTGCTGCTGTAGAATACATCACTACAGTATTCACTGTGTTATGCTAAAAGCAGGCATTAAAAAAAAACAGCAAAAACCCAACAAAACACCCTGTTTGCAGAGTTGTAAAAAAAATGTGGCTTCAACTTGCAGCATGTTTTTTTTTACTGCATTAATACATTATTGTTTCTAACTGATTATTTATATTCTGGAAGCAGCAAGACCCCCCCAACTACCATGGGAGCCCCTTGCTGAAGACCTCGGGTCCCACCATTTATCACAGGCACGTCTGAAGCTTTCATTGCTGCCCTCCCAGTTTCCCTGTGTGACAGCCCAAACTGCAGCCATAAACCAGGACGCAGTAGTTAAGCGGCATCGAGTCAGACACGAGGGAACATTGCCTAATAAATCACACTTTGTACAGTAGCAAAACTCTGTAAACTTCAGGGCAAGCATTTAATGAGCAGCAGTGTAGTTCCCCCGTGGTGGAGGAGAAGCCCAGGACTGATGGGATGCTCGGCGCATCCCGGCGCTTTCCGCTACTTTATTACTCATCATCTGCATTGTTAATTTTTACTGTGTTCATTTTGGATTTTAAAGCTGAAGCTTTCTGGTGCGAATTTATACAAGTAATAATGTGCCCTCTCTCTCCACAGCCTAGGAGTTTTGAGGAAAACCCTTTTGTTAATCACTTCTCCCGGGGCGCTTCCTGTGATTTCCCCTTTGACAGTTTTTTAGAGTTGCTGCTCTATTCTGCCCATCCTGTAGGATTCATAGCAGGACACAGAAATTTTCCTCACCCCGTTTCCAGTCTCACTGTTCTTTTCCAAAGGTCCTCCCAAGTCTCATGGACATTTCTTGCTCTGAGAAGATGGCAGCATAAAATGCAGCAAATGAAACTAATGAGTCTCAAACAATCTGTTTTCCTTTTCTGTGAGCGAGGCCAAAGGAAGCAGTAGGATGTTGGAAGTGGAAGGCAGGGTTATCAGTTGCCAGAGGGCAGCAGCAGTGCCAGGGAGGACAGAGTAGCTGTGAATGTGTCTTACAAGAGTAATAGAGGTATTGGAGGAGAACAGACGTTATGGTGCTTCCTTGCTTGTCAGAGTGGCTGCAGCTGTAAACTTCAAAACCATAATGTTCACAGAACCATTTTGGTTGGAAAAACTCTTCATTTCATGTTACATCTGTTGTTGCTTGCAAACAGTAAAGTGCATTTGATCTGTTTATTTTTAGAATAATTTAGAATCACAGAATCATTAAGGTACAAAAACACC
Source organism: Calyptomena viridis (assembly GCA_013390005.1). Taxonomy (NCBI): domain Eukaryota; kingdom Metazoa; phylum Chordata; class Aves; order Passeriformes; family Eurylaimidae; genus Calyptomena; species Calyptomena viridis. Next base: position 298,274 of record WEIV01024909.1, read on the forward strand.
TTTGACAACATTGAGTCCATTTGGTCAGAATAAGATCGTTACAATAATGAAAGTAGTGGATTTTCCCAGACCTGGTGAAATTTCAGTGGGGGCTGTGTTGATTTTTTGCACTGTTTAGGTTTTGATCCATGGCTTGCTCACTTTGTGCATGTCTTGCCACTGACTTCAGCTGTTCCCACCTTGGTTACTTGGCTGGATTTGTGGTGTCAGGTGAAAACGTTTTTCCCACTGGGAAGTGCAGTTTCATCAGGGTTCAGACTGAGGAGTGACCTCACGATATTTTCCTGTGGAGGGAACTGATTTTTCAGGGAATGCCAGCTGCTGAGCCTTGAGCTCATATGACCAAGCTGAGTCCCGTATCACGTGCTTTCATTCCATTCTCTTCCCTTCCCCATATCCCAATGAAATAGGAATGTATTTTCAATACATGATGCATGAACACAATGCAGGGCTCAGAGAACACCATGGAGACATCCATGAATCAATGCAGACATCACAATTTCATTTTTTAATCATTTCCTCCAGCAGTGTGGGCACCAGCACCCATTTTCCTGCTTCCTTTGAGTTTTCATACAGCCACACACTCTCAGAGTGCAGCAAGTTTATTACTGGAGACAAGATCAATCCAAATGCTGCATCTCAGCCCTGATGCTGTTCCCATCACAAAGTTCAATTACTGTTTCAATTACACCACAAGCCCTTTATGAGCATTCATTAGTGGGAAGTTCCCTGTAGTCATCTGGCTGTGCACAGTCAAACACTGCTGCCTTAAGCAGGAGGCACGGATGTTGTGACAGATGCAAAGGCAAGGATGATGCAGGGGAAGCTGCTCATTCTTTGGTCTCTTTTATTAGGAGATCACCTCCTGCTGGTGCTGGAGCTGTAGGTCCTAGGGTGGAATTGGCAGAGGGGGGTGAAGTTGCTGGCCTGACTGTGCCAGCACAGAGGAACTGGAGCTGGAGTAATTAAACGTTGTCTTGACTCAGGAACATGGAGTTCAGAGGGAATATTTTCATTTGCTGCAATGGCATTTGAATGGAATATAGGAAAATTAGGAAAAAAGTTAGGAAAAGTTTCTTCCCTGAGAGAGGGGTCAAGCTTTGGAACAGGCTGCCCAGAGAAGTGATGCAATAACCATCCCTGGTATTATCCCCATGTAGATGTGGTGCTTAGAGAGGTGGTTTTGTGGTGGCCTCGGCACTGATGGGTTAGTGGTTGGACTCAATCTTAGAGGTCTTCAGCCCAAGTAAATCTGTGATTCTGTGAGCGTGATCCACATAAACTAAGACAGGAAGATGTCTTTTAAAGGAGACACAACCAAACTGGAAGAGATTTGCTTTAAACAGAGACTTCCAGTGAAGTTTTGGGGTCAGTATTATGCCAGAGATCTTGGTGCATGTGTCCCACTTTGGTTTTTTGTACTGCCTCTCCCTTCTTGGGTGATCAGCTCATGTTTCATGTGCAGTGAGGAGCCCTGGGACAATTCATGACTCTTCTAAAGAGAAGAATGGCTGTCTCCCACCATTAAAAACAGTGGCTCAGGGGCACAGCTACACAAAAAAGCTTCAGCAGGGCATAAGTACATAAAAGCCTATCTATCACTTCAGCTGACACCCTATTAAAGCCCATACACTCTCTTAGCATTAAGAGCAACCACCCAACAAGTCCTGCTAAGTCACTTGTGCAACTCTACAAAAAATCCGAGGGTCAATCAGGCTGTTTTGTTGGGGAAAGTCATTCATGTTTAACCTCACTTGCTTTTGGCTGCTTCACTACACACCCTTACAGTGCTCTTGACAGAGGTTTTTCTCTGAATCACATTGCTCTGTAAATGCAACAGCCCTATCATTGCTGTCTGTGCAGAATTGGAGATGAAATGGTGCCTGATTTTGATGCAGGGAAGCAGATTTATTTTCACATGTTCCATCATTCTCTTCCCTTGGTTCGTGATGAATGCTCGAATGGCTCTGAACCTGGTATTCCCATGTCTAAATCACATTATAAATTTGTGTTTATAGGTTTACAGATGCCCTCTCCAGAGTACATAGTTGATGTAGAGTCTATGGACATTTTCCCCGTGGGCTGGTGTGAAGCAAATGCTTATAACCTGACTCCACCACACAAAGCTGTTTGTAAGTACATGGAGACCTCCAGCAGCCCAGATATTACATCAGTGGATATATCAGGGTGTTTGTCTGTTGTCTGTAATCCCACTTTTTGAAACTATCAGCCTAAATAGAGGATTAAGAACCAGGCTGTAAGTGTACTGTAATAAATAGTAATAAATCTAATTAGTGACCAGACTGGAATTATGCAGTTTGTACTTGTCTCTGTGACCAGTCCCTCCAAAAATGGGACTTTTTTGTGCTGGGGAGGGTTGTTACATGGGATTTCATGCTGGGTTGTGGGTTTGCAGTGGGGTTGTCAGAAACCAGGTTTGGTTGTGTTGACCCAAGTTCACTTGGGCAGCAGAGGGAATTAGGGGCACAGGATCTCAAACTGGGAAAAAACCCCATAAAATATAGGGTGGAGTGGACATAAAGAGGCCATCCAGGTGCTCCATATCCAAAACAAGATTTGCTCCCTCTAAAATGAGAAATATTTACTGCCCTTCTGTGATGGAGTTTCTGCCCCTTCCCGGGGTATCTGTCCTCTCATTTCATCACACTTACCAGCTCAGAGATTTCTTAGTATTTAATTTAAATCTCTCCCAGGACAATTAAGTCCATAGTGTTTTGTCCTGCTTCCAGTGCATATTAAGACAAATTTCCTTCCTTTCCATTTGCATTTGGAGGCAGTGGCTTCGTGTTGCTCTCCTGTTCCAAACTATCTAACCCCAATGTCAAGCCACCAGGTGAAAAATTAGCTTCACTGTTTATATTAATTAGCATCTGAAAGGCAAATTTTAAAATGTGTCAACACTTTCGAAGAGTTAAATATGCTTAAGTTAAGAATCAGGCAGCCAGGGCCTAATTTGGGAGAATACTGCTATGGCAACATTATGCAGCCATATCACAATTTATAGCTGGGGATAAATTATGCTGGAGGTAATCATGCTTGTAAAATGTAATCTTATCCATATGTGTTGCTGTATGGGAAAATATTTGTGTTTTTATTTTAATTTTTTCTTTTATAGTGATCCCATAAAACACAATATTAGCATTCCAGAGGAAAGATTAAATGTATTTTTACATCTTTAAAGTAGATTTTAATGATGTACTGACTTAGTTAAAAAATACCAAGAAAAGATGGTGATAGTAATTAAGTACCATTTCATTGTGTTGGAAGTCGTTTTATAGTCAGTGCATTTACACGGCTTTTTATGCATTCTGGGTGCACTTTATGGGACAGAAGGGTACAAAATTATTTTTTTCTTCCTTGCTTCATTTTTGCAGTGCGAAGGAAGAGAAGAATTGCAGTTGTGCAACCAGAAAAGCAGTAAGTTTTTGTTATTTAAGGTGGTATTTTTACAGGGATGCATCACATCTTCCAAGGGGATAATACACACCAGCTGTGTGGCTTTGCTAACTACTGCCCAGATACTGCAACACAGTCCACAAGAGGATTCTTTGAAATCCAAAATACTTGTTAGAAAGTCTCTCTAACTGTTTTAGTGGTTGGGACTGCACGGCCTTGTCTGATGGTCAGTCAGGGATGCTTAGGGAAGATGGACATGTACCAGGAGGGCATTTCCCTATCTAGCCCTTGCAGTTCATAGAAACTAGAGTTTCAGGGATTTAGGTGAGAATATTTGCAGCCTGAAGGGCTAAAGCTCGCAGATCAGAGTATATTTTTGGAGGAGGAGTGAATCTGGCTCCTTCTCCTGCAATACCTTGCCCCTGGGCTATGATAAACCATGGGGAAGCAGAGTTGTGTTTGAGGTATCTCCATTCCTGGCAGTTGCTGGTGTAACTTTTGGTCCAGTCTGAAGGCTGGTTCTGGCCCTTTGCCCTGTCTGACACTATTAAATGCACCAAATTGCTCTTTAACAGGTTACCATCCACAGTGCCTGTTGAGAAAATACCTCATGACCTCTGCCCAGTTCCTCAGCCAGACACAACAGGTAAGAGACCCTTGGTTCAAGGACCCATTGATGGTGTGCAGGGGGATGACCCCAAAAAGGGAGTGGAGTTGTCACATGGGTGGGGAGATGTGACCACGTTCTCAGGGGGTGTAAAGTTGGGTGATGGTGTGAGGAGTCTCTGATGTGCAGCAGGTGAGGCTCTGGTCCTCCATATGTGAGCACTGTCTTGCTGGGGCTATCAGAGTTCCCCTGGAGCTTGCCCATTTCAGCTAACGGTGCTGGGGCCAGGCTAATGAAACCCTGATGGAGATGGATGCAGCTTGTTAATTGGCATCAATGAAATTGCATACACCGGGCCCTAATAAGTCCCTGTGTCGGCATCAGGACTGTGTGGTGTGGCTGCTGCTTCTGCTAAAGGCAAATTTTTCTCCCCTTTAGCAATGGCAGGAGGCTCTGAGAGTGCAATATTCATCCAGTTAATGGCATAGACTCAGCAGGAGGGGAAGGATTTAACTCACTTCAATTCAGCAGGCTGTGGGACACACGTTGGCATCTGAGCCACATCCCAGGCTCCTGTTGCAATCAAATGGGGAGAAACAGGGTCTTTCTGGGTATGACAGCCAAAAAGAGTGGGTAACCACTTGAATGGCACATGAACCACATCTAGAACTACCCATTTCTCTCCATGAGCTATAAAGGAGCCCAGAGTAATTAGCCCAGACAAGGAAAACTGCTGTTAGACCTGTGTTGGGTTATGGGGGTGGCACTGCAGTGCTTGCTGGGTTGGAGAGTAGCTGAAGAGGGGTTTCAGAGATGGCCAATTCCCCATCTTTGAGAGTCAACTCATACATCCCCTTTCTGGCAGGTTACAACTGAGTTGCTTTTGTCTACCTGCAGTATGAGTTGTGAAAGAGCCACGGGTCCTGTCACAAATGAAATCCTTTCCCCATTCTCCTTTCAGCAGGGTGTGCAGCCAAATCAGTCACTATTAAAAACACTTGCTTTTCCCATGCTGGGCAGATTTGAGTATCAGAGGCTTCCCTACCCTTTAACCCGGGGAGGAATTCTGTGCCTCCTCTACTCTTCTCCTCACCTTCCCTCACCCAGGATTTATCATACAAATGTGCTACAGGCACATCAATGCTACTTTCTCCTTGCAGGCACCATCAATGGGAGATACTGCTGCCCCCAGCTCTACATCAACCACCGCTGCTTCTCAGGTCCATATTTAAACAAAGGCAGAATTGCAGAGCTACCTCAGTCTGTCGGGCCTGGCAAGTGCGTGCTGGTCCTCAAGGAGGTAGGACTCAGCTGTCTTTTGGGGGCATTTTGGGGGAGACTGTGGGCCAGGGGTTGCCAGAGCCAGAATTTGGAAGCAGTGCACCTAAAATTGTTCCATAGCTCCGTAGTGTTTTCCATGGGGCAAAACTGCAAGCTGGGGTTACAGGGCAGGTATATGTGTTGTGGGTTTTGGTGGGAGAGGTGGTGGTTTTGAAACATGAGGTATTTTGTTTGTTGGGAGCAAGTTTTGCCTAACTGTGCGCCAGAGAATTCAGGTTCTGACCAGAGCCATCCCCAAAGAGGGCCTCTGTGGTGGTTTCCCTCACTCTGTTTCTCAGCATCCATGATGCTGTTGGGCAGCAGATTTAGTGGGGGTGACACCTTCGTGTGTGTGACCATGGTCTGATGGGGCCTAAACTACTGAGATCCAAAGGGAACAGGACAGAAGGCCAAACAGTGTGTGCCATGTGCTGATGTCATCCTGACCCAATCAGTGCTTGCTTTGGGCCAGATCCAGAGTGCTGAGCATTTGCTGTTGACCTCAAAGAAAAGCTACCTGGTTTGAAAAAATGAGATAAATATTTTCCACAAAGATATCAGTCCATAAACTAATAAAATAGGGCGATTGCAAGGGGCAGAGGGCAGCAAGTACTGTTGGATAAAGAGAATTCCACTGGACACCATTTCAGTTTGATTTGGGTCTTCCAGAAATCCAGATCTTCCAGCTTTCACTTGTGTACTATATAAGCCTCACTTGGTCTTGGTGCAAGGGAGTATCTGAGCTCCCTCTGCCCTTATCTGAAAAACATGGAAACTTCCAGGTGTCTGTTTATCTGATGTGTTTGCAAGATCCTCAGTGCCCAGCTTGGGATGTTTGCAGTTGTCTGAAATGAGGTGAATCCCAACCCTTAACAGAAGCACCTGGAAAGTGAGATTCCTCCCAAATCAACCACCACTTTTGAAAACACCTTTGTACTGCACTGTAGTGACTGCTGTGTCCCCACTCGCTTCCTCATCACCTAAATGCACTGCTTTGTGCACAAAAGCCCAGAAATCCATCTGCCTGTGCAGGTGGGAGACTTGGGTCTCACAGGAGCAGCTCAAAACCAAGCCCTCAGCAGAAAGCAGGATGAAGTGGTTGCAGAGCAAGAGTTGACAGCTGCCAAATTTGAAAGCAAGTCCACAGCAGCTCACTGATGGGCAGCATTAGCAATCTGCTGCTGCTTGAAAAACAGGCAATGAAAAAGCAACATGGGGGAAAACATGAGGCCTGCACAGTCAATACTTATACTAATGCTTACTCCTCCTTTCCTCCTGGAATTTGGAAAACTAAGCAGTGCAAAGCTTCTGCCAGATTCTCCTTTAGCATCTCAGAGCTTTGCTGCATAGACTAACACTGGCTTCTCCAGATTCTTCAGGAGTGGGACCAATTATCTGCTGTGGAAGCCAACCTGAGTGTCCTACAGAAAAGTCTGTTTTCTCTTGCTCTGCCTCCTTGTGGAATTGTTTGCTGAAGGAACAAACAGCAGTGTCATGGAGACATGGGCATCTTGCTTTTGGAGACATCAACAAGTTCCCAAGGAGCAGGACAATGGCAATGGCCCAGCATTAGTTAGTGTTATTTTGCTGATAAATTCAAGCTTATTATGGCCATAAGTTCAAGCTCATCTTGGCCACGGGAAACAGTTCCAAATTCTGGAATGGATGAAGAGAAGACATTCAGGGTGTTGCTGTGGGGGTGCTGTTGCTGAGATGAGAGAGGTGCCAGCAGCTCAGAGAACCATGGGCAGCAGGGAAGGCAGGGGTACTCAACACATGGAGGAGGCAAGAATTGGCAAAGAATACATCCCTGCATTGGGATGGAGTTCTGTAACAGATGCCAGAGCACCCAAAAGGCTGTGGAGCTGAGGGTTTGCACAGCTGAAGAGATCACAAGGGTCCCCATCCCTCCAGACACACTCTTGGTGCTGAGCTTCGTGCCTTGGTCTCGCTTTACACCTGCTCATGATGTGTCCCCAAGACAGCAAATGCTTTATAATTATCTTTCTCTCTCAGTATGTAGGAAAATTGCAAGCTGTTGTAAATTATGCATCAGCATAACTTGTCTGGAATAGATAAATTATAGATGGGCTTTACTTTGGCAACACATGGGGGAGGGTGGGAAAGACAACTCAAAACACAGCTATGAAGGGAGAGCTGAATCAGTAGCAGTCTGGAGAGCACCTTTTTAATCACCCTGGTCTCCAGTCATAACTCACTGCCTTTAGAGTTGCTCTGGTTAAAAGCCTGTGCTGTTTGCCAGGCAGTTCACAGTGGGCAGCAGTCTCTGTGGTGGAGATGCTGTGTTTGGGACTGATGGAAACCTTGCACTAAAACCAGCTGAACACCCCACTCCTGCCCCATTTCCCATTCTGGATTACCTGAGGCAAGAAGAGAGCAGATGTCCTCTCCCCACTGGCATCAGTTGGTGGGAGATCTTGTTCCTGGCTGGGTGCTGAGGCAGTAGCTCCCCATCCTGTGCCTTCCTCCAACTCAACTCTGAATTGCTGCAACAAAAATGCAGCACATCTGTAGTTCATGGTGCTCCTCAGCCCTCTTTACCCCCAAGGTCTTGTCCTTTCCTTTTCCATCACTGGTGCAGTAAAGCATCATCCTGTGTGTACCCTTGCATCCATGCAAAGTCCTAGATGTGCAACAAGGAACTCTTGTGCTCTTTAGTGCCAAACTCGATCTTAAAGCCTAGCTGTTCATTATTCCCAGTGCCAGCACAAGTTTCTGTAGGACCACTGGTTTATTGTGGGTTTTTTCACTGTAAGTGAGGTGGTAATTCCTGTTGCTTGACATCAGCTGCAAAGTTTGTCTCATTCCTGAGGTATTTTGTTGAAAAAGAAGTTGAAACTGGGAGCCAAATACAGTGGAGACATCAGCTATTGCCATCCAGCAATTACACCTGGGCTGAAAAGTGGTAGCTGTAAAGTAGCTCTTATATGTAATAAATGCTGAATTTAAGTTACATTAAAATAAACACCTTGTCTGCTTTAGACTTAGTTCTTGGATCAGAATATGTAAAAAACACTTACAAACAGTTCTTCCATCTATGCCAACAATTCCATAGCAACATTGTAAAATAAAATGAGGTGCCTTTTTGAGACTCCAGATGATCTATAACCCACCATATCTTAGAGAAATATGCTGTAAAGATTAATTAGCCTCATTGCTTCCTACTCTTACTATTTTTAAGATACTTTGCTCTTTCTCTATTTAAAAAGAAAATAGACTTAAAGGTATTGCAACTGTCCAACTGATGCAAACAGAAATCAGCCAGCTTTTGTGAAGAAAGGCTATTGCACTCTGCCACTTGAATGTTTTGTAGCTCAGCAGGACTTGCATAATTAAATCACTGTGCTCAGAAAATTAAATAGCTTCCTCTGAGCCTTAGGTGTATGATTGAGCCAGGCCAATAGAGTTATCATTATTGGACAGATACTGAAATGGCAGAAACCTGTGAAGTCTGGAAAGATACAAACTGCATTTCTGCAAGAGGGTTCACTAACATGCTCCTCAAGACTGCTCTGTGGGCTTAATGTCATGGAATGCCATAAGCATGTCAGCACTTCAGTGCTACAACCTCAACTATGACAAAAGATGACTTCTGCATCCTTGATCACCTAATGAAAGAATCCCAAATAACTCATTTTCCTTCCTCTCTATGCCCCACAGATTCATCAGTATTCCAAGTAAAATAAAATAACAGTTTACTGTCCTGCCTTGAGGCAGTTCTGGGACTTAGAATCTCTCTTGTTAGGTAGGAGGTGTGGGCTTATATCTCTGGTAGAGGAGGGAATCGAGCTTTTCCTGATAAGGATGGTGATCTTTTGGATCTTGAACAGGAGAAAATAGGTGTAATTGTATTTTGAGCTGCACTTTGTCACTGATACCTCCTGAGAAAATTTCATCCAGGGTTGGAACCATTTAAATAGGAGTGGACATGGGAAATATGTGATTACCAAAGAGCTGTGATGGGAAGAAAAGTGCTGAACTGCCTGGTGGCATCAGGCACATCTAGGAAAGAGCCCTTGTGCACATGAAAATATACGAAAATACCAGGTACTTGAAAGGTTGGGTAGAGGCTTGTGGTGGTTCTGTGTGGTCTTGCTCTCTGATGTAACTCCAACCCACTTGACTTCTCCAATCCAAATTTCAGCAATATCAAAATGAGACCTCATCAATGCATAGCAGCAAAGGCCAGTGTTTCCTAACCCCCCCTTCTGCTCCAGGGTACAACTGGCTGCACCCAAACCATTCTTGATGGCGGGGGGCTGAAAATAAAGTACCAAGATCTCAGGCTGATCACGCTCCATCCAAAGCGAATTTGATCGGTCTGATGTGGCTGATGTAACTTTCCATCTCCAGAGAAAGTCAGAAACCAGAAAGCTGGAAACTGATCTAGATTTCTTCACTATTTTTGCTTTAATCACAGTTAAGTTTTTCCAAGTACCTATTTGTTTCCATTTACTAGTGGGTAATATGAAGTGATAATGTTGTTAGAAGGTAACATTGTTAGCATGATAATGAACTCTTTTGTAGGGTGAAATGCCAAATGAGTGATTTATTTGAGATGCAGGAAGAGTAAAAGCCAGAGGTTTTAAAAACCATTTTTTTCTTCCCTGAAAAGGAAATGGGTTTTCTTACAAAACAGTCTTTTTTTGAACTGAGTTTAGAAGTTTACAGAATCCTGCTGATCACTGGCCAGCTTTGAGAAGAGTCCTGGCACCATGGGTGTCTTTGCAGGGCTGGAGTTGATTAGGTGTCTGGGATAATGTCCAGACAGGACCACACTGGTATTGCAGGGTTGGATTTTCTTTTCTTGCTCATTTCCTAACTATTCTGACAACTCCTACAAACACCATCACAGGGTGTAAGGGGACAGGACAGCCTTGTTTGTGGGGTATTGGTCAGCAAGACACTTGCTCTCTGTTCCTGGCTATCCTACCAGCAGGCAAGGTGGAAGTGGGCTTGAGGAGAGCTTTCCCAACAGCAGGCTTTTGTGTAGGTGTTAAATAACTCCCTGGATTCGCTGATCAAGAGGAAGGGACATCTGATGAGTTGTGAATCAGTGTGGGAGCTACCCAGGCATTTGATGCTTTGTAAAACTCACCTCTGGCTTCTCTACATCAGGTCTCAGTGTCTCTGTGTCAGAGGCCAGTGCCCATCTTTTTGTGTGATGAGAGACAGGCAAGAAAAGATGTGGATGGGCCCACTCAGAAGTTTTCTTTTCACAGAATTATAGAATGGTTTGGATTGGAAGGGACCTTAAAGATCATCTTGTTGCAATCTCCCTGCCATGGGCAGGGACACCTTCCACCTGCCCAGGTTGCTTCAAGTTCCATCCAACCTGGCCTTGAATACTTCTAGGGATGGAGTAACCATGGCTTCTCTGGGCAGGCTGTGCCAGGGCCTCACCACGCTCATAGTAAAGAATTTCTTCCCAATATCCAATCAAAACCTGCCCTCTGCCAGTTTAGTCATTCCCCCTTGTCCTGTCACTACATACCCTTGTCAGAAGTCCCTCTCCAGCTCTTTTGGAGCCCCTTCAGGTGTTGGACAGAGCTGTAAGGTCTCCCTGAAGCCTTCTCCTCTCCAGGCTGAAGACTCCCAGCTATCTCAGCCTGTCTCCAAAGCAGAAGAGCTCCAGCCTTCAAAGCATCTTCGTGACCTTCTCTTATGTTGGGGATCCCAGAGCTGGATGCAACACTCCAAGTGGTGATTCATGAGAGCAGAGGGGCAGAACCCCCTCCTTCACCTGCTGCCCACACTCCTGGGGGTGCAGCCCAGGACACAGTTGGCTCCCAGGGCTGCCAGCTCACATTGCCAGGTCATGCCAAGCTTCTCATCCCGCAATGAGCTTCTCATCAACCCTTCTCTTGGAATCAGTATGGCTTAGTAACTAGTGCCATGGGTTGTATGATGAGCTGGGTACTGGCTGGAGAGCTGTAGGTAAATCCATGTTGTAGTTTCCCTGTGTGTGAGGTATGGAGTGTCTTCTTTCCTTCCTCATAGAGCGCTCTGCAATGTCTGGATGATCAGAGTTGCATAAGATCTTGGTGCTATTATTAGACATGGCTTTTGGTGTCTCTCATTGGACTTTTTTGAAGAGTGGTTTGAGTAATGTTTCAGAGGGCCCAAGGATAAATTAAATTTTGCTTCTAGTAAATAACTTATCCAAGCAATTCCAACTAATGCCATTTTACAGGGTACTGTGCAGCATTAAGTGAAGCCCTTGCCTGAAAATGATTAATCCTACAGGGTTTTCAGAATGCTAGCAAATCCTCAGGTTGCTGGGTTTAAAGGAAAAAAAAAATAACCCAAAAAAACAAAAAAAAGCCCACTCAAACATAAACACACTGGTCTTTACAGTATGACCTAGTTATTTTTTCATTTCTGATGAACTATGTTTGTGGGTGCCGGGGAAACTTATAACATGTTCTTCATACTGAAATAATTTGCAGGCCCCCAAAGAATTAAGAACAGGCATTAGGTAAAGAGCTAAATTAGATGAAAACCAATCCAGACTCACTGTGGAGTCATTCATGTGCACACAATTCCAAGTGTTCAAACACACGGTCTGGTGCTGCTCAGAGATTTGTTTTTCTTGTGTTTATCTCCCTAGGCCAAGTGTAGACTATTAAAGCTTGGATGCCCTGAGCCAATAGATGGAATCATTTTTATTCTCGGTGACTTTGGATTAAATGGATTGGCACATGTGTTTTGTTGCACAGAGTGGACACACACTGGGTTTCAGGCACACCTCCTGCTAACTCTTTTTGTGTAGACTTCATTAATATTCTGTTAATACAGTCAAGGCACACAGCACTCAGGAGGTTAAGCATATTGTTGACCTCAAGTGTGTGGTTTTACCCTTCAGTGTTCAATGTGTGGTGGTACATGACACTGTACCTGGTTGTGCATTCAGAACTATTTGCAATTTTTTTGTTAAATTGAGCCACTATGGATGTGGAGAATGGAATCTGCTTTGGCTGAGAGGGTCTGTCTCAAAGGCAGAGTTACTGATCAGCAGGAGATTTTGGGGGTTAGCTAGCAGCATTTAATGCATATCAAACTCAGGTGTCATCAATACACATTGATGCACTCTGGGACTCTACTCATTGCATCCAGCACTTCCCCTGTGCAGCCTTGGACATAAACAGGCACCTGGAAGGTGCTCCTGCCTATGCAGCACCAGGGGCCATACTCAGTGTGGTCAAGGACTGCTTTTAGACCCATCAGGATTGCTGGTTTTGTCTCTCAATAGGTTCTCAGCATGGTGATCAATGCAGCTTACAAGCCAGGGAGTGTTTTACGAGAACTGCAGCTAGTGGAAGACCCTCAGTGGAATTTCCAAGAGGAAACACTTAAAGCAAAGTAAGTCTTCAGTGTGTGTTCTTTTATTTGAGAGGTTTCAAAAATGGAACTGACGAGGGGGGGGAAAAAAAGAGAAGAAAAGAATTTTTCTATTGTGAGAGTTTTACTTTTCTAATTATCTTTTTGCTTCATTGAATTATTTGACTCTTTCTATAGCAGCTTCAGAAATGAAATATTCACCTGAACGGTTCATTTCTATTGTCTTTCTCCAAGCAGCCGTCCAGTTTTTGATGAAGTGAAGTCCTGAGTTTTATGATAAGCTGTTCTCATAAGCTTGGCTATTACTGAATTAACTCAATTCCTGGCTTTCTAAATGTAGGAGTATTGCTGCTTTCAATACAGAGCCTGTCAGGCTAATGCAGAAAAAACTGGTGAGAATGAATGGTACAAAAAAAGGTTCAAACAAATTAGCAGGGACACATTTTTTAGTAGGAGAGTGATTCAGACAACATTGTAGCAGACATTTAGGTCAAGATTTGATGCCTTTCTAGAATATGTGTGTAGTAAATACTCAGTTTCTCCTTCCAACTTAAAAATCTACCCATCTATGTCTTCTTTATGTAATGAATTTACTTAGAATGTATTTTAACAAGCATTGTCTCTCTGAAAGAGGGGAATCTCACCCAAGCTCTCTCCAGAGTCCCTCTGAAGAGCAATTCTTCCCACTTCAAGATGGATGTCAACAAATAGTCCTTTGAAGACAGCTCTCTTCATTTGACTAATGGTCACCTTGACTTTTTGAGCACTGAAGTTAAATGCAGTGACTCTCACTCTTTGTACTGAACTGTTACTCCTTTTCAAAGAAAAGCAATTTTCTCTTGGTTATTTGAAATGATTGGCTGCCAAATACAGCACTATTGATTGCTATTGTATTTGATCTTTGCCCATGCAGATACTGTAGAAAGTTCATATGTTCCCTGGTTAAGGGAGAGAATTGAGAGTCTTTTATTCTGCATGCTCTTAAACTGCTTTTGTGAAGGAGGATGGCAAGTAGATATGAAAAGCTACTGGAAAATCTTATTTTTAATTTGCTTCTTTCACCCATGTGGAAAGTCATGCTTTTGTGTTTGTCAATTAAGATGTTGTGAATGGAAATCTAAAAGTCAACTTTGCACATGCAGATTCACATTAAAAACAAGTCTTTGTCCATGACCTGGTTTTCCTTGATCCCAGACTCCCACACCTTGTATCAGCAAACTTCAGGTAATGCACTCCAGCAGGTGCATAGGACAGGTTCTTACACAACTACAGTTGTGACATCAAGTTGTAGTGCCCCATTTTAATATCCTGTCCTGCAAAGGACTGAGCTTACAGGCAGTTTTTCTGTTTGCAGTATGCAAAGTAGGATTTTGTTGGGGTTTTTTATGTGAGTGTGGGGATCTGCCTTGTGCAAAAGCAGAAGTATCTGTGTCTTAAGGCTGCTGCAATCCATATTTCTAATGGGAGGCAGCCTGGAAAGTGTTTGACTGACCATCCTTGATAGCCAGCTGTGTCTACAGCCCAATTCACTGTGTCCCACAGCAGCCTGCAGATTCCAGGAAGAGCCAACTCACCTGGGAATACATGAGCTGCTAGAGATTGTCATCACTCTTTGTATCACATCAACCACTTTTCCTCCTTCACTGTTACCTGAAGTGCTAATCACACTCTCAGCACCTCCATCTCTCATACTTTCTTCCATCATGCTTTTGCCCATCCTTTCCTGTCTGTTTCCTCCTCCCATCTATTCAACAGGACAGCCAGCCTGCTGGGATATATCTTGTATCTAAATAGCTGCTAGATAAAAGCAGAAAGAAGATTTGGTATTTTATGTTGGCCAGCCAGTCCCAGGCTGTGTACATGTTCCTGTATACTGGCTACCCCAGGAGGCAGCAACCTCAGCTCTTCAGTGAGTCAAGCAGCATCTTTCAACTTTATTAAGCCACAGAATGGATCATTACAGGCTGAGACAGCAAGTTTTGAAGTGACTTCTGAGAATAGCAATGTATTCTCATCCAGTATGGCACTGTCCTCTGACTCCTGAGGAGACAGAGCTGGATGTGGGGCTGGGCAGCACCTTTTTCCTGCAGGTGTCTGGCTTCTGGGGCTGGAGATGTTGTCACAGAGCAGTGCTTGGTGGCCATACCAGCTTGCCTGTGGGCAGTCTGGGTACTTTTAAGAGTGGCTGACAGAGGATTGGTATGCCCCAAGGCTGTCTGGCTACCCTGGGGCTTCCTGAGTTTGCTGCAGTTGCTTCATCAAGAGGTTTTAATTGCATTTGGTTGTTCAGGAGCAGAAGAGAAAACACGGTCATGAAATCAGATTCTGTGGAACATGCAAACAGCACATGACATGTTACATCAGATGTGACAGTCACTTGTGCTCCAGAATCTTAAACACAGACTCATAATGAGCAAACGCTTGTCTATCCCAACTTCCAGCTGCTAATGATGACAGTTCTACAGCTGGAGCAGCGTTGGTGTGATATGACATATCATGTCACCACCTTCCTTCTGATGGGAACTGACACCTCCTTGGATCTCAGGAATGTTGTTGTTTGTTTGTGGTGATGGCTGCAGCAGGGTAGAGCAAAGGGGAGGGAGGAGGATGGTGAAGAGACTCTTTTTCCCACTGGCCCAAATGCCAAGTGATGCACTGCCAGGAATGCATTATCTGAGTCTGAGGGCAACCTGCATTTAGTTTGCTCTGCTGTTGTGAGTGGCCGGCACAGAATCAATTACGCTCACCTTGCAAAGAAGATAAACAATTTAGATTGTCCAGAGAGATGTGTCTGCAGTGTGTGATGGCAGTCGTTTCCCATCAGCACTGCTGGCTCTCCATGAAGATAGTCAGACCTGATTTATTGCTGATGATGGGTTAGAAATGTCAGGGTTGATCCTCTGAATTCCCATAAGGGCCAGCTGAAGCTGTAGGCATTCAACCCTTATAGTTTTGATGCTTTAAGTTCAGTGCCTACATCTAGATTTGCCTTCCCAATTTTACATAAAATGCTTGAGGGACTTTATCCTTTTTAAGAGTTTTCATTTCTAAGGGTGTTACTGGGGCTGTTTAGACTTTACCATTTTTACAGAACTTTGGACATAAACAGTACCAGTGTGTGCAGAGAGTTATCTCCTGGGTCTTATATGAAGCCCAGTTGATCAAAATAAGAAAGATGAGTATTCCTGGACTTCTTCATTAAGTGAAATTTTGATTGCTGCTCAAATCCAGTAGCTGAACTGTAGGAATATTTACCCCATCCCAGACATCATTGCTTATTTATGAGGCTGCATTTCAAAGAAAGTCTCTTCACTGCAGATGCTTTAGAAGATTGCCTTTCACTTATAATAGGTGATGCTGAGGTGTTTGAAGTCTTCTTTGCCTCAGCCTTTGCTACTCAGGGTTGCTCTCAGGTCTCCCAGGCCCCTGTTTGAGGGAGTGGAGTGTTGCCCACAGTAAATGGAAAAGAAGTTGAAGACACTGGAAGCAAACTGGATGTGCACAAATGCATGGAACCGGTTGGGATTCAGTCACCTCTGACTAAGAGCTGGCCAGTGTCATTGCAAGGCCACTCACTGGAAGTTTGGAAGTTGATGAGGATGAGGGAAGTTTCCTGATGTCTGGGAAAAAAGCAATCATCACAACCCTCCTCAGGAAGGGCAAGAATCCAAGGAACTACATGCTGTCAGCCTAACTTTCCTGGAAAGGTTATTAGGCAAATCCTCTGGGAAGCCATTTCCAAGAATATCCTGGACCAACAGGTGACTGGAAAGAACCAAATGACAAGTTGTGTCTGATGTGATGAGATAACTGGTTTGGTGGTTGTGGAAAAAACAGTGGAAAAAAATGGATGTTCATTTTAGCAAGGATTTCCCCACAGTCTTCCACAGTGTCCTTAGCCAAGCTGTGGAGATGTGGATTGAATGTGTGTGGGATGAGTGGAAAGTTGACTGGATACAATTGTTGACATGAAATCCAGGTGGCAGCCAGTTAGTAATGGGTCTCCTCAAAGGTCAGTCCAAAGGTACAGCTTGTGTGATCTGGTTTCTTGTCCACGCCAGCATTGCCACATACTTACTGAAGCACTGCAAGGAAGAATTAGTGTGACCAGATGGCCTTATGTGTCAAATACTGGAGATGGAAGTGTTTAGAACCAGTGGAATGACTTAGACCCTTTATTTCTATGATCAGGAGGAGACTTAATGAGACATGGCCTTACAACCAGAGTGTTCCATTGGCCTTTCTGAATCCTGTCTTCAAAAGAGTACAGAGTGTCACTGGATGACTAAATAGCTTTGAAGGAAGTTAACTTCTTATGTTTGGCAGACTTTAAGGTAGTAAGACAAAATGGAAATTTCTTGCAAAAGAATAGATAGGAGGTTTTTGTCCTCCAAAAGGAAATTGAGACTTTTATCTACTGAGTTGTTCGAATTAGTCTCAATATGTGTGAGAATTCCTTAGAATAAGACTTTTGAAAATGAGGGTAGTCTCAATGTTCTTGCTGTTTCAAGTATCTTCAGCCCAAGACTTTTTGGCCATCACACAATGGTCCCTAAGTGGAGCTCCTAGAAGATACTGTGTTCTCATGAACCTCTAATCTATTTTAGCACTAAAGGAAACTTCAACAGAAGAATGATATTGCCAACAATGTGCTGTTCATTTAATATTTTTGCTCATGGATCAGAAAAGATCACGAGTGTATTTTTCATGGAAATAGTTAGAGCCATAAAGTTTTGTCCAATTTTGTCATCTGAGGGCAGAGAAAGGGGAAAAAGAAAGGAAAATGTCTTCAGTTTTAGCTGAAAAATCTTTTTTAAAGGAACAGTGATTTCTAAGAAAACTGAAAATATTATCCTTAACACAGCAGTTTTCCACGTCTCCCGTGTTGCCGTGCTGTGCATGCAGATCACTTGCTGCTTACAAGTGGTTGGGAAGATAAGAGCCCTGGTATAAAAACAAGTATCAGAAATTGGTAATTTTTTGACAGATGCTAATGAAAAAACGTTTTCTGATTTTATCCAAAAGAGCTCCTTCCACATGGCTGTCCTGGAACAGCTCAGATTACATTTGGTGGTGCTTAAAAATCTTTAATGCGTGAGGAATATGGAAAATATTAGTAGAACTTGGTTTATAGTTGAAAGAGGTGCTGCCAAGGCCAAAATTATGTAAAGAATATTACTGTGGCCAGTACTAACACCTTGGGTTATTGAGACTGGTTGCTGCAGTCATGGTGATCTCCATTTTGTCATCAGTTCTGTTAATTAACATGTGTGTTGCATTCAAACCAGACTATGAAATCAGTCAGTTGTTCATTTTCCTAGTTTCATCTTTTCCTTTCAGCAGGCACTGT
Organism: Calyptomena viridis; assembly: GCA_013390005.1. Classification (NCBI taxonomy): domain Eukaryota; kingdom Metazoa; phylum Chordata; class Aves; order Passeriformes; family Eurylaimidae; genus Calyptomena; species Calyptomena viridis. The sequence goes on from WEIV01024909.1 coordinate 316,330, forward strand.
AGTACAATGGGTCCTTTCTGGGCAGCCAAACACAATGGGAAGCACACAGTTAGAAAAAGTCAGCCATCCTTGAATAATACCCATCAGGCAGCTTTCTTAGCTTATAAGAAAGAAGATCAAGAGGCAATTTGATTACAGTGCTTTTGCAGGGAAACAAAACCAGATGCAGGCTTTTCATCCTAGTGGTGAAAGTCAGAACAAGGACAGATAAATGTAAGTTCAATTCAGATGCATCCAGACATAAAATGAGGTGTAGGCACGTGAGTTATTGGTACAGGTACACCCTCTGCCAGGATTCTTCCAGTGTGGAGACCCTTGTGGGGAGGCTGGTGGTTTTATGGAAGTGATGGTTTAGTCCATCCAAAGTTATTTGGGTTCAGGTGAAGGTAAGAGTGAAATCCTGCAACCTGTAACAGGAGTCAGACTCACTGACCCAGCGATCTAGGCTGGTGTTAATGGCTCCTGGAGAAGTAATAAGGGCAGGAGTCTTTTCAAACACATTAAGAAAAAATATAAAACATTTATAAGTAGATATATTTAAATGCCTGTTTTGATACTAGGTATTGCCAAACCCTCTTTAGCCAGCCTGCCTGTGCAGCAGTTTCATAGGGAAGCTGGGATAACAGTGCTCTGTACCTGGAAGGAACACTTTTCCATTTTACAGCATCTGTCCAGATCTTTAAAGGTGTGTGAAATGTTGGCTTTTTAAGTCATTCGTTTATTCAGGTGAATGAATCAAGGATTGTCTCCATGACTCGAGGTCCTTGGTCAGGCACCCTATGGAAATGCTCATTCAGGCTATGGAAGAGTTTTATGTTGAGTTCATAGTTTGGATTGAGTCTTTTGTAAGGTGAGGATGGTTGGACTGGGCTGTTCTCAGCCCCAAGTTTCATTTGGGTTCTCCTTTATAACACTTTATGTACCACAGCTTCAAGCCCTTTTCCATACCCCAGTGTTTCCAGAAAGAGCTGTTGGGAGGGAGAGCAGCAAAAGGTGGTGTTTCAGTTGCTTTGTGTGACCCAGCAAAACCTTCAGAGAGGGAATGGAGTGTGGGCAAATGCTGAATATTTTAACTCTCTGACCACAACTTCTTTGTTTCACCACCTCCTTCTCTTCCTCTTCCTTATCTATGAACAGCTATTTCCCTGCTAGGAATCCATGGATCTTAACACACTCACAAATGCTTTGTCTTGTTTTTACTGATGACTGTATCTTTGTCTTTTCTTGCCTTCCATCCAGTAATCTTTCTTTCACTGTCTCTCCCTCTTTTTCTTTTGCATGTGCTCCTTTTCTCTCCTCTGAGCACATTTATAATGCCATAGCACCAGGCACTTGCATGATTGTCTCTTGTGTTGCATTCCTCAGGACGTGTAAGAGATGTTTTAAAAACCTTATCTCACTGTTTACAATAGCTTGGTGCTGCTGTTTAATAAATTATGGGCATAATTGGTTTTTCAGAGTTCACATCTACAGTGTAGTACAGCAGGGATGTAACTGTATCTTTCTTAGCCATTTATCGCTTCGAAACACTTTGCCTAAAACACCAAAATAAATGTTTTAGTAGCATAACAAATATAAGACAAACCTTTCACTGCAGATTTCTGCTCTAAGAATTCCCTGTAGGAGTCAGTTTTTAGGGCCTGTTGCTGCAGCCACATTAAACAACTCAAGAGACTCCTGATGAGGTTCTCAGGTTTTGTATTTCCCATGTCTCAGAGTGCTGAGATTGCTGGTCCCTGTGTGGCAGAAAGTACCATTTCATTTAGATAATTCTTCACAGTGTGTGTGTCCTGGTAGTCACAGTTGGCACAGTGGACCTTTGGGACTGTTGGGAGCTGGAACATGATATGAGAGCAAGAAAAATGGAACTCAGAAGACCAAAAGTGCATTGGGGGCTTGCATGGATGGTCTCCAATGCAGCTCAGCCACAGGGTGGTGACCAGAAGGGCTCTGAAAGGTGTATAACCATCTCATCCCAGGTCATATATGAAGAGTGACTACATCCCTTTCCCAAAAACTTTCCATCACTTCAGAATATGGGCTTGTTGTCCTGTGCAATGTCCTCACCAAGCCTACTAAGAATTTTTTCCATCTCTTTCCATATCTGTACATGTATCCAGTCTGCACAGGCATTCCTTCCCTAATCATGTCCACACCTCTGATTTATTTCACCCTTTCCTTCCTCGAGTCCATCTAAAATGGAGCGACTGAAGCTGATAGACCTATTCTGCCTTCCCAAGAGGGACACTCTCCCAAAAGTCACTTGGGAGGATTTCTCCCTGACAGAGGAGAGTCTGCCCTGTAGCATCAAAGGACTTTGCTTGATTGGTGACATGGGGTCTTGTACTCTTCTCTAGGTACAGAGGGAAGACATACAGGGCGACTGTAAAGATTGTGCGGACGTCGGATCAGGTGGCAGATTTCTGCAGGAGAGTCTGTGCAAAGCTGGAGTGCTGCCCCAACTTGTTCAGCCCTGTGCTGGTGGCTGAAGTCTGCCCTGAGAACTGCTCCATTCACACTAAAACCAAGTACAGTGAGTATTGGCCAAAATGCTTCTGGTGTTAGTTGGGAATCAGAGCAGTGGGAGCCTGTGTGAGCTAGTGATGAAGAACAGCAGTTGTGTAATGCTCTTAATACTGATATTACTGTGTAATACTGGTTAGGATTCTTCTCATCTAAGAGCTGTTACTTCATCCAGTCCACCAGAGATTCCCTTAGTATTCTGTACTGGGAAATAGGAATCTCCAGGAAACTATTCACCTCACTCCACCCTAATATATCTGTTTGAAAGTCATTACTTTTTGGAATTCCTGACTTCTCTTCATATGTAAAGTTAGTATGAAGAGCACATAAAAGGAACCTGCAGTGGTAAGCTGAGATTTAAAATGCTACATCTGAGACAGCTTCATTAGATGAGATGAATCCTGTCCTGCTCAGTAAAGAGTTTCTGGCATATGCACCAGCTCAGGCCACGATGCTGAGGTGCTTGAAGGAATTTGAGAGCATTAACTCTCTCTGCTCAGGGTGTTTAATAGTTAAACCTGTTCCTGTCTGTTCAGGAAGGCTGTTGTTAGGCATGTGCTCAGCACTTTTTGTTGTCAATGTTACTGGTATTATTGGCTGTTAAACAGGTCAGGAAATTGGAAGTGAGTGCTGTCCTTCTTCTGTCCACAAAGGTTTCAAAAAGCAATGATTGATTTAAAGCAATTATCTTCTGTTTGGTGACAGAATAGAAGGAGAAATGGACTCCTCAGAGGGAGGTACTCAGATCACTGGGGATGGGTTTCTGCAGAAGTCTACAGCTGAGCTAGACTCCTGCTGGGAGCAAATGGAGAGCTGGAGGAGTGCAGCTGGGGGAGCTCCAGCTGAGATTGTCTCACCTCCAGGCTGCTGGTTCTATAGGACTGGATGAATTGTTCCTCAGAACTCCTTTGATTTGATGAAGAACTCGGTTCAGTTGTGAACTTTGACGTGGGTGCCAAGTGCCATTTCAGTTGTCCTGGGATACCCTGACCAGTCGAGGGCAGAGTTTCTTTCACTCCCAGAATATGTCAAAAGGCTTCTGACACAAGCACCTAATGTAAGGTCAGAGGACTCACATCCTTAATTTCAACTTGGGCCACAAAATAGTTAAAGGTAATAAAACTCCATTCCTTTGTGCATGATTGAGGATAGCTGGCTGTCTCCCCTGTCTGCTGAAAACATTAGCAAGTGAAAGTGTGTTTAAGACTGTTAACTCACACAGCACTGTACTGGATCAGACCTGAGACATGTTGGCCTCCATCCCTCCAAATTGCTGCTCAGCTTAGTGGAAGCTTTGCCTTAAACACATAATATTAAATTCTGAGCTCTTCATTCATCATCAATAAATCTGGATACATAAGAGCTGTAACACTCCCTGCTAGTCCAACATGACATCTTATATTTACACTGGGCATTTTTTCCAAATCAATGTATTTTAAAGTTTAAAGTGCACCTGGAGTGCAGTCCTGAATCTGTAGCAAGAAGGAAGGCAAGGTTTCCTTCCTTTGATGGTTAAAGTTTTTTATGGGCATTTCGCTTCATTTCTTCAGCTTATTATTATGGGAAGAGGAAAAAAATCATTAAGCCACCAATTGGGGAAAATAACAACATGAAAAGTGGCCATGTGAAGCCAGCCAGACGCAGGAAAAGGCGGAAATCCATCTTTGTGCAGAAGAAAAGGAGATCATCAGCTGTCGATTTGAATGCTGCAGGCTCTGCAGAGGTATGTGTTGCACTGGCATAAATCAGCAGAAGCCCCTTGGTGCTTCTTTTGTCTCCCATTCTGTATTTTCCTTTTGGAAGGCTTCTTGGAATACCTGAGCACTTCCGTTTTCTTCATTTTCTATCTTGAATCCTTCCTTGATATTCTGTTCTTCTAAGGTCAAAGTGGTTTTATTGGGATACTTCAGGGATTTTTGCCTTGTCTATTTTAGAGTTAGCAAACAGATTTTTTGCTCCCACCTCCCTAATGTTCACTAACTAACATGCACTACATATTTGATTTCTTTTTCTTCCTTGTAAGCAGGCAGATGAGCCTGCTGGATGCTTTTCAAGCAGAGTGAAGGAGCTCTATGATCCATGTCTAAGATCTCTAAGTATTATAATAAATAATAATAACTCAGGGGTCATTATGATTTTAAGAGCTTTTTTTTTCCCATTAACCATTTAGTTTTGGCTCACAACATCAAGCAATAGTAGTTCTAGAAGCTTTATAATACAAGCAAATGGTTTGTGTCCCAAATACAGGGTATTTGAGGCCTCAGTATGCTGTGTGATACAAGAGAGTCTCAGCAATGATTTGTGTCCATATACAACCTGGAGCAGACTTACTTCTATGTGGTTTGTTTCTGGGTGGTTTTCCCATGATAGTAATAACAAAGTTCATGTGTGGTTTCCCTTCCTCAGCTGAGTGCCAGTGATTGCTGCTTTGTGCAGTGTGAGATATAACTGATTTACCTAAATTCCCTCTGCTTCAGCTGGAGGGGGATATTTTACTCAGCTTTCAGTTGGTTGCTTGCATCTTCATGGCTTGGTCATCATTTAGGTGTAGCTGTGCTTCATTTCCTTGGATTATACCTGCTGCAAAGGCATTAAACTTATGTTAAGCCTAAATCAACCATTATGTTAAGCCTTCATCAACCATTAGCCAAGTTTTTCAACCTTTCAGCTGATACAACTATCTTTGTCTAAAATTGCTCTTTCCCTCAAGACCTGAGCATATGGCTTAGATTCATGCTCACACTTTGATCAGAGATAAGGAGTCAAAGACATTTGGGCAACTTACATAAACCTAAAATTCAAAATGCACAGTTTCCATCAATTGATGTGTGCTTGTAAGCTCTGTGTGACAGAAATAACAAGAATCTGGTATAGTATCCTTTAAATGGAAATTTGTGCTTCCCCTTCAGCAGTTAGGTGTTGGGCTGAAAGCAGGGAAATCCAGGTGAAATCCTCTATCCTGAATTTTGCAGAAATGTCAACATAGAAATCAAGCACTTGTACATCTAGATATTTTTAAAAGGCACCAAAATTTCTTTCCTTTCAATACCATTGGCACCCACGACAATTTGAAGCAATGTGAAGGTATAAATTTGAGCCTATTTCTGATTTCATTTCATCTCAAGCAATCTGAGTTTCATTTTATCCCTTTAAAATTTTCCATTTCCCCTCCTCCTGCACATCCACAGTGCCACAGCTTTTGAGATACCAGCCCAGCAGAGGAACGTTTCATGCCAGATGAGTTATTGCCATTGACCTTTTGTTAAAAGGAGAAAAAGGATTTTCCGTAGCGTATTTTTTTTTCCTTCCACATTTCATAACAAATCAAAATCGAGGGCTAATCTACTTAGCACTGTAATGAAAATGAGATAATTGGGTTAAAATAAATGTTACCCCGGACGGTCACAGTCACGGGCAGGCAGTTTGACCCAGTGCCTTTTGATTTGCTGCTGGATTAATCTCGGAGCCCGGATGCTGTTTCTCTGACGGTCCCTGTGCAGGAGAGTGAAGATGATGAGCAGGATGCGATGGAGGATGAGACGGGAAGTGAGGAAACCAGCTCAGAGCTCCGGGATGACCAGACAGACACCTCCTCTGCCGAGGTCCCCTCAGCCAGGCCCCGGAGAGCCGTCACCTTGCGGAGCAGCACCGAGTCGGACAGACCCCCTCCCACGGAGAGGGCCCGGCGGAGCCGGAGGCCACAGCCCCACTCCTGCGGGGAGGCAGAGAAGTGCTCACAAGTCAAGGAGGTGAGTGTGTCCACAGGCTTCTGGGGCGGCCTCACCTGGAATATTGTGGCGGTTTCGGTCACCGCAATATCAGAAAGATGCTGAGCTTTCAGAGGGCGCCCAAAGGAGGCAATAAAGATGGTGAAGGGTCTTGAGGGGAAGCGCGTGAGGAGCAGCTGAGGGCGCTTGGTGTGTTCAGCTGGAGGAGCCTGAGGGGAGACCTCATTGCAGGGACAACTCCCTGGGGAGGGGCAGTGGGGCAGGGACTGAGCTCTGCTCTGTGGGGACCAGGGACACGACCCAAGGGAAGTTGTGTCAGGGGAGGTTTAGGTTGGATATTAGAAAGGGGGTCTTCCCCCTGAGGGTGGTTGGGCACTGAACAGGCTCCCCAGAGCAGTGGTCACAGCCTCGAGGCTGCCAGACTTTATGAACCGTTTGGATGAGACTCTCAGGCTCATGGTGTGACTCTTGGGAATGCTCCTGTGCAGGGCTAAGGGTTGGACTAGATGATCCTTGTGAGTCCCTTCCAACTGAGCATATTCTGTGATTCTTTGAATTGCAGTATCCTTCCCAAGTTAACCTTCAGTTCCAAACTCCAGTTCCTTCAGTTCCCTGCCCTGGTTCTCTGTACAAGGTAGTTTGCTTTATGAAAGCTTTACAGTTTTGGGGGTTTTTTTGTAGGAAATTAAGCAAGAAGAGGAAGAGAAGCTCGTCCTGGACAGTAATCCTTTGGAGTGGACTGTGACGGATGTTGTGAGGTTTATTAAACTGACTGACTGTGCACCCCTTGCCAAAATATTTCAGGAGCAGGTAGAAGTTTTTATGTAACTTGTGTCTTTGTGTGTGGTGCCTGTTCATGTCAAAGCAATATCACCTTGGTAGCTGAGCCTGGGGCTTAAATAAATAGATTATGACCAGATTTTAGATCCCTTCAGGTCAAGCTATAGCCCAGATTTTGGAAAGTCATGAAAACCTTAGAAACTTCAGTCAAAGCCTTGCCAGATCCTCAGAGACCAGAAACTCAATAGCCTCAGACATTGTGAAAAGCAGGAGGTTTAGACCTTTCATGCCAAGATCCACAGTGCCATCCTGGTATCACATTGGTAGGTGCCTCAATGTGAAAAAAGGTAGTGCTTATCTGGTACATAGCAAGCTTTGTCCTTCCAACCTGTTTTAAAATATTGACCTGGGAAGCAGAAAAATGCTGCTTGAACCTAAATCTGGCTGCCTGAATTTTGCCATTAACACCCAGATGCCTTGAATATGTAGGCACCTAATTCCTAATGACATTCCTCTGAAGATCTGCCAGCCAGGCCCTTGGATGAGCTAATTTTAGGAGATGCCAATCACCTCCCTGTTAGCCAGAAAGGTTTGCAGGAGCAGAAGACAATACTCTTCATCTCAAGCCAGTGTGAACATGTAAAATTTATATGGAAAGAGCCATTCTTTGGCTAATGAGTAGCAGCCATTGCTGAAAGTAAAGGGCAACACTAACAAATTACAGGAAGAAAAAGGTGTGGTTAATTAGGCCATGGCCAACTGCACATCTCTGATTCTTTACCAGGAATATCTCCATATCTGAGTGCCCCTGCTTTGACTGGGAGAAGGTGGAGTGTGAGTCTAGAGAAAGGCTGAGACTCTCCATAGCAGGATGGTGTAGTCACTGTGTCACAGTGTGCTCCAACCATTTGTTAATAAGCCTGGAATAACACCAGGGCTTGAAAACCAACCCTGCCTCTCCTTTGCCAGAGTTTTATAGGGTCTTTAATCAAACACAGATGATTGGAGCCTTTCCTTGTGAAGCTGTGGTGCAATGGGCCATTTTAGCAAGCTTCAGTGGAGGAAGAACATGAGCCATGGACAGTCCTGATCAAAGCAGCAGTTAAAGTGTCCAAATCCTCCTTGTGTCAGTCCAGTCAGGGCTGTCCTGGGGAGTGTACATTGACTGTGACTTTCTGTGTGTAGACTCTGATCCTCCCTAAGGGGTAAAAAGCAGTTTTGTAGCCTGCTTGTCTGCTTCTCAGGCCATTAAAGAAAAAAAGAGGGCTTGAGCTCTTAAATAAGAGGAGGATCATAAAGCCAGCAGAAGTCCCAAGTAAAGTTGCTCATCCAGGATGTTAGTTCATGGAGTTTAGTGCATACAAATGCCTGAGGGAAAGATATGACCTCCAGAGGTCCCTTCCAGCCTACACCATTCTGGGATTCTGGAACATTAGAGGTTGCAAGGGCTCTGGATGGTCCAGGCCCCTCTGTCTTGGTTGTTCAGCTGAAGTGGAACACGCAGGTCCTGGGTGGACCGGGGACATGGCATGGAGCAAGGCAGACATAAACCTGCACTGGGCAAGTCATGGGCCAGAGGAGGTGAGGGAAGGGTCTGACTTGGCAGTGGGACTGGCATCAGTTTCTCCATTCAGCTCCCTCCTGTGTCTCCTGGTGTGCTCTCTGCAGCCTTCTCCTTGTTCCAGTTCCTCAGGCATAAAATGGGGCTGATCATATATCTGTGAATCCTGTGTCTTAGAAGGTGATCCTTCATTTCAGCAGCCAGGAGGCTTTTCCCAAATTGAGGATAGGTGAGAGCCTGTGGTATATTCCAGAGAAAAGAGATGGGCAGCATCGAAGTGGGAGAAAAGAGCAGAGGACAAAACCACCTTTAATTTATGGGGGCAAACTTCCCTTCTTGCTTTTCCAAAGTTGGTTATGTATTCTTCCCTCCAGAGTCCACAAACAAAACCATTTTCCCTGTCTTTTCTTCCCCAGGACATCGATGGCCAAGCCCTTCTGTTGCTGACACTGCCCACAGTGCAGGAGTGCATGGAGCTGAAACTTGGTCCTGCCATCAAACTGTGCCACCAGATCGAGCGAGTAAAAGTTGCTTTCTATGCACAATATGCCAACTGACTGCACTTCTCCATTTCCTTCTGTCCTCCTTATTGTTCCCTCTCTTTTTTAACATTTCAACCTGTTCAAGGGGGTTTTTTTCCTATATCCCCTTTCTTTTCCAAGAAAATGAGGAATTGGAAGCACTGGGAATTTATCTGTAAGGGAGAAAAGAAAACAAACACAAAGGAAAACTAGCAACAATTTGAACTAATTTTTCTGTACTTGTAAAGCACACCAAAAGACTGCTGGCATCTCTTCCTCATGAGCCTCACCAACCTGTGAGCCAGTGGTGCAAGACCAGCGTGGATCAGATGGTTTGTCATCGTTAAAACAAACTTACCAGTGGCACCCACATTCCCAAGGAGAAGGGTCAGACATTTTCCGTGTGGTGGTGGTTTGTCTAAGCCAATTTCTGGACATGAACATTTATTTTAGTCAAGTCTGACACACTTCTTTCATATTGAAATGTAAGTGATCGTTTGTTTGTTGATCTGGGGTTTACTGCAAATTTGATCTTGGTGATCAATGGGCTTTTTTTTCTTCCCACCTCTCCAGTTTTACAGAAGGATAAAAGTGTTACACTAGTCATACTCTGTGTTATTCCTGAGTGATTTATGAAGGCAGACTCAACCTGTGGTCTCTACAGTATCAGACAAAGTTGCAGCAAACTGATGGGTGACACAAGACTTGGTGTGCAGTAGCACATCCTGAGCCATGCTGGCTTTGCACAATAAGCTAAATGTGTCTGTGATGAGATCTGGAGAACAGTTCATTCTTGTACAGGAACATGAAAGCCTTCGTAGTCAAGCCCAACCTCTTAAATCCCTGTTACTTTAAAGACCTGACTTTGATCCCCACAGGGTGAACAAAATAAAAAGCTGTTCAGATTTAATGATGAGACTGTTGAGGGAATACTGGTTTCATTTGCACCTTCATGAATCTGGTTGCTGGATGGGAATAAAATGCATCAGTCTTTTCAGACTGTGTAACCACAGTGTTGAGGATCCAACCAAACATGGTCTACATTTAACAACTGGACTTGGCACTTAGTACTAGTTTAGTTGACAAGGTGGAGATTGGTCAAAGATTGGACTCCATGATCTTGAGGTCTTTTCCAATCTTAATGATTCTATGATTCTGTATAAAACCCCCAGATCATCCCAGTTCTACCCTGGCTAGTGAAACTGGGGGCTTGCTTCATGCCAGGCAGGATAAAACACCACAGAGGGTGAGGAAATGGGTTGGACACCTTGGGTTTACCTCAGTTGTGTTTCTGATTCTTACTAACTTTGCAGGGATATGACCCCACTAGTCACATGTATTGACCTTGAATTTTCTGAGGTTGGTGGCATCACAGTGATGAAAATTTCCCCCAAAAGCAAGAACCAAACTGGGACCAAGGCAGAATTTTGCTCTATCTTTGAAGTGCAAATGAATCCCACCCTCCGAAAGTGAACTAGATGGCTCTTGTTGAGTTTTAGCCTGTTTTTATAGGAAACCACTGTCATTGGCAGACTTTTGTTGTCACACCACAAACAGACCCTTGTTCCCTGGCCTCAGGGAACTCAGCTTGGAAATGGTACTCAGCTCTGTTACAATGCCCTGGTGTCAAAGCCCACTTAGTGAAAACCTTTTCAAAATGAAATGTCGTTTCTAGCCCTGAATCTGAAGTCAGTGGCTATGGCCAGATAACCCCCCACCTCAAGCACATGCCATATGGTGACAGCAGACTTGGATCAGAGAGTCCTGCTGACCAGTGTGTGCTCAGAAGAACCTACTGACCAACACCAGACTGCAATTGCTGTATTATCCTTCATCAGTTTTCTTCTTCAGTTCTTTGGAGTAAAGAGAGAACCTTCAGAAATAAATATGCTGGACTGAATCTGCCCCATAGAAGGTGTTAGGCAAGAAATATTGACTGTTTGCTGTGTATCACTTGGGAATTTTTAGTTTTTCTTTCAGTGAGCTTCCTGGTTTGCCATTGAGGGATGGGATGGGTGCAGCTGCTGCAGGCTGGGCCAGATCCTACCAACTCCTGAGACTTCAGCAGAAATTTTCTTACATGGGAGATCAGCAGGACTGGATCTGTTCTCAGATGTTGGCTTTGTCCTGAAGGTCTTGTTCAAGTTTTAATCAACTCAAGGGAGTATAAGTTCTCTGCATCAAATGGTGGGGGTTTTTTTTATTTCTCAGAAATCCAGGAATAGGGCTTCATGGTGGGACAGACATTAAAAAACTGGATTTCAGACTGGACTTCCTGCTGACAGTAGCAGCGAAATGTGTCAATGCAACTGGTTTGATACCTACTTTGGATCCCTCTCAGGGTCCCCTTAAAATGTTGCTCCTTGTTTTGTCACTGAAGACAAAAGGATTGGATCCAGCAAAATGAGAACACAGCTGAGAAAACCAGGGAGGGTGCTTCTCCCAGCTCCTCCTTGCTTCAGCCCAGTCCTGGTGTTACATCTGTCAGCAGAAGACAGTTCCTGAGAGAATGCTGTCAGGAGAGCTGGTGTTGGAGGACATTTCAAGGAAGGGAAGCAGAATGGCTGTTTGCTGCACAACATCCCAGCACCAGTCCTTTACTTGCCACATCCACCTCCTTCTGAGCATCCTTTGCTGCTCTGATGTTCTTGGAGTTTCTTGCCTCTGGGATTTCTCAAGAGACATTTAATGCTTTCTGGTACATGTTGCAAAAATGTCACTTTTTTCTCTGTCAACCTTGTAACTGTAGATATTCCTATGGCAGCTAATTACTTGGGGACGCACAGTTGGGGAGCAGACACAGACTCTGAGAGCAACCAGCTCTGATGTGGGCCAAGCAGGGAATGGGTGAAGCTTTGAGCTGAGAACATGGGAGTCTTTACTGTTCAGGGAACTTAAATCGTATTTAAAACTCACCTATTAAACAACAAAAAAAGAGTTTTAATTTTATCTTGCGCCGGCTCCTTTATTTCCTCAGGTTTCTCTCTCCTCACCTTTTGTCTTTCAGTTTATTGTTCTTCAGTGTTCAGGACAAAGCCTCATTTATCATTCTCTGTCCTTTCAGAGAAGTTGATAACCTTAAATCTTTATGTTAAAATTACCTTAGGTGGTAAATGCTTTATTATTTCTTTTTAGTCTGCAGGTTGGGAAGAAATATGGGATTGGAATACTGTTGTCTGTTGCACTGATTGCTTTCCAGAAAAGCTGGAGCTGAACCTCTTGGGCATATTCTTGCCCAAGTAGAAAATGGATGGTGTGCAGTTTAAGTGGACAGTATGCTTGGATTGAGCACAGATCAGAAGGAACTAATTACTCTTGCCTGGACTTTATTTCAATTCTAGAACATTAGTAAGGCCTTGGAGTAATGTACTTCAAAGGAGGTGATGGAAACCCAATCTTGCTAGGGTAAAATATCAGTTTACTTTGCAATATAGAAGTATAAACCACTGGAAATTTGGTGGTTTTTTTATCCAGACCCAGTTCTAAGTTAAATTCAGAGCTGGTGCAGCTTCACAGATACACTAATGACAGTGGCGAAGCCACATCTTCTCCCCTCCCTGTTCTGAATTTGGCATCCAGGCCTGAACTTTATTGTGTTATCAGCTACAAAAGGCCACCACTGTGAAGTGCTGAATTCATGATTATCCAAGACCATTGCCAAGGGCTGGAGACAACCCTGCTGTTGCTCTTGGGCTGTTGGATGCTGAACTGCAGCACATTGACACAGATCACATTGCTCCCACAAGAAAGGTTTGCAGGCACCTGTTCTTGGCCTCTCTTCAGGTACTGGACCAAGAATGGGCATTTCTGGAACAAAAGTAGGGGGTTATGAGTGTGTGGTGCCTGCCCACATTCATCTGCACTGGTTTTTTTTGAACTTGCACTCAGTCAGTTTGAACAGATCCATGGGCAGGTCCCTGCTCCCTTCCAAACCTCTCAGCACTTACCTTGACAGAATCAGCCAATTCCCAGTTTTCAGGCCCAAAGCACCTGCCTCTGAAATTGGATTAAAGCGTTAGCTTGGGGAATGTCTCATTTCCTAGCTGGTTGTCCTGCCTTCCTCCTGCTGTCATGGAAGCTCCTCTCCCACCTTGAAGAAAAATGCTCTCTTTGGTTTCAGGGCACTCTTTACTTTTCCAATTCAAAAACACAGCTCCATCCACACATTTTTTTCCTCAAAGCCAGGAATCCAAACCCTGGCTTTTTCTACCTCTCAGAGGCATGAGGGCCTCTCAGCTCTGGGAAGGATTGCAGGGTTTCCAGCTCCACTGTGATGCTGTGTACCTTCAGGAAATGCCAAACTCCAGGATCACAGTGGCACACCCTGTCCTTAGTGAAGCATCTTGCAGATGCATGTCCTAGCTGAGATGGCCTGACCCACACTGCCAGAGGTATTTGGGTGTCTGTGAGGATTTACAAAGCTTCTCAGTAAGTTAGACCCCTAAAACCCTTTAATATTTCACTCTGGGCAAAGAGCTAATTTGCCTTAAACTGGAAAGTTGCCATTCCTTGACCTTCAACCCTTTACAGTCCCCAGTCATGTGGTGTGGAGCCAACACCATTCCAGCATTTTGAAGGCAAACCAGGCAATGCTGGGCTGCCATAATCAACACTTACTCACCTGAAAAGCCTGCCTTGGTCTTTTCAGGGCACAAAAATTGAGTTTGACAGAGCTGCTGTGCCATCTCAATGTTTTAGAAGCTCTGAACAATCAAAGCACTTCAAATACTTTTTGCTTTTTTGCTTTTCTGGTGCAGTGCATCTGGGAAATGATGAACTCAGACTGTTCCTCTCATTTCCAAATTCAAGTGCCAAAAGAGAAGAACATGCTGCAACTGAACACCATTAAAACCAGCTTTATTACATGTGGATAAATATAGTCTCAAGAGCTCCATTTTGGTGCTAAGATATGTCACGCTGTATTTTCCATTGCTTGAGATTACAAAGCTGATTCCTTACTCCTGAAAATATTTTCTGTAATCTGCAATGTCTTGAACAACAGGATTTTTTTTTTTTTACTTGTGACTGTACACTTTTTAACTCAGATACACTCAACAAATACCCCCTCACCCCCAACCCTGTGAGTTTTTGAGATGTTTTATACAGTATATTTATGTAAAAACTCTTTCAAAATGTGGATGCATGTATATTTTCCTCAGTAATAGTCTTCATCACATCAGCTGACCCAGAACTAAAGGAAACTGTTACTCAGGATTTGGTCCAGAAATAACTGAAGTTGGTGTTAGGCCCTCACAGATGTGTGGGCTGTGAGACCAGGTCTTCACCAATTTTTTTCACTTAAAAGTCAAAATGTCTGCACTTAATTAACAGAAAATTTGTATTCCTCCTTCTAGCAGGCAGAAATCCAGCTGCAATCTGCCAGACTTAACAAAAGGGCTCGTGTCCTTAGGTGCTTATGAACTCCCAATAAAGGAGCAGAAGCTTTTAATATTCTCATTTATTCTTTGGTACAATACTTCTGCAAGAAGTATAAATGATCTTAATGGCTGCATATAGAATATGAGCCAGTCATCAAAAGATGAGTTTTACAGCCCAGCAGTCCTTTAAATGTCAGCTGTCCTACAGGAGAAGAGGGGGTTTGCAGTGCTTTGGTGCCATGCCCGGGAATTCTCTCACGGAACAGACGTGAACTGCACAAACCCCACATGGCTCATAGTTTTAAATACTCTTGGCCTTTCTTTCAGTCTTTCATGTTAATTCTTGCCATGAAAAAGGTAAGTCTTGGTGACTGCCAAGGTTATGGGAGAGGGGAGGGAAGGAAGGAGAGAGGTTGGAGTATCTAAAGATATCTTTGTTCAGAGGAACCTCTCACAACAGAGAAGCACAGCTGAGGCCCTGAGCATCACTCCTGAAAGCTTTTCTGAGTTTGTCTTCAAAGCAAAGGTACTTTGAGGCCTGAGAGGGCCCAGGTGAGAGGAAGGAAAGAAGCTGGCAGTAGATTCAGAGCTACAATGCTGAAAGGTTCGGGGTTTTTTTTCCCAGTGGATATACAGAAATTTGGTTCAGATGTCTCCAAGCTCCTTGGCTGGATAGTAGGGAAAATCAACCTTTCTTCCTTGTACCCAGCTCATGTGTATCTTGTGGGTTTGGGGGGCTGAAGAATCTCCACCTTTCAGACCTCTGTAGGAAATACTGGGCTAAAACTTGAGCTCTCTCCTGTGGGAATAGGTGACATTGCCCTGAGTTCAGGTTGTGGGTTTGCAAAACACTCTGC
Source organism: Calyptomena viridis (assembly GCA_013390005.1). NCBI lineage: Eukaryota > Metazoa > Chordata > Aves > Passeriformes > Eurylaimidae > Calyptomena > Calyptomena viridis. The sequence goes on from WEIV01024909.1 coordinate 331,678, forward strand.
TCTGTGTTCTGATGTGACAGGATGCTCATTCCCAAGGCCCCCCACCTGCTTCTTGTTGCTCCAGTCTCACTGGAGATTACGGACATAAAAATGTCCCTAATATTTATACATTATAAATGTATGCATTGTGTTTCCCAATCCCTGTTCTGCCAAACCAGGTCAGGATGTGCCAACACATGCAGTTATCCCAGCAGCCTTCACCTGTGTGGTCCAGGCTTTGAGGGGGGTTGAGCTTTTTCATGGACTGTGGTAGGACAAGGCAAGTATTTAAACCTTCCTGTCTCTTCTGGAATGGCAGAAATTTGCTCCACAACCAGCAGTTATGGTCCATTCGTGGTGATTGTTTTACATTCCAGTTTGTACTGAAGGTTTGACTCGAAATGTGTGTACATAATCCCTTTGGTGTGTTACAAATGCGTATGTGTGTGTATATATATGTATATATATGTGTGTGTATATGTATGTGTACATATATATATATACATATAAATCAATCAATGCTGGTGTTTTTACTTTTTGAAGTTCCCAGGGGAAGGGCATGTTGTTAGTTTGCTGTAAGATTCTATTCTGTATATATGTTTTCATGTAAATAAGTGAAAATCTATATTCAGAGTTATATTTTAATTTTTATTCAGAATGAAATAAATCCCCTTTTTACTTGAAACAATTGTAAGCCACATTGTTAATAAAGTAACAATAAGTGATATACCTCTCCAGAGTAGTTCTTGTTTGAGTGGGCTGTAGTTTGATGTTTGTGTTCTGCATGCTCCACACCCAGCTCTAATGAAGCTGCCTGGACCAGAGTCTTGCCTTCATTGAGCCCCCAAACTCCAGGTACAACACAGACTCCCTGGCTGAGCTCTCCAAAAATGCCAAGCTGCAGGATTTGGATTTATGTGCCTGCAGGTTCTTCCCAGAACATGAAACAAGAAAGATGGTGGGTGAGGAGACACAAGAGGATCTGAGGACCTTTTAGGAGAGTGATGGGGAGCAGAGTGAAAGACAGGAATGAAGGTGATGAAATGAGCAACAGGCAAAAAAGGATGTAGGAACAGAGGAACTGTTGGTGGCAGGACAGGAATTACAGCAGGGCCACAGCACATGGAATGGAGAGACAGAAAATATCTTTTCTCCAGGTACACAGCAACCGCTGAACATAGGGGAAGCCATCCTGCAGTGCTGGAAAAGAGCTCTTTGTGGATTCCAAAGGATGGGCTGCAGAGACACTGGCATGCTTTGCCAAACAAAACCTTGTATTTCTTGTACGTCTCTAAGATTTTCTCTGCAGTTCCAGGCTGTGCTGAGGAGCTTAAGTTCCAGCTTTGCAAGTGCTCTCACCTTTCAGACCCTCAGTGGCATCCTGAGTCCTGCTGTGAAGGACTTTTTTTGGGGCCAGCTTGAGTACCAAGCATTTGCCATTGGTGTCATCGCCCACCCCGTGTCCCCCAGTGAAAGTGGGGTGCTGCACACCCTGACAGTATCCACTGGTGTGTGCATGGGAGCAAGTGAGCACAGAGCCCACAGAATTATGTAACAAGGACTTGGATGACCCTTGTTTTGTTTTGGTTTTGCTCCATCAATCCCATTCTTGTGGATACAGCAAAAGGGGAAAACCAGAACTGCCCCTTCCCGTGATCCACCATTTCTCTTATTTCCTCAAGACTGGCTATTTTTTGTCAGCCAAACTACAACTGTGAGCAGGTGAGTGGGTTTAGGGTGATCTACACAGTGATCAAGCCACTCAAATGGTTGTTTTTGCAATGTTAATAGGATGAAAAGCCTTTGGTCTCTCTCATTGTGACATTACCACGGCCCATGCCTTGGGAGGGACTAAAGTGCAGGCAGGCAGTGAAGTGACCTGTCCAAGCAGCCTGGAAAAGAAAGCATCAGAGCAAAGGTGGTGGTGACATGGGTTGACAAATGACTTGCTAGACCACAGAAGACCTCACTGAAAGGTGGTGTAGAGAATGGTGAGGATTTATAAAAGGAAATAATTCTGAGATAAATCTGATGACAACATAAAACTAAAAGAGCAAAAGCTTGAATAGTTTATGATATTCTTCAGAATCCAGAGGTGAAAATAAATCCATGTATCTCCCTGTAGCTTACTACATCGTCATTTAAAAGTAATGCAAAGGTCAGACAGTGGTTTTTAAATTTCTCTCCCAGCTCAGGGAAGACATGCTGAGAGCTCTGCAAAGAGCTAATTTTTGAAGAATGCAATGTGAAGTGATTTTGGTAAAACCCTGGCAAGATATTCCAACTGAGCCCCCTGAAATTAATGACCAACACATGAAATATAGTTGCCATATATCATTTCCTCGGGGGAAAGGAATCTTCCAGCCAGTCTTATAACATCAGAGACCAACATTTTGAAGACACCCATTTTTAGTGGTTTTCATGTGCAATTAATTTTTGAAAGATTTCTAGATACTCGTTTTGTTGACACGTTCACTCATGTAAGTGGCAGTATGAACACCAACGTGTTGTCAACTACTCCATAAAAAAACACCTACATAAATAAAGCTGTATTTTCAGGTCTCTGAGGAAGCACCATCTTTCTTTTCTGCATACAGAATGAACAAACAGGTAGTTATATTTCATTGCTAAGGTTTCTAGACAGACTTTCAAGGCAAATAATTATTGTTTTTAATAACCATGTTGTTGCTGTTACTGCTGCTTTTGATAGCATTTTTATTGCTTTTTTAATTTCAAGATTCATGCCTTTCCGTGAAATTTAATGGTTCTCAAAGTCTCTCTATTGCTACAGTATTTACTTAAGCATGATACACCTCTTGTTGTAGTGTCTGTACTCAATTACTGGAAGCTGATTTTATAACTACATCTCAGCTGAAGCTGTAATTACACTGTCTTCTCTAATAAGTCATAAAATCTTAAAACCAGAGAAAAACAGTGCTGCAGGACACCTTGAGGTGTCAGGTTGACTGTTTCCCCTCTGCAAGGCAGGACCAATTAGACAAATCTTATTCTTATTTGGCATTTGTTTAACCTGACCTTCGGATGGGTGTCAAAATAAGACCTGCAGCAACAAGCCATTTCCCAGCACTTCCCCAGCACATCCAAAAAAAAGTGATGGCATTCGGATGATGAAGTGTAATATTCCCAGGCAAAACCACGGAGCTGATGTTGCCATTGAATGGCCACTTCATTTTGAAAATCTCAGTATGACTAGTGATTAATGTAGCAATTAATAAAAGCAGAAAATTCATAGTTAAGATGGATTAGATTTCAAGTAAGCAAGTGTGGTAATCATTTCCATCCTGAGTCCTGAGCTGGGGAGGGAGAGCCCATGATCTGGAGGTTACAGAAGGGCCACAGAGCTGGGGAAGGGGCTGGAGCACAAGTGTGATGAGGAGCAGCTGAGGGAGCTGGGGGAGCTCAGCCTGGAGAAAAGGAGGCTCAGGGAGGATCTTATTCTCTCCAGTTCCCTGACAGGTGGGGTTTGGTCTCTTCTCCCAGGTAACAAGTGATAGGACAAGAGGAAATGGCCTCAAGTTGTGCCAGGGGAGGTTTAGGTTGGATATTAGGATCTTCACAGAAAGGTTGTCCAGCACTGAACAAGCTGCCCAGGACAGTCCCCACCCCTGGAGGGATTTAAAGGACGTGTAGATTGGGCATTTAGCGACATGGTTTAGTGGTGGCTTGGCATGGGAATACTTGAGTCTGAATGAATCCTTGCAGGCATGACCAGTCTCGTTTAGTGGACAACTTCCACTAGCTAGAGAGAGAGAGCTAGGAAGAGCTCTTAATTCCCCAAAGAGGAGCTTTGTTAGCTCTTGATAGTCCTGCTTTAGGTGGGATTTCCAAGGTGGTGGCATTCTGCAGCCTAGTTTTTGTTCACAAGAGAAGAAAATATTGACTACTTTCATGACTGAGCCCAGGATTAACAGCAATCTTTTATTCTCTGACCTAAACAAAGCTTTTAAGATTCCCTTTTTGTTAACACATGCAAGGAAGGAAAAGAAACCCAACACCAGTGACCTTAACTCCACTCACCAAAAACTTAAGAACAGGTATAATTATCCTAACTTTACTGATAAGAAAAAGTGAAGCTTTCTTATCTTTAAATGCATAGGCGCAATTTGAACTAGTTTTCCCAAGTCAGCTTCATTTTTGGACTCTTTCTGAGTGTGTCCATGGCCTTTAGGTACATACAACAGCCCTATAACCAAAAGCTTTCTCATACTGTGGCTACTGTAGACAACAGGTTAAAGTCCTGTTGGTTTAAGTGCAGTTTAGTCTGTTATATATGACTCTCCTTTCCCTCAGACAAGAGTGAAGGACATCGCTTTGGTCCTCTTGCTGACATTCCCCACACAACATTTCTGTGAAATTTTTCCACCTAATTGACATAAATCAAACATGGAGCAACTGCTGCTGATCTGTGCTTAGTCTGGGGTTTGCTGCTGCTGTTTCAGATGTTGGAAAACCCACTCTGTCTTTCCACATGCATCAGCTGGACATATAGAAGGAGCCTGGCTCCATAAATCTCCCTCCCACACACACAGAGCACTCGGGAGATATTCCCTGCCAAGGCAATTAGCAGTGTCCCATGATGACACCCAGCAAAAGGCAAGGACCTTTTCAGGGGAAGAAAGTGTTATTATCACTTTCATGGACTTGTCAACTGAGACCTGGAGACCTTGTAGAAATCAGGGACTATGTTCCCATTGGTTTAAGGTGAGATCACACATGTCTCTAGGGAAGAGTGTTCTGGGGGAGATTACCACTTCAAAATGCAAACATTCCTTTGAAACTCACTGGTTTTCGTAGTTGGAAGGACCCTCTGACAACCAAATTGTACATTTTTAAGCCTGATTTGCAAAAGAAAACTGCAAGGTCTGCTGAGCTCCTGGGTGTATGATTGACCTTAATTGCATTTTACCAAAGCAGCTTTCTGCTTTACAGCCTCCACAGAAGGAATTTACCCAGCCAAGGAGGGATTGAACACAGCAGATCCCCAACTACAACTGCTCTGTGCCTGCTTCTGAGTGCCAGGCCTTTGGCATCTTGTTTTCATGACTCTGTCATGAGGCAAACACAAGAGAAGAGAAAAGCTGGGAACCTGGACACCATCTGAGAATATCTCTGCCTCAAAGGACCTGCATTAGCCTCAATTAAAGCCCTAAAGTATCATTTTATGGAGGGAAAAATCCCTTATTTTGTTCTGTGCTTGTCTAGTATCTACAACAGCTGATGCCTTCGAGATTGACTTCATTTTTAGTCCATGTTATTACAAATAATAAACAAAGTAGTGAGGATGTCTTCCACCAAGAACCTGGAATAAATTCTCTTTCCAGTGAGCAAGTCCGTTGTCCTCTCTTAGACCTGGATGATCCTGCACATGACACAGCATGGCAGTGAAAAATGGGGAATCCTTTTCCCCATTCTCCCTGCTCAAGGGTCTCCAATGCACCTCAAAAGTTGATGTAAAACTTTCCCTCTCCTTCAGGTGCCTAAGAGGGAAGTTGGGTGGTACCTTGGTCAGGGCATTTCTGGGTGAAATCCAAATATTTGTAGGAGTCCATTGTGTCTGTGGGAGGGCAGGATAGAAAAGAACTGGTCCAGGCCCAAATGTTTGTTGAGAATGAGGTGCATGGAAGAGAATATTGTGCATACACGTCTCAAATAAGGTCCTCACCAGGAGGTTCAGATGCAGCAACAACCAAAACTTTGGATCCACGTGATGGAAGAGTCAGGTCCATGCTTAGTGAAGACAGTCTTTCCTTTGACTTAAAAGCTGGGAGCCAGGATGCCTTGTGCCTGATGGGATAGGCAGTAGGACAGGAAGGAGAGAAGATGGAAAATAGAGAATAGGCTGGAAATTTAATTACAGACTACAGAATGATGCACCCAGTTTTGTTTTCTGCCTTGATTCCTCAGAAATCCAAAGCAACATTTTCATAAATGTGTTTCAAGGTTTTATTTCTCTTCTGGGAATGGAGCTGCTATATGAGGTTCCTTTTGGGGGCCTTTTTCTTAACTTTTTTTTGGTTTGTTTTTCCTGTTTAATTCCTTTAATAAGAAACAGCTTTTCTGTTCCCATTTGCCATTGTTAAGCTGTGGGATCTCTGTGCGTGTGTCTCTGTGTGAGAGTCTCCAGCCCATTGTGAAACACAAGCCAGAATATCAAGTCTTTGCATTTCCTTAGATCGTGGTTTTATCTGATATTGAATTAAGTAAAGAGCTTAATGTTCAAAGTGGTGTTTGGGGAGTTACTCGAACAAATTCTGTTATTGCTGTTAATGGGATTTGTGCAGATTGCTTTGAAGATGAGTCCTTTCATGTAGAATAGGAAAAGACATTCTAGATTGTAACTTCTTTCAGACAAATCTATCTTTAATTTTTACTGATAAAGCATTAAAGATGTGAGGTAAAGCAGCATTTGCTGCATTTTTTATAAGTATTATTGACAGGCACGTGGAGACAGGTTTGGTTCAGATCATGTCGTAGATACTTCACTTTTTAGAATTTTTAGAAGTGAAAAGAAATTGACTTTAAGTTTTGGAATAATGATGAACTTGATGAGCTGGAGAGAAATGGTCAGAAAACATTTCCTAGACACCATCTTACAATACAGACTAAACACTGATGGAAATCTTAGCTTTCAAAGTGGACATCTCAGCCTGCAGCTTGGTAGAACCTCTTTTGGGTATTGCACTAAGTGATGACACCTGTGGAAAGTGTCCCTGTCCATGGCAGGGGGTCTGGAACGAGATGATCTTTAAGGTCCTTTCCAACCCAAATAATTCTATGATTCTCTGACTACCCTGTGTTTAAGCTGTGACTAAGAGCAGAAAAGAGCAGGCGAAGGGAAGCCTGGCTGACGGCACCGGAGAGAAAAAGGCCTGAGGACCCAGAGTCGTGAATTTTCTGGTGAAATCTCGTCCCTTCTGATCCAGAGAGGAGTCAGATCAGGCTTGTCTTATATGTGCTGGGGACAGAGAAGTCTGGGCTGATCAAGCAACCTGTGGGCTGAGGCTGGCAGTCATTAAGAGCAGAGCAAGACAGCACTAGGGTGTTATTTAATTTTCAGGTGCCCAGGCAAAGAGTTTCTCACTTCACTGCAGCCAAGACTGGAGCTAGTGATCACCCCAAGGGCATCTAAGACATGAATGCAATGGAAAATCCAAGGAAAAGTCACACCATCTTGGAGCATCAGCAGAAGTGGCATTTTGTGATATCTCAGATAGTGTAAACAACCACGTTGAGTCAAATCATTGGAGTCCCAGCTGGATTTGTGCTCATACAGCTCCACTGACTGTACCAGATGCAATGATAGACACCCACACTTAGGCTTCCATTAGCCTTACTGGGACAGCCAAGATCCACACTTCCTCTGTTGTTTCTGTCTCTGAAGGAATACGTGGGGTCATAACCACACTGGTCCAGGCAGCTCCTCTGAGATGGATGAGCAGTTTAATGCTCACTTACTTTTCTCAGTGCTGAGCTTGCAGTGAAGATTTGTGGGCTGTTTCCTTCTCAGATCCTTGCAGCCCCTATCTTTTATCCTCTGATCTGGATGGCAAAGCTGACAGAAGCTGTATAAATTACAGTCTTTGGAGTATTAATGGCCTGTTTCTAAATGATTAATTACAGAATATCTCTTGCATTCTCCTATCAGTATTAGTGGGTCATGCAGTATTATCCAACAATATCTATTCCTCAGTCAGCCTGTTCTGGATGGAAACAGGTTGGTAGTTAGTGAGCATAGAGGTGTGAAGAATTAATAGGAAAGAGTTAGTATGAACTTTTGTGCTTTATCTACTTGTCATAACTACCTAAATATAGGTTTGTGGTCCACAGTAAACATGGAGCAATTTAATGCACTTAACCCACGAGCCAAGTGAGTGATGCTTCAGTAAGTGGTCCCATGCCCTCCTTGTGTCACTCCTGCTTTCTTGCTGATGGTATCATCAATATTGTGGCTGTTGGAAAATTCAAACTTACATCTCTCCAATCTGAGGCATTCTGCTGACATGCTCATAGTTCCTCCAGAAAAGCTGACCAGTTGTTCCCTACTGACCCCACTTTGGTTTTGCCACCAGTTATCCACACTTTTCAGTTAGATGAAAACTTGCCTTACTATATTTTTGCTCCATTAAAAAAAAAAAGTTGTAATTTTTAAATGCCGTTTTCTTCCTCCCCTCCCAAAACACCTGAGAAGAAAGTACTTGGCTGTGTCTTCAGGTATTTCTAAAAACTGGGCCCTGAGGTGTGAACTATTTACCACAAGCAAAAGCAGGTACTTTGCTAAATAAAATGATTCCCTGATAACATAATTCCCAAGGCAAAAAGGGACAAGAGCAAGGACTGGATAAGAGACTTTAATTGTCTCCCTTTTCCAGCAGGAAGCAAGTAGAAGGAGTAATTGTTAATTGCTGTTAATTGTTAATTGCTGCCTCCTCCATCTGCAAAGCTTTCATTAGCAACTAATGAAATCTTAAAAGAGCTTGAATGGGTGTATTTTTCTCTGGCTCTACACATTTTTTCCTCTATAGCAGCAAAGGGGTAAGTTTTCCATTGAGCTTTCTTTAGAAGGATGTTGAGAGCCTCTACCCCTACCATGTGTTTTCCATCATACCAGAGGGGCACATCACTGTGAGGAGTTTAACGCCTTCCAAAACATGATAAATATTTTGCTCTTCTTTTCATAGAATGACAGAATGGTTTGGGTTGGAAGGGACCTTAAAGACCACCTTGTTCCATCCCCCTGCCATGGGCAGGGACAACTTCCACTATCCCAGGTTGCTCCAACCCCTTCCAACCTGGTCTTGAACACTTACAGGGATGTGACATCCAAAAGTTTTCTAGGCAAAGTGTTCTAGTGTCTCACCACCTTCAGAGTCAAGGATTTCTTCCTAATAATTTTGCCTCTTGTCCAATCTGCTTATCTCATGAGAGAGACACTTGACCTCTAGCAGTGCATACTTCATCATTTTCTTCAATGAAAAGTATTTTGACAGCAGTACTAGAGCCTGACTCAAGAATTGTGTCTCAAGAGCCATTTCTTCTGTGTCCCTCCTAGAAAGGCCCTGATCCCACATAAGTGACTTTGTCAGGCTACCTGGGGACCACCTGATTTGCAGAAAGCCTGATTTGCAGTAGATAATGAAAATTATTACTTTCGTTATCCCTCACTAAGGGCACTATCTCAGATCAGTCTCAGGTGAGCAGAGAACCAAAGGGTGGTGGTCAATGGGCAGAACCCACCACAACAGGTCGTCTGGACACTCATTGCTGCTGCTCTGGCCCCCCAACAGCAGTTTCTTGTGCAAATAATTTTAAGGACAATTCATTTGGAGCAAGTATTGGCACTGGGGCTTGCAAAAGGAACTGACAAATCCTCTTTTAATTCCCAGCATTAATTATTGTGAAAAAGTGTTCATGTGTATCTCTGTTGACGAGCTTTGCATCTCCTCTTAGCAAGCTTTTCACCTCACCCAGTCTTATTATTTCATTCTTATTTTAATAAAATCTGGAGGCACTGGGCTATGCATGGAACAGAAAGATGGCAGATCAGTACCAAGAGTTGTACTTGTCGAGCTCCTGCCAGCCACCACATCTACTTCATGGATTTTTCCATCTCTCTGTCTGTAAAATGTGCAAAGTACTGCTTACTGCACTTCAGAAATCTTGTGAGTTCCTTAGCTGTGGATAACAAAATATTATGACATATAAAAGCACAGGGTATAGATTTATCATAGACTTCACACTTGCATTTCACACTCTCTATTAATGTGGCAATCCATGGTGACATGTTATTTACCAAAGACTTCCTGGAAGCAGATTTGAAATTTATTTTTTTTTTTTTTAAGGCTAAAAACTGTTAAGCTCAGTGTTTATCTGCAATGGCAAGGGAAGGTGTTCAATGAATGGTAATGATAGGTTTCTAGACCTAAAAATAGCCTTTCCTATTCTGAGGAAAGAAGGAGAAAGAAAATACCCTGTGAGATTTTTTTATGGCATTAACACAGTCAAATTGTCTTTTTAAATAGTGTGAAAATTGACAGATTATAAAAAATTGGAGAACAATCATCAGAGAGTGTGCGATAATCTGGCAATATGGAAATTATAAATTTTAATATTTCCCCCAGAGCCAGTGAAATATGCAAAGGAACAACTGCATAATACAGCAGGCTCTGTGTAATCCCTGGGTAGGCAGAGTTAGCAAGATATTCTGTCCCAGTAGGTTTTTCCTTGGTTAATAACAAATCCACCAAATTACTTCAATGGTGAAGGACAGAAAAATCCTCTCTGAAGTTCAATTGTTGCACAAAGCTGCTCCATTAAATATCCACACTTAATGATGCTCTGGTAGTTTCTGATCTTGCTGAATTCTTATAGCAACATGAAAAGTCAGTTGTTGTAAATTTGTGCAGCTGCCATCAGCATTCAGTTGCCATAATGGATTTTCTTGGTGATCCATCAAACCCAGGTTTTTCTCCAGCAGAAACCAGCAAAGCCGTCTGGAAACGTGGGGAGGTCTGTTCCCTCATCCACGTTCAACAGCTTGAGACTGGTTTCCTTTTCAAATCAAAACATTTTCCTTGCAAATTTAGAAGAAATCTGAGTAGAGCTCACATTCAGAATTCCTGTCTCGTTGGTAATAAAACTGCAGAGTAATTCCCTCTTTAAAGAGTACAAAATATCCTGTTGATTAATGCCACTCCCAAAACGACAAGGGTGTTCTGCAGCATGCAAACCTTTGCTGAGCAAACAGCAGCATCAAACTCACCAGGCAGAGTCTGTAAAATGTGGCTTTTGCTTAAGAGTTTCTTTTTTCCAAGAGCTTTTGTTTAGTTTCAGTGCCCAAGCTGCACTTGGGATAATGGATTGCAGCAATTTCAACATACAGCAGAAAACTCACCTCCAGCTTGCTCAGGCTTCTGATTCAGAAGAGCACTTCAACATGTGCTTAATTTAAGCATATACTTAAGGGTCTGAAGGGCTGAATAACACACTTATGCCCCTGTAATTAGAGATTACTGAAATCATGCTGCAGTACAGACCAGAAACAAAAGATGAATCAATCCATCTTCCCCTAAATCAGAGCCAGAAGCAACTCCAATGGATGGAAAACCTACTTCTAACAAAAAATACAGGGATTTGCCTATAACTAGGGTTACACAGGCATATTCTGGGCTAAATTAAGCAGGGAGGTACTGGTGGGACTGTCCAAAGAGTCCTAAATGATGGAATTCAATAAAACATTGAAATCAGACTGGTTTTTTCAGTCTCTCTCCAATTACCATGGAAGGAAGTTGCTTTGTGAAATGACACTTGCGTTGCCTGGAGAGATGTTGACAGTTCAAGGCTGAGTCACCTGAAATTAAAGTGGCTCCAAACAAGAGTAAAGGATTTTACTGTGTGCTGGGATAAGAACAACACATCAGATATTCCAGCTGGGAAAGCAAACTCCAAACATGGACAGACAGGGTCTGGCTGCAGTGAGCTGAGGTCTGATGAGGTTTTTCACAAAGGACCTGATCCTCTTAGCTCTGCTCCAGGTTTGCAGAGCTCAGGGGAGCCTGCACTAAGAGTTAGCATTGTACTAGATCTGGACAGGCAGTTTTCATCAGAGGCAGGGCTCGGGTGTGCCAGGTAGATTTTGTCATTCAAAGTTTCCACTGAAAAACTTCCTGCTTCCAATAGTTTTGACTGGAATTCTCCCAAATGCAGGTGCTTCAGACAAAACTCCTTCTCACACATCTTTTAACAACAAAACCAACCTGCCTGGCAGTGCTTGTGCTTAGAAGGTTTTAATGATGGTTTTGATGCAAGTCTATCATCTTCCTCCCTTCTCTTTACAAACTATGCTTTTTTTGTTAAATGTGACAGTTGCCCCTGGATCAACAAGCTAGAACAAATATAATCCTCCAGTAACAAGAGGAGCAGCCCTTTTTCAGGGGGAGCAATCAATCTCCTACAGTGACACGTGCCTAATGGATCTGTCTCTTTCATTAGCTCTGGGCTCCTAATAACCACTGTCTTTGCCAAATGAGGGATGTGTTATGTCGGCCTCCTCTCCCGTCTTCTCCTCCCTTCCCTGCCTTGTCAGCAGCATGCTAATTTATGTAATCAATTCATAGTACTGCTTAATGAATAGCTTTGAAGTCGTTAGATTCAGCTGCTGGTAAAGGGGCTGATTGGTCAGCCCCTGAATCGTTTCCATTTTCTGAAGCTTGACAGTGTCAGCCAACATAATTGCTTTAGAAACACCCTTGGGAGACACTTGGGAAGTAGCTGTACAATTCCCCTTTATATTTAAGTGGAAGACAAAGTGGAACAATAATAATACTTAGCATTTTTACTACAATTCATATCATTAAAACGTTTCCCAAACATTAAGTAATTCTTACAGTATGCCTGAAAGGTGAATCATTACTTCCTTTATAAAGAAGAGAGACAGCAGCAAAGACAGTAGATCTCAAGCTTCTCAGATGTTGCAGCTGATGGGTGCTTTTGTGCTCAGGAAGGTGGTAAACCCAGATTCACAAAGTCCCTTCAGTATCCAACGCCTGTGACAAACCCTGGAAAATGTGAGCTCTAGGATTTTAAACCATACAAAAGGCAGAAATTTCCATTATCTTGTAAAAGGCACATGGTGTGATTCTTGAGGATGGTCCTGTGCAAGGCCAGTAGTTGGACTCAATGATCCTTGTGGGTCTCTTCCAAGTCAGGATATTCTATGATTTCTATTAAATTACTGGGAACACACTCAAAGATGTTATTGGCCTTTTCTTCTCAGGAACATGATCCTGATGAAGGCACACAGACAGCTACTGACAATTTACATACAATTAATATACTTTAGGGCAACAAGACTTTTGATCTGGATTGCAGCTCAGAGGATCCATCCTCTGTCTTTACATTTGAGTCCTGACCTCCTGATGGAAAAAGGTTGTTGAATTCCCACCCCAATGCCAAGTATGGATCCTAGCAGTGTGTCCAAGGAGATCCTGTGTGGATCCATTTGGTGCTTGTGTCAGACACTCAAATGTTTGTTCAGCCAGCCCTACCTGGGACAACAGCCAGCACACACTGGTTTAGCTGGGAGGTGGTAACAGAAGGTGAGATTTCCTTACAGCCTGACTGCTACCAACAGAGCCGAGTACTTCTTTAATTACTTGAAAACTTTCAAACACAGACCGTTTTTCTGTGCTTTATAATGTTTATTCAGACTCCACAGTGAGCTGTGACGCCGGGTGCCCTCTGGCCTCACCATCTCAGTAATGACTCTGGCATTTCTGACAGAGACTAATAGCAGAAATTGTTAGCAACGTTTTTAGCAAAATACTGCAAGCTAGAAATTGGATTCCCCCCCTTTTCTGCATCCTCCTTCACTTGTTAATGAGCTACTTCTTCAAGGTGCCAATGGTAAAGCTGCAAAGTGAGATGGGCAATTTATTTTCTGGGCTTGAGACCCTTCGACACAGAAACCCACAGTTATTTATTTTAATGCATCATTCACATAAAATTACATGATGCTTTACAGGTGTAGCAGGAAGACAAGTTTCCTTATGCCAGGGACTTGTAAGGAGATATTGATGAGATGCCAGAGCAAGTCAAACATGAGAGGAAGGAATCTCACACTCCAGGTGTAGGTGAGGGGGGTGAGAACTGTTTTTGCTATGCATTACCACTTACATTTTGAGAATTTCAGAGTGGATAGGACCTTTCTTTTTTTGAAAGGGATATTTGGACTACTTTAAAACCCCAATAAAATGATTTCTTCTGCTCTAGTTCAGATGTTTAAAATCAGTGCGATCAATAATACTCTATATCCAATTCCCTATTTCCCATGGTAGCTGGTGCCATATCTATTGATGTGTGACTTTCTCAAGTATTTCAAGGACTGTCCAATGGTGCACAGGATACTAAAGCAGTGGAGTAACACCCTGGATGACTATTTCCAGTGTAGGTGTTTCCACCTGCAGTCACAGACATTTCTTGACTGATGCTACCTGTGTAGTAAAATTGATTTCCTCTATGCTTTCTTCCATATTTTCCTCCCCTCCCAAACCCCAATATTTTTTGTGCTTGTTTTTCAGGCTGTTGAGATATATAAGTTATCTCATATTGGGTGTATGTGCTCTGCTCTTTGTCTTTGGAAACTCAGGCAGGCATCATCTGCAAGAAACTATTTTATAAGCATATTAATATTTTTATTAAGGTAGGAATATATTAATATTTATGGCTATAAGAAAATGTCTATTAATATTTTAAGGAAAATACAGAAAACAGAATATTCAAGCATGTAAGTATGTGCCAATCACTATCAGTGCTGCCTCACTGTATCCTCCATCCTCTGATTACTGCCCCAAAAAATGAACCTCTCCCACCTGTGCTGTGCCATGGGGGTCTTCCCAGACATCCCAGGAGGGCACATCCAATACTAGAGGTGTCTGTGTGAGCAGCAGCCCTGTGCCCAGACTGAGCTGTGGAGCACAGCAAAGAGAAACAGGCACTGAAGGACTTGGGAGAGGTCAGCCAAGGGGCTTGATAGAGGATGAGCTTTGCTTGATAGAGGTTATGGAGCATCTGGGAGAGTAGAAGTTGGTGTTTAAAGAGAAAACCTCTTTAAGCTTTCACAAAATAGTCACTCTAATATTCTGGATGCTGCATTGACAGGTGATATGAGGGAAGGACCATGACAAGGTCTTCATTCTTTACTTTGGGTAGTCAGGGATGGAGGCAAATGTTTTCCAAAGTGGGGACAACTCAGATATGAGCTTTCCACAAGCAGGAACAGTGATCCTAAGTGCCATTTCTCACCCCCCACCTTTTTTTTTCCTTTTTTTAATCCTTTTTCCCAGTTCTTTTTTTTCCATTAGTATTTTCCTTTTGACTGCTGTGGTGTTCTCCCCATTTTTGCTTCCAGGGGAACAGAAACATTAAAAGGGAAGATATGACCTTCCCCCATGGCTCATTGCATGCAGGACTTGGCAAGCAGATCACACAGGGGCAACATCTGGTTTTCCAGGGAAATGTTGCAATACCAGCCTGCAGGTGGGGGATGCACCTGCTCACAGGGACCCCCAGGATATGTATATCCCAACAGATATTATTCTGCCAGTCAGACCCACAAAGTCACCACGAGAGGTTGTGCAGGGAAGGGGCAGTGACACAGTGTGAAATTTCTCTCTGAGAGGGAGCACAGGGTGAAACCAGAATGGACAAGTGTCCTGTTCACCACAGCAGGGACAGCCTGTGTGGTTCCTGGTCATCACTTTGTTCCTTCTGCTTCCAGGGAGATCAAACATCACTTGTCTTTCCGTGGTCTCCAGCCCATGCCACCACAGGTACTCAAATGTTAACACTTTGCCATCCCTTCTGCATTGTTCATCCAGCCTCAGTTTTAATCCTCAGAGAAGTTTAAACAAGAAAACCACCACCAGCAACCAAAAGGCTTTGCCTTCACCATGAAAGCATTTTAATTTCTGGACAGAATACCAAAGCAATCCCTTCACCTGCAGTATCTCGTGTAATTACTGACAGCACTGAGAGGAAAAACATGTCCCTGCTGCTCAAGAATGTCCAAGGGACCTTAATGCACTGTTATTATTTTGCAAGAACTCCTTTCATGCATGATTCATTTGATTTGATTTGATTTATGAAGGGAGATAGCAAAGCAGTTGTCACCTTTTCTTCCCATGCAAGTGTCAGGTCTGAGCAGAGACAAGAGGTGAGTGGTGCCTGGTGACAGGTTATTGCCAAGGTTGAGATACAGGGCCTTTTTGTTTTATTCTCCACCTAAATTAGTTACTGAAAAGAGATTTCCCTGGTGGGAAATGAGTTTCAATATTTATTTCCTACCTGACACTTTATTATTCCTCTATTGAGTGGAATGTGTGCTTTCTCTTTCAGAGTAGGTTTTCATGCAGGGCTCACTATAACCTGCCTCCACTGCTTGGGTTTATAAACTCATGCCAGGTGCCTTTTTCTGTTGGTTGTGAAAAATGAGTAACTGTTGGGAGGTTGACCCCTTGTCTACCCTCAAAATTAAAGGTAATGGAAACATCCAATTCAACTTGGCTCAACATGGAAATAATTAATTTTTTTCATATGAAAAAAAAAAAAAAAGAGGATTGGGGGACACCTGACATGACATTGCTATGATGTGTCAGAAATGCTTCCTTCGAAGTGTTTTGTTCATAATTTAGTAATTTGTGACAATAGGAAAGCTAGACTGAGGTGTCCTTCACTAAGTTTGTAAAAGACCTCAAAGATCATTTAGCAGAAGTCAGTTTACAGCTCAGACCTTGCTTTTTTTCTCCTGTAGCTCTTGGAGGCACCTGTGGGCAGAGCTCCTCTCCTGATGAAATGAACTCTGGACTCCAAGAGAGCTGTTGTCTACTGTCCAGTTTAAGGCAAATTATTTCATATTTACATGTTCTCTTTTGTCACTTTTTAATAGCTATAATGTTAACGTCTCCATAGAATGCTTGGAAATCTAAGTAAAAAAGTAAGACTAGTAATTTGACAGTGCTACACTCTCATTGTTATGACTTAAGTGATTTAAATATTTATTTAAATGTCACTTGGGAAGCCAAAAGCACTGCACCTTCTTAATGCTGTGACTTTAGCAGAATTTCAGTATTTTGGCTGCCCCTAGAGTCCTCTTTATCAAAGTACATGGTGAACACATAAAAGTCACCCCTCAAATATGATGGAGAATCAGCAACTCTGACAATATTTTTACCCAAAATACATCGCAGTGCTAACCAACATTGCAAATAGATTTTAGGTATTTATAGAGTACAGTAGAAAAGATTTAGCAAGGGAATATTTATAATAGAGCTTTCTCACAAAATAACTATATGCGGGACAATATAATATTACAGAGCATGTCAGACCTTTACATTAAGAATGTAATCTATTTTTGTAATGGAAATATAAGAGTTTCTGCTGATGTTTTGGAAATGTGTTTTCCTTCTCCCTGAGCTGATTATTTTTTCTCAATTTGGCATCTTATTTGTATCGTTTCTTCTTATACAATTTTATTGTGACATCTGGCTGCAAAATAAAAATGTAGCCTACAGGAAAACTTAGAATTATGTTCCCTACAGTGCATCAGTCAGACAATAAAATAGCCATCACTAGAAAAGTGCGTTTACAAAAGCTGTGTTTTGTAAATAGGAAGTTTTCTTCTGGCTTTACATCCAAAGGAATGCACAGGGACATTTCAGATGGTGTGAGCTGGATTCAGGATGGCTCTATCAATTTTTCCTTCCTACCACTTCTAAGAGCTTCTAAAAATGCACTTCTGTTGGGTGAGTATGGAGTTGGGTTTGGTTGGTTGGTTGTTGGTTGTTTTTTTCGTGTTCATCCATCCCACTGTTCCTTCTCATCCTGTGACCAATTCCAGTGACCATGTCATGATCTTCTAAGTGGTGTGTCTGCCCAGATTTAAACAACCATTTCTGAAATAATAACAATGAAATAATAACTTGGGCTTTGATATCCTCCTCTGAAAACTATGAATAATACTGCTGAGAGGTCAGTGGGAGAGTGAATACTGAATTAGAAGCAGCTCCAAGATGGTTATCACAAAGAGTTAATATATTTGTCTACTGTAGGCTTAGGAAAAGAAGAAAAGCAGCATGATTGCCTTCTTGCAAATTGATTACATCCGTGCAAACACCACAGAGGAAAATGCAGGCACAGTTTTGCCAGCAGACTTGCTGAACAAGTTATTTGAACAACTCCTTGTGAGGCAACAGAGGAAAGACTTGGCTGGAGGCCCCACTGCATGAAGAAGACCTTGCAAAGCAGAGGAATTGGTCTGAGAAGAGGCAGTTTGGAGCTGGTAAACCTGCATTGTTCACCTGATGGTGCTACAAATGGACTGTCTATAGTACTGCCATGCACTGAAGTAGAACAGGAATGTACAGATGAAACAGCACCTCCTCTGAGCCTGTCCTTACAGGCAATGGAAGGAACCAAATACTTCTCAGATATGAACTATTTTGAACAGTCAGTTTAGGATGAAATGAGGTGTGCACAATATCTGTTTGCCTCCACTGATTCAGGAAAGATGATAGGTGACTAGTTGTTGTGGTTTTAAGTAGCCAGAGTTTTGTATTAGCTGGGGGGGCTAGGAGAGAGGCTTCTTTAAGAAGCTGCTGGAGTTTTTCTCTGCTCTAAGCCAGCCAAGGTCAGGCAACAACGCCTCTGTGATAACATATTTAAGAAGGAGTAGAGAAAAAAAAAGCTGGGCAGAACATCATGGCTGCTTAATAGAAAGAAGGGTGTGAAGTTTGATTAGCNCAGACTTCTCACCCTCAAACTCTTAAACTCTGATTTTAGTAGTAGTAGTAGTAGTGAATACCTAACATTCTAAGTTAGAGCCTGTTTTGCTTGTGTGAAGTAGTTAATAAACAGTTGCTTGTAATCCTTATCACAAAAGTCGAGGATTTTTTTCCCTTCTCTGAGAAATTTTAGATCTATGTGTGGGCTCTCGGCTTTTAGCCAGAGTCAAACCATGACACTAGTCCAGATGAAGAAACCTCTATTATTGTTCTCTCAGTGGAAACTAATCTAGACAGGATTTCAGGAATGGCTGGTACTGGCTGTTTTTGAGCAGAAATGATAAGACAAAATCCTAAATCTATTTTTTAACTCCTTCCTTCTGGTGAAAATAGAGTCATAGAATGGTTAGGTTGGAAGGGACCTTAAAGGTCATCTAGTTCCAACCCCCCTGCCATGGGCTGGGACACTTTCCACTCTTCCAGATTGCTCAGAGCTCTATCCACCTTGAAAACTTCCAGGGATGGAGCATCCACAACTTAGAGAGACAAATAAATAAAGAACAAATAAACAACAAATAAAGAGAGAAAGGGTCAGTTCATTTCACTTACTTTAACAGAAAGGGGTAGAAGTCAGTTGTCTCAGAGGAAAGGGGATGGAGCCTGCTTTGAATTCCTACACACATTCGTATATCTCTGGAGGGAGATGCTGTAGGAGGTAAGCAGTGTCATGCCAGACATGACCTGAGATGGGAGGGGATCTGTTCCCTTTCAGAGCAGCAAGCAGAGACTTGTCAGGACATTCTGATTGGGCTCAAGTGGCACTTGCTACCTTTGCTTAGACAACTGTGTTGAGTCCCCAAGTTTAAGTAGATCTTGTGACCTTTACAATTTGTGGAGAGTGTTGGGAGCAGGGTAGGATGTAGGCAAATACAGTGTAATCCAACATTTATTTCTATGTCAATCAAAGATGTTCTTTTGCCTACCAAGAGACTTCATGGGCTCATGATATCTAAAGTGACTTTGAGGGCTCCACACCAAAGCCACATACACTCTGCCAGGTGAGAGCTGGGAAGATCATTCCAACCTATTCTGTCTGTAGGCATCTGTAGCCCATCCCAACTCATCTTGTCAAGGTTTTGTTTTTTCTTTCTAAATCGTATCCCATGGTAATATTCATTATGACCACAGCTCAAATAAATCCATGTAATTAAATTTTCTGCCAGTAATTATCTGCTCATCTGACTCTGATTGTGTAGATCAGAGTAATTTGACTAATGTTATCAAAGTTCTACAAGCCTCATCACAATGTCTCTTGAGCTGAGATAACCCACAGATAAAGCACAGATAATTCTTGACCTCTCTTACTCAGTTCACCCTGTCACAAAACTGAAACCATGGATCAACTCTACTGAGTTGAATGCAAACAAACTGATCTAAAAGGTCCTTTTCTACCTATCTAATGAACTTGTTGAAAATTTTAGTCAGTGGAAATTTATTTCTTCAGAAGGAAACATGACAGCAGGGCCCAAGCAACACTTTGTCCTGAAAGAGGAGCTGGAGACAAAAGGTGGGGATGGCGAAAACAATAAGGAAAATATTCTGGATGTTTTTAACCACTCAGGTTCTTAAGCTTTTCTGAGTTATACTTCAAAAACCTTTGGTGATTCTGTCAATACAGATGCAGGAACCAGATATATGAGAGTCACAGTATGCAAAAGAGACAAACACTAAGATAACTCACCACTTTCTTCTGTTACTTTTATTCTTCCAGACTTAACTCTTCAAGACAACAACCAGCAGCTGCATCAGCAGATGGTGACTTGGTTGTCTGTGAGGAGTCCATTGGTTTTCACTGGCTACAGATGGCACAGGTTTGAATTTAGCTGATCAGATACACAAGCCACTTGTGTTGGATTAATTCCACCTATACAAGATTCAGTGGTGTCATTTGAGCTGTTAACCCTCAGCTCCCATTTTAGCCAATGAAGACAAATAGACATTTTTAGAATTTATGTGGCTGACTTTAGACAATAGTTTTACAGTGACATGAATATTTTTTCTGAAATTATTCTAAATTTTTCTAGAAATGTATATCTCCTCTACTGACTATAAAAGCAGTCTAGACAACTAGTTTGGTTCGAGATACTGGAAGCATCTTGACTGAGACAGGTGTGTCCACTCCAGGCTGATTTCATATTCAACCTAACCTACAATCCTTTCCAGATCAACAAACAGACATTTAATTAATTTCAAAAGTCTTACGAAGGGGTAAATAAATACAAGAAGGTTTACAAAGTTGGGGTTTTGGGAGTATACACTCAAATACTTGAGTTTCTTACTTTATAGAGTGCTTAAAATTATGTTGCCAATACTTCAGCATTAAGGGTTGGTATCTCTCTGCAAGATGAGATAGAGTTCAGCACAATTGTTGATCTGGCACAGTTATAACTAAAAAATATATATACCTAAAAGTAAATATCTGTCTGTCTGTCTGTCTATCTATCTATCTCTATATATCTAAGATGTAACCTTGCCTTTTCTATGCTGCAGTCTTAGCTTTTAATTCAAAGATTAGTACCAAAGGAAAATCTTTTCCCAGTGAGTTAAACTAACACAGTGTAATTTAATTAACCAGTTGATACAAATGCAGAGCAGTGTAGTCTCCAACTGTAAAATTTTTGATGTGAGCAGAAATACACTGTGGATTTTTCAGTGTCGTATTTGCTGACATTTTTCTTATTAATCTTAGTGAGTGAAGCTCATTGAAACACACAATCTCCAGAGACTTTCTCGTTTAGTTTTACTGTGGGTTTGGATTTTTCCATTTAAGGCCATTTGAAATCCCAAATGGTTTCCTTCAAAGCGACTTTCACTTAAAAGTAAGTTGCTGCAGCTTCCTGAGCTCCCTTAGAAATCTACTTATCCAAATCATGGAATTAAGTGGGGCAACAGTATTTAATTTCAGACAGTCAAGAAATGGACTGTTACACGGCTTTGGTGGTACAAAGATGGCTGGTAATTTCTAATTTTAAAGGTCTTTTGAAGGATTCACAAAGCCCTTGAGACTAAAGCAAAGGAACACAATCCTGTTTTCTGCTGCTAAGAACATAGAGTGTCTGAGAGTTTAAGCAGAGGGAAATCTTGCATTAGAATAGGTTGACAAGAGAGATGAAACATTAAGAATTCATCCAGCCCATCAACAAAGATCTGACTAGATCTCAAACAGCAGAAATCTCTATGCAAACCACACTCGGATGCCTTTAAATCTGCATCTGACATACCAGTTTCATATCACTCACTTTTTCCCAACAAAGTAGTGTAACAACTTCATTGGACATAAGAATTGAGAAAGTCTATGTCCAAGAAACATCTATTTGCATGCTAAGATGCAAAATCTTATGCCAGACTCCTGAGTTCCAAGGACCAGTAGATTGGCAGCATTTCTGTTTGATATTAGAGCAAGCCAGGTTTTAAAATTAAGATATTCCTTCCATTGTTTGGTTGGTTTTTTTGTCACTGCATTGAGGTCTCCCTCAGTCTCCTCCAGCCAAACACACCAAGTGCCCTCAGCTGCTCCTCACACTCTTCCCCTCAAGGTCCTTCATCATCTTTGTTGCCCTCCTTTGGACACTCTCTAATGGCTCAATATCTTTTTTATATTGCAGTGCCCCAAATATTCCAGGTGACGCTTCCCCAGGGCAGAGCAGAGCGGGACAAAGAGTCACCACCCTGTAGATCACACGAAGTGAAGGCTTCATGTCTTGTGATGAAAACATGGTGCCTCACTCAGGCCCAGGAGGCTGCTGTGCTGCAGGACACAGCCGGGGGCATTTCTGATCCCTCCTTCCTTCGCCAGCCCCGCGATCCCGCGGCACCGGCGCACAGCGGTACTTGAGACACATTTGTCCACTTAATAGTTTGACTTCATCTCAAAGGTTTCACTGGGTCACTGACCTATTAATTGCAGGCAGAGCGTGGGAGATAATATATAGTCGATACACTCCTGAGTCAGACTCCCTTTTTCACAGTTACCAGGCAACCTCCTCCAGCTCCCACAGCCCTGTGAATACTTTTCCTCTCTTCCCGCTGCAAACTTAGTGATGGAGAGCATGTGTTCATGAGAGCATCGGAGGGTAGGAGACAAGGCAGAGCATATTTAAGTTAGATGGCTTTTTACAAGCATTAAGAAATGCACTCCTGTAATAAACAACTATGCCAGAGCTAATACTCAATAAACAGTGTGCTTTATAAGCAATTAGGGACTCACATTGTGGAACAGCCATTTCAGTGGAAGATACACTACCCTAACAATGCTTAGCAAGATAAGTGGCTTGTTAAAAGCATCATAATTCTCCTTTAAAAATCAATTAACAATTTGGTGCATTTTTTTTTTTCAGTCTAAGGACTGCTGGGTGTCTTATTCAAATGACAATGAATCCAGGGAACTGCTTCTCATGTTCTATTCATTGGCTGCTGTTTAACCCCAAAAAGTGTAACTGGAAGCAGACCTGTAAAATAAATAAATAAAAATATATAACCATAGGCAAGTTCCATTGTTTTTCAGCCCAAGAGACAGCTGAAGATATTCAGATGAGTCAGATTAACACAGTTCTCTGGGCAAAGGAGAAGCCAGAACACATTATAAAACCATTTCCTTTGTGTTTCTTCTTTAAAATTATTTTATTTTAATTAAATTCATTAATAATCTCTTCCCCAAATCACATTGGATTGGGCAGCAGAGATTTAGTTTAGAGATGTTTGATGGTGATTTCTACACAAACAGGCAGTACATAGCCCTTTCCTTGAAATTACAGAATATGTCTTCCTTTTCTTGTAAAGAAACCTGCTTTATGGGTTGTCTGGGGAAGAACAGTCTCTGAGTGCACTAATCACAGAAAAGAGGGTGAGAAAAATATGGGAGAGGAATCCTTGCCTTGCCTCCTCCATGACCAGCAGGCAGGGAACTGGAGAACCAAATGTCCTCCTCTCACCTCACAAAGCCAGAGAAGTTTTCAGCCACTCTTGTTCACAAAGGTAAAAAAACAAAGCCTTTTCTAAGTAAGACTGAATACTTCCAGCCTCTCTAAATATTCTCAGGATTATTTTTCTCAGTCCAATTTGATGCACTCCTTATTTATCCCTGAACAGCCACGTGCTCTCCCTGCCATTGATTTCCTATCAGTCCTTTATAAATGCCTTCAGTCTTCCCCCATTGATTAATTATTAAAATAGTAAATCAATTGCTGCATCCAAGAGTTTGCAAATCAAAATACAGACTCCATCTGCCTTTCCTCAAATGCAAAAGAGTTTGGACAGACTTTATAACCCTGCTGGACTCATGGATCTATGTACCCTTAGACTGCAGAGCCTCAGAGGTGATACAAAAGCAAATTGTGCTGGTTTTGGTGGGACACAAAAATAGAAAGATTTCAGAATCAAACTTCAGTAGGAGTTGTGGTGTAACATGGGCGGTTCAGAGAAGTGTCCAGGTTTTGTGCTTGGGTTAAACCAGCTAGAAAAGTGCTTTTTTCTCATGTACCGTGGAAAGCTTTGTGCTTCTGGGAAATAGATGGAAAAAAAAAAAAAGACTACTTTGTCTGTCTGAAAGTCAAACAGTTTATTCCCCATTATTGCCAGGGCTGCAGACCCAGCTGGCTTTTCTCTGCTTTCCTCTCTATCCCCCAGACTACTCCAGAGCATGAGCCATGTGTCTGGTTGCAGTAGTTTTACTTTACAGAGCCATTTCTCTTGAACTCCTGTTTTAATCTCTGTGCTATAAAGTCTGAGAGCAATTGAACAGACTGAAAACTGGGAGGTGGTGCAATCCAAACAGGCTGCCACAGCTGCTCCAGCTTGAGAAAAAGGGTGTATTAAAAGTGTGAGTACATGTCAAAGGATATATTTTTTCAATCTAGAAAATTTTCCTTGTCCACATAAAGAATCTCTTTTTTCTGAATAGAGAACATCTTCCTCTAAAAAATAGAATGAATGGCTCTGCTAAAGATAAACCTGTTCATGAACACTCAGGGGAATAATTAAATATAAAAGATTTTCAAATACCACCTGAAAAATAAAACCAAATTACTTTCCATATCTCCTGATGGTTTTTGTATCCTTTCCTTTTTAAAAACAATTCTTTTATTTAAATCACCTCTTAATAGCCCCAGAGCTGGATTCAGCGCTGCAGGTGAGGTCTCACATTTTGTGCTGTAGCCCAAGCCATGGTTGGCTTTCTGGACACATGGAGCTGAGGAGAGCTGTCTTCTTGCTGGCTGCTGCCTGACTCCTCTCTGCTATGAATCTTTCATTGGTGCTTTTGTTTCAGACAAGGGAGGGAGAGAGAGAGAAATGTCACAAAAGCAATATAAAATGGACAGATGTAATACTTTGCAGAGTATTCTCATAAAAAAATCAGCATGCATATTTTATCTGCTCTAGAGAGACTGAACCAAACAAGTTTCATGATCCCTGCACTTTTATTTCAGGCAGGTCAGATACTGTTCAAGAGGAATGAAAAGGCTGTTTGGGACTTTGTGAGTGAAAAAAGTAAGACTTTCACTAACTTCAGAGGATTTTGGAGCATTCCTTCACCTTGTTGCTGAGGTATTAAAACAAGAATAAGGCATGTCTATGAAAAATTTGCATTTAAGGAGCAAAAGTAGAGGATTGTTAAAATTTTGCTGGGTTTCTACCTGTGGTAAGAATTAAGCTGTCAGGGCTCAAAACTTCTTTCCTCACCAGGTCCTAGTACCTTTTTAGCCTTGGTTTATAAAAAAAACCACATGGCTGAAATCCTGACTGCTTTTCTTCTCCATGAACCTGCTGTATTTAAAGCATCTAAATTCAGCAAGCTTTGAGGTAGGAAATACTATCCCTTCTCTCCAGACCACTGCTATCCTCAGTCCATTGTTGCTGGAACACTTCAGCTGTCACTGGAGTGACAGTTCCCAGGCATTGCACAAGGAAACCTCTCACCAAACTGAAGATATTCCAACTCTTTCAGACTCTTAGGGGTCAATGTTATTATGATTTTTTCCATGTTTATGAATAGAACTATATTCTCTTTCTCTTTCTCTTTCTCTTTTTCTCTTCTCTTTTTTCCCTCCCATACAAAGAGGAAAGCCCTACTGGTTTATTATCTCCAAACACAAGTAGGAAAAAAGTTGTTTTTTCCAATTTTAGCTATAATCTGCCGTGTTTCATTCCAAAAAAGGAAATTCTTCTGCCTTCATGCACCCTCATTTTGTCTTCTAGATGAGTTCCAAGACAGCTACTGCTGAAGGACGTCTCCTCTCACCATTGGCAAGTGAGCATCCCTTACTCATAACTCATCTACACCTCTCAGTTAATGTCATAATCATCTCAAGCATTCACAATCCTGGAAACATCTCCTTGGCTCCAGGCTTCCTGGCTCCAGAAGGCCTGGGAAGTAGCATCATCATTGAAGAGCATCTGAAAATGTGTGAATTTTCCTATATAAGGCTTCCCTGGGAAGTTGTCAATGTGAGCATCCTTTAGATTGCTCACATTGAGAGCAATCAGCTCTGGAATCATCTCAGATAACCCTGCAGCACTGAATGGAGCAAATTATCCTGGGCACTCTGTCAAGCAGGAGCTTGCCACCTCTAAGTCTTTTCAGTGAACCCAAACGATAACAAGGCAAAGCCAGCCTGTAGCCAGTAGATGGAAATTTGCTCCTCAGGAGCCTAATTTCCAATGTAAAGTATCTACAGGGTGTGAAACTTGAAGGAGAGTTTGAAACCCCTACTCTGAAACGGGCTTGATTTGGATTTCAGTGGATTCTTCCTTGCTCCTCAGAAGCTCCCCCTGCCTTCTGGTGACCCAAGGGGAGCAGATCATGGCTGACTTTTCCAAGTAACACCTCTGTTTGTTATTCAGGTAATCCAACATACATGTATCTAGGTCCTTACAAAGGTTCAACTCGCTTTTTGAATCAATATTTGCCAGAAAGAATCACAGTAAACATGCTCTGCTCTGCATGTCTGACATAACCCATTCCCATGTTGCCCATTCCCATTGGAAGGATGCAGTACTACAATATTTGGTGAGGGCTTTTTTTGGTCAGTCTCCAATTGCTACAACCATAACAGAGTGGCCTTCTGGCCTTCTCTTCCTCTCTTTTTCCTGTCTTCCTTGTCTTTTTCTTGTTACAGGAAAAAAATGGAAAATAGGACTCTTGAGTGCCTTGCTACAAAGATACTGGATTAAAACCTTGAATTTCATTATTTTAAATGACATAATTTTTGAGCCCAAATTTTGTTGCGGGAACTGACTGGTGTTTTTACGCTTTAAGTCTTGTCAGTGCTATGAGTCTTGGAAACCACCTCTGAGATAATCCCAGGCTGAAAACTCAAATGCAAGCTCCTATTATCTTTAACCTGTTTTAGAACCTGTTGCATGGAAAATATTCAGCTTTGTTAGCTGGTTGGGAAGTGGGCAAATAGGATTATATCTCTTTCGTTCTGTGAACAATCACTGCAACAGTAAAACATGGCAAACCCTGCTTTGTAAAGCACATAATAAAGAGCTTTGCCATGTGCTGCCCATGTTGACCCAGGAATATACAGCAACTGCTCATGAAGTGTGTTACGATACCTGAAAAGCCAACACTGAGCAAAGTTGAAATGAATCATAAACAAAACAAATCCTGTTTTTCTCCAGACGTGTTTAAGTGTATGGGGGATGTCAAGGCAAGATGCACATTCATAGAACCACAGAATCCAGGATGGTTTGGGTTGGAAGGATCTTCAGGATCATCTAGTTCCCCCCCCCCTGCCATGGGCAGGGACACCTTCCACTTGATCAGGTTGCTCAGACCCCCATCCAGACTGGCCTTGAACACTTTCAGGACTGGGGCAGCCACAGCTTCTCTGTGTTCCAGGGCCACACCACCCTCACAGTAAACAATTTCTTCCTTATTTCTAATCTAATCCTGCCCTCTGTCAGTTTAAAGCCATTCCTCATTGTCCTATAACTACAGTCCCTTGCCAAAAGTCCCTCTCCAACTCTCTTGTAATCTCTTTTAGGTACTGTAAAGTGCTATAAATTCTCCTTGGAGCCTTCTCTTCTGCAGGTTGATCACCCCCAGCTCTCCCAGCCTGTCTCCAGAGCAGAGGTGCTCTTGGATGCCCTTGGGGCATCTTTGTGGCATCCTCTGAACTTGCTCCAACACATCCTTCTTATTTTGAGGTCCCCAAATCTGGAGGCGGCACTGCAGGAGGGCAGAATTCCCTCCCCTACCTGCAGGTCACATCAGTGTTTAACTGAGAATTCCTTTAGAGAGCAACTCATAAACATCCATTAATAACCCCCTGACACCCTGGCAGTGCCTATCTTGGTGTTTATCTGACAGCAAGACACTGTTATACTGTGACAAGTTTCACTTCTCCAGAGAAAGTGAGT
Organism: Calyptomena viridis; assembly: GCA_013390005.1. Classification (NCBI taxonomy): domain Eukaryota; kingdom Metazoa; phylum Chordata; class Aves; order Passeriformes; family Eurylaimidae; genus Calyptomena; species Calyptomena viridis. Next base: position 359,376 of record WEIV01024909.1, read on the forward strand.
CTCTAAAATACCAGTAGGCTCTGGAAGCATTTGAGAAAAGTGTACCACTTTCCCTTTTCCACTCAAATGAATTTTATCATATTTAATCCAGCATGAATACTGCCTTGTTTAGCATGTTTAGCATGACTAGAACTGCATATATGTCAGCTCAGCCAATTTTGACTCCAGTGTGAAATAATTTCTTTCCTCCTTGAAAATGAATGACACAGGCTGGAAAATATCTCATGCTGAAATCCGTATTTTGCATACAACGTTGCACAAGATGTTGCTTCCTCGGGCCATTTTCGTCTTCTGAGGCCATTCCAGCAACCCTCAAGCTGTCCCCAGTGGGTTGGGAGCAGCTGCATGTTCTCTAGGCATGAAAAACAGCAGGAAGAGCTCTGAAACTCTTCTGCAAGGACACACCTTGAGCTCCAAAGACTGCGGAGACTTGAACAGTATAGACATAAAACAGCTTCCACCACATGGCCTGGGGACCATGGTCTGTTTCTTGGAGAAATCCCAAACATTATATAGATGAAGCCTATATAATCCTGGCAATCATTTATCTCCCCAAGGACAAAGACACCATCTGCAAAATATATGGAATAAACGTACCAGCTTTAATTCAGCTCATGGCTGCAACTCTTCTAATAATGACATATGACAGCTCTGTAAAAATGTTTTTAGCTGCCAAGACAAGAACTGGAAAAGGAAAGCCTGTTTATGCTTGAGAATACAACTTGAAGTAGCTCCCCTTTCCTTTGCCTGTGCAGGTGGAATGCATTTGGAGGCAAAGGGGATTTGTCTTGAGGATGAGATAGGGCTTAAATATCTCTGTAATGATGTGACCCCAGAAGATTAGAGAAGAAGAAAAAGTGCCTGGCTGTTAACGAGAAAAAAGGGAGAAACAAGAAAATGCTGATAATTCGGTTTGACTTCAACTTCCTTTCCAGAGCAGAGCAAGCCAACAGTTATACAATAGAAGGTGAACAAGCTGAGCATATATGTGCTCATGGTGTTTCAAACAGCATGGTTGTGTCAGCTGGGCAATAGTCTGCAAGGCAAAGGAAGTCATTTTCCTCTGTCCCAAGTGGCCTTTCATGTCTGGTTTTGATATCAGCCTTCAAGAAATGTGGTTGGGCCAATGGGAGTGTTCCCAGGGGGGAGGAAAGATAATATGTGATGTACATGGCCTGTAAGAAGTAATGGAAAAGCTGGAGTTGTTTAGCCAAAGGAGAAAGACTTAAGGGGAAAACTTTAGCAAAGGAGAAGATAAACTTTTCTATGTGCCCATGGGTGGCAGCACAAGAAATGATGGAACTAAATTGCATCAAGAAATTAAGGGTTTTTTTATTCTTCCACCATTAATTCAAGCACAAGCTAGAGGGATGCTCAGTGTACTTCCCATCCTAATTCCTTATAACAGAGCCACAGGTTGGAATATAGAAGTTGATGGCTACTAGATAAGTCATTGCAACACCTCCTGCCACAGCCGTAAAAACCTTCAATTTGCCTGTGAGAACATCAGAGCATCTTTTAGTAGCTCCTACTCCACAGGTGGATTTGCTCCAAAGCAGATAAGACACATATATAACATGTATATGAGATAATCAAACATGACCTGGCTCCTTCTCCTGCCTAAAGGTTTCTCCAAGCTTTCTTCAACAGCACATACCCTTTTTCTCCCTTTGAACCTCCCTTAGCTGAGCCTGGAGTGCCACACATCACTTCACTCTAAACTCCTCCAAAGCTCATACTGCTGCAAGAATCTGACTTCCAATAAATACAGCCATGAACATCTCCAAATTTATTTCCCAAGAGAGTTCTGCTAAAGCTTGGAAAAGAATTTGGGATCCTCTAACCTACCATATACAAAGGCATAATAATTTTCCATTGCTCCTAGGGACGTGAAAATACACAAGAACATCAGATACATCTGGAGTTATATTTACAGTCCATTGAGGGAGAAGGGGCATTAGATCCCAGAGATTTAGCTTCAGGAGTTTTGCCTGTATCAGGGTTTGAGACAATCTTTGATGTTAGTGAAATAAAAGAGAGAAATATTTCCCTCAGGGAGTGAGAAAAAAAAATATCCAAAATCTTCAGCCTGAGGTTTTTTTTGTATTGCTGTTCCAGCTACTGTCTCAAGAACTCGTTACAATAAGCAAATACTCATACATCATTGGTTTAATATGACAACTATGATGCTTAATAAGGCTGGAAGAAACATCACTGTGACTCTATTTGAGCCTCCTAAACAATCAGTTATTGCTGAGAAGGTTACACCAATTTTTATAGCTCAGGAGGTGATTTGCAATTTGTATTCATCTTTCATTTTGACTAGACCAATTGTGTGTTCTATCTGCATTATCAGCTCCATAAAAATTCATTCCTACCCATAAAAATAGAAGATTTCTAATAATGCCTCTCCTACTTTGTATGGGTGTATTTGGTTTTATTTAGAAGAGAAAGGCAGTTAATCTGGTAACTGGGTTGTCTTTCTGTCCAGTTTCACTGCAGGACCTAATCCATCTATTCTAAACCCATCCAGTCAGATTTAAACTGAATTGTTTTTATGATGAGATGGAAGAAATTTGTCTTTGCACAATGTATGAATTCTGAGTAACTCTGAAATTATTGCCTATCCAGTGTCTCTCTGCACAGAGTCACTCTGGGCAGATGGGGCTCCTCAAGGAGCATGGCCCATGTGGTCTGAAAGGTGGTAAAGAACCAGAACAATTAGCATAATGCTTGCAGCCTGATTGAGCAATAGACATACTGAAGAGTCTTCTGAGCCGAAGATACTCTTTTAAATTTTTGATGAATAATTTCCATCAAATTTCCATGGCTATCACTGGGGCTTAATAATTTCTCACCATTGATTATCTTGGATATTTGACTGGCATTCACTAAGCAGGGAGCTGTGACAGCACCAGCTCCTCCCAAATGCTTGCTTGTCTCCTTATCAGCACAGGTCATGCTCCTGTAGCAGAGGCAGCTGGAGCAAACATATGTTCATGTCCCAGCAGTGCTTGTTCACAGTCCAGTGTCCCCAGAGAAACTCACCTTCACGAGAAGTTGGAGGCCATGAATGAAATGGAGCAGCTGAAGTGGGGCAGTGTTTGGTTGTGGCAGCAAACCATCAGCAAAGGTTGGGACAGACAGGTGGCTCCTCCAAAAGTAAGAGAGGAAGATGGGCAAGAAACTCTTGTATAGAAGGGAATGGGCTTCCAGCTACCTAAGCACTAAGAGGATTTGTATAATCCTTCTCTTCTTCCATCCCTCCCTCTATTTCTTCCTTCTCCCATTCCCCTTTCTCTTTTCTTTGCTCTTACTTCCTCCTGTACCCTGTTAAATATCTGTGCCATGGATGGGTTTTGTTTCATGATTCTTGCACTGTGCAATATTGTTCAGATTATGTGCAGGTAGTTTAAAAAAAAGGGTCTGTTACTTTTTCACAGCTGGTGTTATGTGCTACTCAAAGTGCAGGTGGGTTGATGTTCCCAGCTGCTAGATTTCAACAAACTGAATAAATATTCATTTAAAATACTTTTTTCTAAACCAGGTTGCTGTTGTTGACCATGGTGATATAATAGATCCAGAGTCTGCAAGGTCTTTAACAGGGACAGAAGCATATTTTGATTAAGAAGATAGAAGAGTGTAAAGCCAGGCTGACAGGTAGAGGAGCCAGAGAAGCACCTTTCTGATCTCAGTGGATGAAAAAGAAACTAGAATTTTTTTTGGCAAGAGCACTTTCAGGGGAGTCCCACATAGATCTCTCTGACCTTGCATTCTTCAACATTCCTACAATTCCTGAAATCTCAGTGAAACCCACTGAGCTGTATCCATTCTACCTGCAATACATAAGCACCAAGCCCTTAAGTTTTGTCTGGGTCTTCCCACCCAGAGACTAAGGCTCTGGCAGATCCCAGGAGGAACAATTTAAAAAGTTCAATCCAATTTGCAGTGAGATATCACAGCAATTGTGAGGACTAACTTGGGCATTTGTTGCCTAAGGCATGAAATTTAGCCACTAGTGGCTTGTACAGGGCTGGGAATAAATGTCATCAGTCCAAAGAGAAGAAAAGGGATAGGAACTGGAGAAGAGACAACTCTGGATCACTCACTGACCTGGAAAAGTGACAGGTAAGACCTAAATGATCTTCTTCCCACTTGGCTCCTTCCTGTGTGAAACTGGGAAGTAAGCATTTATTTCTCAACACTGTAATAAATTATGTCCTAAACTCTTTCTTAATAATTTTATTTGTGGTCTCCAGCCTTGGCCAAGCCCTTCTTCTTACTTCTTCATTCCCACCTGCCTCAGCATCCTCCTTCCAATCCATTTCCCAGTGTTCCCCACTAAAGTATGTCCCTTTGTCCTCACAACCATCACACCATGGCACTTTCAGAGTCGTGTTGAGTTTTAACTTGCAAGATTCCCCAAACTACCACAAACTGAATCTGAGATACTCTGGCTTTTCATGCCCAAATTTTAATGCATCCTGAACCAACCTCTGGCTACACTTTCCACTCTGAATAAAGGAGTTTCTGGGGACCATTCAGTCCATTCCCTGCAACCTGGACAAACTGGGATGCTAAAACCAAGTTACATATTTACTTCTGCTGGTTATGTTACATTTACTAAAAGCTGTAAAATAGCTTTAAATATTTGAAGCAGCAAGTGTAAGCTACTTAGCAAGGGGGACATAGATAAGGTTCTTCATCTATCAGCTTCCAAGCAAAGATCCTTAATATTCAGGTAAATAATACAAAAAGAAGTAGAGAAAGACTTACTAGGGCTGTAAGGCATGTCAGGACATGATTATCCTGTTCTACTCCATCATCTGTGAGACAAAGTGACTGGAAACAATCAATACTTAATCAATTTGAAAAACCTGAAATGAGAGAAATTTAAATAGGGGATTTTCCAAACAGCCACTTTATCAGTTTAATGAGAGTAATGATCGAGTGAATGAATTAGAACAGGACCAGACAGTACGAAGGGTAGTACACAGATCTCTCCAAAGAAGCTTGTGCACATGCTTTACCACAACATATACTGTTCCAGTGAGAGAAAAATCCACATTTTCCCTCCTTTTTACTTGTCTTTTACCTTATATCCTAAACCAGTACAGATTAACACCTTGACTTAAACTGTACCAACTTTCCTAAGGAATGGATGTTTATATCAGAAAGGCACTCCCAAAACCACACAGTTGCAACTATTTCTCCATGAGACACTATAGGAATTAGTGGATTATAAACCTGGACCAACCTACAAAGGTCTGGAATTTAGTTTTTCCATAGTACAGCCAAGAAATTGTGGTTTACTGCCTCAGGTTCCCCGTACATTAAATAAGGATCACAATGCTTCTTGGAACAGGGCTAAGGGAATCTACACATATAAATGAGCTATAAAAGTAATTATTATTGTTATTACTACTAGTATTATTACTGTTGTTTTTATTAATAATGCAGTAACCATGCAGTACATTAAACTACAAACTGTGGGCAATGGGGACAGAATATTTGCCTGATTTCCCAGTGCTATTAAACACAAAATGTGACACCAGACCTAGCAACCTCCTCCATGGTGGACGACAACATGTACCAAACAGATGAAGAAAAATGCCTTCCACCCCTGTGAATCAACCTGCCAGAACAGTGATGACTCCTGAAAAATGCTTTTGGCTGGGAACAGCTGAGATGTGGTTTTGTCCAGTTCCCACTGCAAGGATGGTGTGCACTTCTCTCCTCCACTACCTCACTCCCCTCATAGTCCTACTCTTACTTTAAAAAGATAACTCAAGAAACAAGCCTGGAGAGGAGGTGGAGGCGTGTCATGGGGAGGGGGAATATTCAGCATTTCTATCTCAGCTGTATAAATGGTATTAACACATCTGGAACAGCAGAAAGAAAATCAGCATTACTGGGGACTCTTTGCTGGTTAAGAAATAGGAAGCAGCTCTGGAAAAGATGTATGAAGCAATAAGAGATGATTTACTTCCACAGCACTTATTGTTTGAATACATTCACATACCCCATCTATTTTTGTTTGCCCCAGCATGCGTGGCAGTCCTCCCTGTTGGGGGGTGACATTGTTGCATTTGTTGGCATTCCCTCCAATATATCATGAGGAATAGCTGCTCCTGGGCCTGGATTGAGGGGATGGTGGAAAGCAGTCCCCTCCCTGTGCTGGCCCTGGAAATGGGAGCTCTCCATCATGCTGCCATCTCACAGGGGGGGTACGAGGCCTTGTGATCATCGTCATAAAGGCCCATAAAGCAAATACTTCCCACATAACTCCATCCACCCCCTGTGCTCTCCTATCCTGGCAGTCACAGTGAGCAGCCCTATTCTGAGCAAAAGGAGAGAAATAAAAACACACTGGATCTGTGATGAGCACTGGGGTTGACAAGGCTTTAATATGATGTGGACAACTCAGAGTGTGGGCACAGCCGGGGATGTGATGCTCAGTTTCTGGATCTTTCATTGACAGGTCTGGCTTGTTGCTTAGTGAACCAGGGGTTAACTTCAGTTTTCTCTTACTCAGGTAGGTGCTGGGATGAAGAGGATCCAAATGTGGCTGGAGACTTTAATGGAGAGAGCCTGAGACGACTAATTAATGGCTTTAAGCTGAAGGAGGGCAGATTTAGGTCAGTTATTAGAAAGAAATTCTTCACTGTGAGGATGGTGAGGCACAGGTTGCCCAGAGAAGCTGTGGCTGCCCCATCCCTGGAAGTGTACAAGGTCAGGTTGGATGGGTCTTGGAGCAACTGGGTCTACTGGGAGGTGTCCCTGCCCATGGCAGGGGCTGCAACAAGATGATCTTTAAGGTCCCTTCCAACCCAAACCATTCCATGATTCTATGACTACATTTCAATACATAAATGGTACCTTAAAAGCTATAAATAACTAACTAGGGTTCCATGAACTTGACACACAACATCTTCCTACTGCCAAAATTTATGGTAAATAAGTGACATAGATGCGTACACAGATCATATGTGAGATATCACACGTGATGTGTGCTATGGAGCAAAAGCCAGCACACGGCTCTTTCAAACCTGGTCACCTTCTCTGGTGCAGAGGAGGAGGTTGAAACCTGATTTTGCTCCACAGTGGGATCCAGATCGTGGCGGGATACCTGGATGCAGCTGGTGGTGGTTGAGTAGGGAAGTGTTTGTATCATTGAAGAGGACTCTGGTTTTGGGTAAGTGGGAACAGTAAGGGGAGTGAAGGAAATCGATGTTGGACACAGGGGCTGGATGAAGCTGGGGGCCAGCATGTCTGATAATGGTATAAAGTAATATTCTTAAAAACAAAATGCTAAAAAGAAAAGAGTTTCTCTATATTTTCTCTGGAATTTTGTATAATTTTAGGATTGAACTCTTCCTAGGAAGATAGGACTGAATTAAGGCTCAAAAAAGGCCTTTGAATCTCATTTGAAGTCTATTACAATGACTTTGGATTGGGATCTTCATGTTTTTGTTACATGATTTTACCTTCTTAGTACAAATGGGCTCTGGAAGAAGTCTTGCAGGCTATAATAGTGTAACTGACAGGTTTATTTTTTCAGTTGTTTTATTGTCTTTCCCTAGAGGTATGTTTATATACACTAAATTTTGAAGAGAGTCCTAAGTTATATCTATCTCTCTTAGAAAACATCTCAGTAATTTCATCTACAATCACAAAGGCAAGTCATGTAAAGAGAGGAAATAGCTGGAATTAGGAATGTAATGGAAAAGCCAAATGGCTGTTGGGCAAGTTATGCCTTTCCCTGCAATCCAAATGAACAAACACTCTTCACAGCTTTGAGGTTTAATTAGTTAATTATTATTTTAAATTCTTTAAATTGCTATTTAAATTTAAAAAGTTAAATAAGTTTTCACTCATTACTGAACAAGTTGCCTTGCTTTGGGTTGAAACTGTTCAGCCTTTTCCATTGCTCTGATAGTTGTCACATAACATGATCCACTTTGAAAACGGTGAACCTCATTTGCACAAGTCTGTACAGAGCCTCGAAGGCTGGGGAATTATCCTGAAGAGTATTTGGATAAAAAGGATGAACATTCTGATGGCAACATTATTAACTGCTTTGGTGTTTAAAATATGCAGGAAAAATATCCCATGTTGGAGATCTACACTGGTATATTCTAGAAAGGAGAAAGGACTTCCTAGAGGCGAAGGGAATTTTGACTGCTGTCCCTGCACATTACCTCCTTCAAGGTATATTCCCTTTAAGAATTTTTTACTGACTCTGCCTTTTGTAATTTTTTTGCCAAATCTGTGAACAGTCTGATGTGTCTTTGAGGACATACATTTTGTTTTGTCACAGTGCTAACTTTGTTTGGTGCCCCATATTAGTATCGTGTTTCACACAAGGAATTGTTATCATGAACACGAGACAGTGACTCTGTTTCAGAAAAGCTTCATGTGGCTGCAGTTGCATTCTCTTTAGAAGGTTCACAAACTTTCCAAACACTCACTAAGCTTTCCAGGAGTCCTTCCAAAGGACTAGTCTCTCAGACTAGATGTTTAAAGTATGTATCTTACAAGGAGATGCCCTAAAATTACAATCAAGACAAAGTTCTCTGTCCACAATGGCCAAAAGCCTGTAAGAGTCACCCTGTCTATGACCAGAGATTGCCTTCTGGAGCATCCCAAGGGACATTTGACAAAGATTTCACAAATTGTCAGCTGGAGGTAATAAAGTCACAGACAATGCCTTGTTTGTGGCATCTCTTGCAGCCACACTTCTGCATTTGGGTGTCTGCAAAGCAAAGGTCTCTGCAGGGCCATGGGTAATGAGGGCCTGTTCTTTACTCATGAATTAAAAAGGGTTCACTCTTCTCAGACTGACAACAAAAAGGATTATTCTTCAACAGTTCGTTTTTCCACCCAATTTGTTCCTTGTTATTTTTAATGAGCTTTTGAAAGCAAAAACATCAAGAGGAGATTAATTTCTGTATAACGAGAAAACACAACAAAACTCCAAGCACAAGAGCTGAAAGTTTACAGCTTTTAGTAGCAGACAGAATAAATAGAATGAAGAAAGTCAGTGGAAAGAAAGTGGGGTTTTGTTTCAGAAAGAGCAACAGTCCAATTGAAATGGTTACAGCCAAGGCTCTGAAAGGATAAAATCACTTTACCTCACCTCTGCCCAAGGCTGTGCACTCATAAACTCTTCCAGCAGATGCCTTGTGCTGTTCTGCATGGGTTTGTCCTTGCAACCTGTCTGCATGACAAGGTGACAGCTCCAACTGCTGCACAAAATTGCTTAGAAAGAGTTGTCACACAAAGAAATCTGTCCTGGTCTCCAGGAAAATATGCATTCCTGGCTTTGGCAACCTCTTGAATCAATATTCAAGAAGGACACCTGATTCCACCAAAATCACTATTATTTCTTTCATGGATTTCCAGGTTTGGGAATAAGTACCAGTCCTGGAAATTCTGAGTGGACAGCAGTGTGAGGGCATGTGGTTTTTCTGTGTGGAGTTTGTCCATTATCATAAAATTATGAGTATATGGCCAACAGGAAGGTTTCTGTGATACATGAGATGTATTTCACTTTTCTTCTCCCTATCCTACACCATCCTTTGTGTTTCTAGTTCTCCGATACAGATCTTCTCCCTCTTTATGCTCTTATCAGTTTTTCAGTGCACATGAACAATCCATCTGTAAGACAAGGCACCCCATATCAATAGTTAATAGTTATCTGAGTGTCAAAATGGAGACAGAGGGGTAGGTTTATATTGGATATTTGAAAGAAATTCCAGACTGTGAGGGTGGTGAGGCCCTGGCACAGGTTGCCCAGAGAAGCTGTGACTGCCCCATCCCTGGAAGTGTTCAAGGCCAGGTTGGATGGGGCTTGGAGTGACCTGGGATAGTGGAAGGTGTCCCCATGGTGTGGGGTTGGAATGAGATGATCTTTATGGTCCTCCCAACCCAAACTATTCTGTGGTTCTAGGAAATCAGTGGTAATTTGGAAGGATCTGAATTACAAAAGTGGTCCATGTGACTCCTGCTAGAATGGCAGTATTATTCTTGGAAGTTAACACAAATGTGCTTGTAAGCATGTCAAACTCCATAAAACTAAAGGACGGGAGGAAAAGTTGTGTTTGCTTACATTAAATATTAGGGGTTTTCTCTATTAGTGCATTTAGTCTATCTGAAAGCAAAGTTAATGTTAATAATAATAATAATGTGATGAGTGAATATGGGAATGGGAGAGCACGCTATAATGCACTTACTGATACTAAAACCTAACAAGTAAATATGCCATTCAATCATTCCATCCTGTTGGCAGCATGATGAGAAAAATTGGCTTGGACAAGCCTGTCCCAAATTTAGTTCAAACCACCATAATAACTGTAGCATCAGTGAAAATTTTACACCACTAGCAGCGTATTTCAGAATGGAAACCCTAATTTCCAAGAATCAAGACATCCAACAGGATTTTCCTCACCATTTCAGGATCTAGATAACCAAGTGTACTGGTGAGAATAGATGAGACTTGTGAGGCTCAGTGGCTGACTCATGGAAGATGCACCTTAATAGTCAAGTAATTCCAGACAATTGGGCAGCATCTCATTCCTCAGCTTGTTAACATGAGAGAAAAGCTGCTAGAAAAAGGGAATATATTTGTATTTGTCTTTTCAGCGGGTGTCATCTCTTGTCTGCACCACTCAGATGCTTTTCTTTCCAAGAAAAGAGTAATTAATTTATTGGATCATAACAACACAGAAAATTACTGACTGGAGGCATTCTACTATAAATTAGTAGATGAACCTTAGAAGGTGTGTTTGCTCACATCATCACATACTCACTCAGCTGTCCTCTGTTGTTACCTTTAGCCATTCTATATGTACCATTAATAAATCTGTAAATAAACCCTGTACATGTTCAATGTCTTCTCTCCAATCCTTACACATTTCTTTCCTTTTCTACTTATTTTTGTATTCCTCACCTTGTTAAATGTTCACCTACTCTTTGGAGAGCACCAACCCAATCGATGACTATTTTCTCCTTGTACAGCAGCTTCATTCTGGACATGATTTTATATTCCCTCTGTGTCTCACATTGGCTCATGCAGTCTCTTATTTTGATGGCTTCACAAGTGGACTGAAGCAGTTTAACAGCACATGGTTTTGGGACAGGGAAGGGAAGGTGAGAAGGACAGAGATGATGAGGGAGGAACACGGAAAAGGGAGCTATCCCAAAGCAAGATTCCCTTGTTGGCAGCAAACTTAGCTCAGCTCCCTGTGGGTCCTCACTCTCTGTCTTTGACTGCCAGTTTTCCTTTTGCCTTCCTTAAATTCCCTGGAAATAGTATTTCTCTCATACTGAGTCCGGAAGCACTGGGGTGCCTAGTGATCAGAAGTGACTGTAATGTTCCTGTTGCTTCCAAATTTGGGATCTAAAATCTTGATATTAACTGTATTTTCTGTTATCAGTTCACCATCTTCCACCCAGAAGACCTTAAAGCAGGGAATGAATCTCCCTAGGACAGGGTGGAAAATGAGTTTTTGTATAACAAGAAAACACAGCAAAACTCCAAGCACAAGAGCTGTAAGTTTATAGCTTTTAGTAGCTGACAGAATAAACAGAATGCAGAAAGACTCAATAATCCTAAAAGGCAATGCAAGGAAATTGTTGTTTGCAGTTTTTTTTTGTTTTGAAGTGGTTTTTATTTGTTTTATGGGGATTTTTTGTTTGGTTGTTTTTGTTTGGTTGTTGTTTTTTTTTTTTTGGTTTGTTTTGGAAAAGCAACGGTTCAATTGAAATGGTTACAGCCAAGGCTCTGAAAGGATAAAATCACTTTACCTCACCTCTGCCCAAGGCTGTGCACTCATAAACTCTTCCAGCAGATGCCTTGTGCTGTTCTGCATGGGCTTGTCCTTGCAACCCTTCTGCACGAGTTTCTTGGATAGGAACTCTCTCTCCAAGTGGTGTTTGGAAATCAAGAGGCATTTTATGGACATCTGAGTCCTGTTATGACAGGGAATGTTCTGGGAACACTGTGCCAAAGACACTGGCTTGGGGAATACCTGGTCACTAATTCCTACCTGATGTCTTTATCCTTTGTGTGCTCTCTGGGCAGTCCAGGCACGGGAAAAGACACAGAATTGGGGGCAGGAACAGATGGAGGCACCTTAGGAGTTCATGTGCCTTTGAGGTCCTGTGAGAGCTCAGAGAATGTTTTCAGGGTAGGTCAGTGTAGAGCTGGGGCATCTAACCCTAGTTAGGGTTCCTAGATCCTAATTAACTAGAGAATTTTATCCCTGGATCATGAGATCCAGGGTCATGAGATCCTGGATCATGAGATCCTGGATTATGAGATCCAGCTCCCTGTTGCCAGAGAGCTCTGGGAGTAATTATGCTTGCAAATATAATCCCCCTCCTATTCTCTCAGCTGCACAATCCACCCCCAAAATATCCAATGAGCACCTTTGCTGATGCAGAGAGGCTGTTACCTTCCACCCCAGGAACTGCTGGAGGATCCCTTTATTTACAGCTTGGGAAGCACCTGGGATTTTGTGACGATGACTGACAACACAAAAATGTACATTGTAATTATTGTCATTCAGACTGGAATCAGCTCTGCAGTGTCTTATAGTAGAGTTATTTTAATATTACTCTTCTATGGAGGAGAGCTGTTTAATAAAAGAATATATTTTGTGACAAAATTAAAATTTTACATATTTTTTTCTTTTTTTTCTTTGTGTTCTGTCACTGGTAAAACACTTTTCTCCTATAGACACTAAGCTTTATTCTCCATGTCATTTGTGAGGGCTTTGGCTCACCAGGATAGGGCCCATAATTTCTAATTACAGATGAACAAGATCTTTCCAGTCTAAAAACTTTTCTATATATGTTGAAATTTTTAATGAAAAATTTAGGGAGTTTTGTGAAATACTTATATTTTCCTTTTGAGCTGCTCAAAATGTGCCTCTTTTAGAAATAGGTTAGCAAAGTATTAAACTGCATTTTCCTAATGTTGTACAGCCTGATGGGACAGGTAGTTTTAGCCCCATTTTCACCAATAAAAGAGTGTCCTCAGAAGATTGTATTTCCATTAAGGACCTGTGCTGACTTCCCACCAGCCAGGCAGTGTGTTATGTCATGGACATTACATTAAGTAGTAATTAGCATGTAATTATTAAGAGCAGGAAGTTTGGTCCAGGAGAGTGGGGGAAATGTGAATGTTTCTGTTTTAACTACAGTTCCCACAAGACCACGTGCTGCTGTGAGAAAACAAAGTTGAACGTTGACATGACTCAAAACAAAACCTTTCAGCAACCCAAATGGAAAGGTTTTGATTTCAGGCATGTCGAAACATTTCTCTTCAGCTGAAAATGTCAAAAAGAGCATTTGACATCTGTTGTGTTTTGACCTTTCCAAATTGAATTTCTTTGTCGCTCCCTCGTCCATTCTGTAAAAAGAAAAACACACATTTCTTTTGTCCTGATGTGGGGGAAAACACAAAACAGAAATATCTAGAGGATTTGCCATGGAGGGACATTTTTTCTGTTTCACTTGGCTTTTTATAAGAAAGCTTAGGCTGAAATAAAATATCCCTTTCTCCTTTGAGTGCCTGCAGAGGACTCGTACTGAGCTGAGCCCTGCAGCTGCAGCAGAGGATAAAGCAGCAAGTGTGATCCCAGGGGAATGCAAATCTTTCCTGGGCACCCTGAGCTCCCTCATCTCTGAGCACACAATGCAGAGGTAAATAACTCTGCTCCCACCTTGTATGTTCCTGCAGCACCTGTAAAGATTATATATATTCCTTCTTTCCACTCTTTTCCTTGCTGCTGTCTCCTGTGACACGTTGTCTGGTTTATTCTTTGTGTATCTCGTATGAAATCGAATAAATGTCCTGTAAGTTACTTTCATCTCAGCATCTTCATTATTTTCATGTCAGAAGTGTCTCAATGAGGGAAATTCAAGTTTGGGTGAGCTCACAGGCATTCCTTTTCACTCATAAGACATGAGCAAACCATCTGGCACAGTTAAGCCACTCAGCGTGATCCTAAAACAAAGACAAATGCTGCTGCTGTTGTTTCATTGTTTAAAATAGACATTTTTGGAGCATGGATTTATTTCAGTTCAATCCTTCCAGCTCTTTTCTGTTAAACCCATACATATTGATAGATGCCCCTGGATGTATCCATATAGCCTTAAGAAATTGTCTCTTTAAAACTAATACGCATTAAATATATATAGTAACTATTTCTGTGGTGTGTTTCTTAATTCTAAAATCCATTTAAAACAGCAATGAAATTAAATTAAATCTCAGCACCCAGTGGTTTTCTACTGTAGACTCAGATAAGATGTGTCATAGGATCATGACATGGTTTGGGTTGGAAGGGACCTTTAAGATCATCTTGTTCCAAACTCCTGGCCATGGACAGGGATACTTTCCAGTAGGACAGGTTGCTCAAAGCCCTGTCCAACCTGGCCTTGAACAGTTCCAGGGATGGGATGTCACCATTTCTACACCTCACTGGGTTGAAAGGGCTGTTTGACACTCTGTTCATGAGCCATAAAGGTGCCCAGGGAAGAACAGAGGTTTGAACCATCCTGAGGAAGAAACAGTGGAAGCACCAATGGTTTGGGGAAAAGCTTGAGCTCAGTTTTCTCTTGGACTTTTTTAGAACAGAAATTTTCAATGATACTTTGTGTTCTCCAGCCAAACTTAACCCCAGAGATGGGAGGTTTGGTGTGATGTGACTAACAGTCCTTCTTTGTAGCAGTCGGGAGAGGGGACTGTCCTCATTGTGAAATGTTTTGTTTCATTCAGCAAATTACTCTGTCCTTAATGAGGACTTTGCAAGAAAGGGTGAGTGATCCAAAGGAAACAACAAAAGCAACCTGGAGCTGAACTTGTGTGGATGTGTATTTTCTAGTGAACAAAAATCTTATTTATGAGCCAAACCTGGATTTCAAAAGGGTTGAAGCCCACCAGTCCAGCCTGCAACCCACCCTCCCAGGCCTGAAGATAAAGAAAATGATCTCTAAATACAGAAAGTCCATTTACTGGCTGCCCATAGGTTTCCTCCCTGTTTTTCTGGAACAACTGGTTGGAAAAAATCTGCTTATCTAGACTGATAATCCCTGGTGCTGTGAAGTCACATTCCTGCAGCAGACTGACTGGTGCCAATGGAAGGATTCCCGTGAATCAGAGCTTTTGCCATCAGGTCAGGACATTGGTTTCTAACAACTGAAGTAGCTATTAAATTAAAATTCACATCTTTCCTCCGTGTGGCTGGTATTTTTTTCTAAGTCTGAGAAAATATATGGTGTCACTAAAAAGCACTGTCACCTTTTCACACATGATACACAATTACATAACTATCAGCAATTTCCTTTTTAGTACCAAGAAGTGCTAATATGGCTGGAAAACCAAAAGGACCATGTGGATTTACTGGTTCCCACAAATCCATCACAGGCTTGTTGTTCAACAGACTCTGCCTTTTAAATGTGGCCCCTGTTTGCAGTTAATAACATAAAAAAATTCAATTCCGTTTTTCCCCTACTCTCTTGGAAAATACATTATATGAAAGGATTTAATCACCTCACTCTACATAATATCATGTACTTAATGGGATAAAGTGTCCAGGTGTTTCATCCCTTCCACCAAACTATCTGATATCTCCAGTGATGGATTATCACCCACAAAAAATCCGTAAGGAAGAGAAAGTGTATTCAAGATAAGAACATATTCCAAATATTTGATAAACTTTTATTGGCTGCAAAATTCCAGGGATCCTTGATGGAGGCAGTTATGGAAAAAGGACTCAGTTATTGCAATGCAGCAAAGGTAGCTGTAAATGCCAAGACCTAAATGAGAATTTGAAGCTTTTCTTCTCATGTTCCTCTGGGAAAGTGATTTGTGCCCATAAATTGTGGAGGAGATTCCTTCCTCCTCAGTGCCAAGGCTTGTCAGGCTTTGCATATAGAGCTGACTCTGGACCAGACTGGTATTTCCCACGTGCAGGATGATGAGCAGGGGTGGCACAATCCCTTGATGGATGAATGAAGGGCTCCAAAAAAATTCAAACATAAAAAAAGGGTGTACAAGAAGTGGAAACACGGTCAGATCAAGTCACTCGGGATGAATATAGAGATGTGGTAAAGCTTTCCAAACGTCATCCCTACATGCTCAGGATTCAGCAGGAATTCATGAAAGTGAAACTGTGTCTGACCAAAGCCTTCTACAAGGAAATGACCATCTCAGTGGCTGAGAGAAGAGCAGTGATTGTTTTCATAATTTAACAAGGCTTTTGACACTGTTTGCCACAACATCCTCATTTTTAAGCTGATGAAATACAAATTAGATGAGTGGGTAGTGAGTTGGGTTGAAAACTAACTGAATTGCTGGATTCATAGGGTCACAACTGGTGGCATGAAGTCCAGCTGGAGATCAGGCACAAATGGTGAGCACCAGAGACCAGTACTGAGACAAAAAAATATCATCATTATCCTGGTTGATGGGACAGGGCACTATTTCAATAAGTTTGCAAGTGATGCAAAACTTTGAGGAGTGGTTGATACATCAAATTGTTGCATCACTTTGTATATTCGTATATTGATAGGCTGGGAAAATGGTCCAGTGGGAAAGCTGTGAGTTCAACAGAAGTGAATGTGAAGTCCTGCATCTGGGAAGGAACAACCATAGAGCCACTGAAGGGCCAGGCAGATGATTAAGAGATTGCAGATGATTAATAGGTTGCAGCATCTGTCATGTAAGAAGCTGAGAGATCTGTGATTGTTCAGCCCAGAAGACACAAAGCTCAAGGGGATCTTAGAATGTAAAGTGTCTGTAAATATGTGATCTAGGGAATGAAGAAGTTGGAGCTTGGTTTTTCTCAGAGTTGTCCAGGCACTGGGCAAAGGGTACAAGCTGAAATTGTTTAAATGTAAGAAAAGTTTTTTACTGTCAAGATCAATGAACACTGAAACAGATTGTCCAGACATGTTGCATCTCCATCTTTGGAGATATTTAAAGAACCTGAACCTGGTGTTGGGAAAACCTATGGCAGCTGACTCTGCTCTGAACAGGGGAGGTGGAATGGGTGTTTTCTAGGGATCTATTCCAGTCTCAATGATCCTGTGATTATGAGGGTTGCAGAGCTTATCCCAAATGGATTGCACTGTTACCAGAACAGCCCATTTTCTAGTCTTCATTGACAGAAGACTTTTCCTGCAGCATAGAAAAGTTTTCTTCAATAATATTACCTCTCAGGGGACAAAGAAGAAAGTTTTGGCCATTTAAAATGTGCTTACAGGAAATGGAGCGACACTTAAGGATTCTGTTGCTATCAGCTTTGCTGTGTGCTGCAGTTCCACTTGCCTTCTCCAGGCATCTGCTCCTGTGTGATTGCATTTTTATTCTTTTTCAAAAGGGCAGATGGTATTTTTTTTTCCCTGTGCGCATAATTAAACAAACACAAAACAAACTCATCCAAAGATACTAATTAATTCCTTTTCCTAATAGATTGCAGGCAGTCTATTAATATTACTCACTCCTGGGACTAAGAGTCTGTTAGCAAGAGCTTCCTTGTCTTGCTGCTTTTCCTTCTCCTGTGGTGAGACTAGTGAAGTGATCCACCACTTCCCTTTAAACACAGTTATACTGGAAATAGCTGTAGCTAGTCCTGGTGGTAGGATGAGCATCCTTTACTTAATTTGTTAAATACTATTTAACTCGTGCCCTCTCATCACCCTGTCTAGCTTTCACAATCTGTATCTGAGTGTCCACAAAGATGCTTGGGTGAGGTAATGGCTGAGGACTGGGTCATTCCTGGCCCTATCCACAATTACATCTAGTTTGGGCTCCCTGGTATTCTTGGAAAGGGGGTGACAAAGGAAAGGAAGTTTAATTGTTCTGCTTTTAGTATATATCTACATGTACACATTAAAAAAAGGTGAGATCAAAAATGCAGTTGGAATGCACCAAGTGATTGTCAGCTCTATTATAATTACCCAATTAAAGAGGTGATAATGAACCCAGACTTGAAATGCTGGAGGGAGAAAAGGAGGGTGACACCAGGAACTCAACATTTGTTTTATCCTAAATCTTTATTGTAAAGTAATCACCTGTCAGGGAGTCTGCTGAGGAAAGAGCAGCTACTCAGTGCAGTGCTGTGATCACAGAAACAGGATGGGAACAAAAGCAGCAGTGACAGATTCAGGTAAGGCAGACTCCAGCCCAGGAAACTCGAGGAACCCATCCATCCTGGGGACAAGGAGGTGCAGCCTGAGCTGGGGACACTAAGGGGAAGCTGTGCTCTCTCCAGATTTCATTGTGCTGGACAAAAAGTAACCCATGAGCTGTGTGTTCACATGTTCTGTCATAGCAGCCCTGCTGAAAAGGACCTGGGGCCAGGGCTCATTTGTGACCATCTGTGATTAGTTCTGAAAAGAACCTGGGGTAGATGGTCACCTCAGCAGCCTAAAGCATTACTAGGATACTGGTTTGTATTGGCAGAAATAGAGCCCAAAGGTCAAGGGAAATATTCTCTTGTTTTTACTTGCAATTTTTAGGCCAATCTAGAACCATGGACCTGTTGGAAGGAGTCCAGGGAAGGGTCGTGAAGATGTTCTGGGGGCTGGAGCACCTCTGCTGTGGAGACAGACTGGGAGAGCTGGGGTTGTTGAGCCTGCAGAAGAGAAGAGTCTGGGGAGACCTTCCCAAAGAGACTCCAACAGAGCTGGAAAGGGACGTCTGATAAGGACAAGTGACAGAACAAGGGGGAATGGCTTCAAAATGACAGAGGGTGGGTTTAGATTGTATATTAGTAATAAATTCCTTACTATGGGGGTGGTGAGGCACTGGCACAGGATGACCAGAGAAGCTGTGGCTGCCCCATCCCTGGGGGCAGGTTGGATGAGGCTCTGAGCATCCTGGGATGGTGGAAGGTGTCCCTGCCCAGACAGGGAGTGGAATTGGATGAGCTTTAAGGTCCCTTCAAACCCAAACCCGGGGTATGTTGCTCTTTCCATTTTTCAGGATTTCAACACCCACTTCAGTACTCAATCAGGCCACATATTTAATCTCAAAAGTAGCCAGGCCTTGATCTCCCCCCAGACTGATCCTTCTGGAAGTTTATTTCCATAAGCATATTCCACTTTTGGGACTACAAGGTCCATCAGTCTTCATTGCTGCCTCAATAAGGCTGTGCTGGACTTCAGAGGCCCCCATGAACAGCCAGACAAACCAGATGAATACTCCCTTCTGAGAGCCAGGTAGGAAAGCTTCTTATTAAATTCTTTCAGCTTTTAATATGTGCAAAAGTGTATTTCTTTTCATATGATCCTCATTGCTGGATTTCAGTCGTGTTCAAAGATGACAAAATGAAAAAGATCAAATGATAAATCAAAACAAGAGTAACACAAAAGCCTGAGGGATACAGTGCTGACAACAGATGATCATAGAAGAAAGTGATAAAATTCTTGCTTATTCCAGAGAAGCCATCCTTAACTAAGAAATATTTCCTAGATATGTGTGTAAATGACAAAAAAATGTTAGATGGATCATTTTTACTGGATATTGTATGACCAAAATTTCAGTTTATTAGAATTCTAACCAGCCTGTTCATCATTTTCAAGGCTGATTAGTACTAATGTACATATATAAATATTTTAAAATGCATTGAACAAGGCGAAGACCCATCAACTAACAAATCAATTTCTTATTAGGTTACACCAGAAAATGGAGTGTCCAGAAGTGTGTGCCGTTTGTAAATATTAGGTGCATCAATCTTGGTTCCTTCAAACAATCAATTTCCCTGTGAAAAGAAGACAAACATTAAAAAGAAAGAGGGGGAAAAAAAAGAAACCCTGAATCCAGCAATCATAGCAGGCTAAATCTAAATCATTGCTGTTCCACTGTGAAGAATAAAGATAACCCTTTTTTTCTCCCCTCTCTTTTCTGTTTTTTCTTTTTATATTTTTTCCTTTATTTTTTTTTATAGGAGTTGCTTTTGTAGCCCATTATAATGACAACTGGCTTAAAAGTGTTGAGAGAAAAAGATAAATCACTTCTGAAACATGTTTTGAAGCGAGTTAGTTAATCCAAGGAGCCTTGCAATGCTCACTCCAGTTATTTCCTGCATGATGGATTGGTTTTAGCCCTTCTCTGATCTCTTGAGGGATTTCTTCAGCTCTCATGAGGACACTAAAGGAATATCCTATGAGAGAAGGAGGTGTCAACTCTGGGCAAACCTGGAAGGTGGCAAACTAGAGGTGATGGTGGATGGACAGTCTCTTTGGGAGCGTTGAGGAAACCCTGGGGTTGTGGGGAGTGTGCTGGTCTCTCCTTTAAAGAGCAGTGTCTAATATGAGCTGGAACAATACCACTCTTTCTCTGATCCAAAAAGGAAGCTCATGTGTCCAGCTGTGGCACAGCTGTTTATGGCAGACACCACCTGAAGTGGTTGTGTGGGTGAAGGCAGGTGGGCACCTTGCAGTTACGTGTGGGGCAAGAGCACCTGATCTGGCTGGTGTGTCCCCAGGACTAAGAAACATCTCAGGGAAATCCTACTACTCTGACCTCAGCATGGTGCCCTCCTTTGTTCTTCAATCCCATCTTAGCTTGATGGGATTGTGTGCTGGCTCAGTTATATCTCTGGGATCTCTGCACCCAGCATCGTGTGGGCACCTAATGCCCTCGGGCCTGAGTTCTCTTTGGTGACTGTGACACCTCGTTAAAAAGAGCCAAGGGCCAGTCTGAGGCTCTCAGGCCAACTGGCATTGACTGGATTGTGTCCTCGTGGCTGAGGGTGTCTAAATGCTCTAACTTGCTCCCTTTTATGTAACAGGGTAGACCTTCCCCACCACTGGAGTCCCTCCTGGCCTAAAAGGAAGGATCTTTGTATCCAGCCACTGAAATCAATGGGGTCTTCAGCCACCACAGTGATTGTGCCTTGGGAAAATGTCTGGAATTATAGGGAGAAGCTGAAAGGTGCCTGACAGCTGTATTCTGCTCTCATGAGGCCATTACAATGTTTTTCCACTGCCACTCAACTTTTACCCATTCCTGTAGCAGATACAGTCATGAAGGTCAAATACAGTCATGAAGTGTGGAGCATGGCAGCAATTCCAGGGACCTCAAAATGCCCATGGCACTTGAACCAGGATGACAAGAAACCACAGCAGGGAGGATTAACAGGCAGAGAAAGGCAGGGCTGATGACTGCAGCAGTGCAAAGGACACAGAATCATAGAATCATTATGGCTGGAAAAGACCTCCAACATCATCAAATCCAACCTTGTATTCTTGCAATTTTCAGCTTGTGAGGAGGCATTGAGGCACTTCCACCACACTGCTTATTTTAGTGCCCACTTCTCCAAATCTCCACTCAAGGTAATGGATGTGGCTACTCAGTTTGACAAGCACAATCTGGTGTATTCCTGCTGAAGTTATTTTTCCTCTCAGCTGCTGCAGTGAGCCTTCTCACGAGTGTCTGGTGTGAATTCAGCAGAAATGTAATTTTTCAGTGGTGGGAGGTGTATTTAAATAGCCAGGCTGAGCTCGCTTCTTGCAGGAAACAAAAGCTTCTTTCAGATTTAACTGAAAACATACACTGGATCCACTTGGAGGATTCTCAATGAAAGTAAAGGAAAACATGTACAAGGCACAATGGCCACTGATGGGACATCCCTTCTCCTTTGTCCTTATTGAAAAGCACTGATTTGATTTTATGATTTTACTGCTCAGCCATTCAGTTGGGATTTGGGTGTTCCTCTTGTCAGTGTGATGGAAATCAGACTCCTGGGTACTGATAAAAAATAAGTTTAGTCCAGATCCTCCCACAAATTTGTGCATGAAGACTGAATTTGAAGGACTCTCAAGCAGCCTTCTCCTAGCACACATCCACAGCTCTAAGTGATGTCCATATTTTTTAAACCTTGAAGAGGAACAGTTGGGAACCCAAGGAGGGATTTCACAATGGACATGTGCCTCCCTAAACACAAAAGTATTCCTTATTTTCAACAAAACCACAATGCATCTGTCCATCCTAATTCACACACACATTACTGTGCATTTTATATAATGCAGTGCATAATTTATTAAAGTGGTATATATTAAAGAGTTCTACTTTCTGTAAGGGTTCAGGAAAGGGCAAATGTTACTGCTTGACTTCAGTGAAATAAATTAAACTGAGCACTACAGTTAACCAGGACCATCAGTTAAGAGCAGGTATGTACTGCTGCAGTGATGAATGACTTAATATAAATGACATAGGTGTGCTAAACCAGGGATAAAGCCCAAACAAGAGATCAGTAATTGCATCTCTCCATTAAAATGGAATTATCCCCCAGCTGCAGCTCCTACTACTTTTGTCTAGTTGAGTCTTAAAATCCTCACTCTGGGACTTTCACAAACTAATAGAGCTGCTGTGGCTGAAGGTGCTGTACAGAAAGTAGCAGAGCTCAGTGCACAGGGGAAGAAATCAAGAAGGAATGAGGAGGGATGTAACACTCGAGGAGGAATAGCTGTGAGTGCAAAGGAAGAGTGATGCCAATGTAGCTACAACCAAGAAGTGCTGATGTCTTTTCTCTCTTGGTCTTGGTGCTCCTCCAGGATGTTTGCTGGAATTTAAACCTGATTTGCTTTGTACTCTGCTCTTCCCTTGGCACAGCCCCTGCAGTAGCCTTTGTGAGGGTGAATGAGTGGGAACTGCAGTGCCCTGTAGCCTGGGGGATGGAACCTTGCCCTGCAGTTCAAATGCTTTGGTTAAATTGTGGTTCTCTCTTCTATTTCTTCTATTCTTCTCTTCACTGAGCCAAGTGACACATGCCTTTTAAAACCTTTCTTCACACACCAGCCCAATCAGTTGCCTCATCATTTTTCCTCCTTCTTGGGCCATCTCCCTTTCATATCATGTACATCACTGCATACCATGCTTCCCATTCATCTGTCCCATTGCAGTGTTAAACCTCACTGATGTGGTCCCAGATTTCCTTCTGGGAAATGTTATTTTTCTTTGGCTGAATCTCACCCTGTATTTCCAGCAGATATTTCTAACCTCTTTCCTTCCCTTGTTGTTTTTCTCTGCCCTTACTGCTGCTTTTCACTTTGGTTATTAGCAGTACCTGTTATTTTCTTTATTAGAACAAAGAAAATTTTTCTTTATTAGAATTTTTCTTTATTAGAAAAATGTAACAGAGTAGAGACCAGATCTGCTGCTCTCCACACTGCCATCATCTCCAGGATATCTCCTTTTAGCTCCATCTTGGGAGATAAACATTCCCTTTTGTTTATAGCCCCATAGCCATGACTGTGCCTCCCCATGAGTTAATTCGAATGAGTTTTGCTTCAAGTAACATTTCCCAGGAGATTCTAGGAAATGCCTCTGGAACTGTGTCAATACGAATAGATGCCTGTTCATCCAGATGAACACTGTGCTGTAACAACCATGGGCATCTCCTACTGTCTTGGGGGAAATGTGTCTGCTGCAGCTTGAGCTGAGCTTCAGATGGAACTGGGGATCCATGCACTAATTAGTTAATTGGCTGAAGGACCTTGTGTTGTACTGGCTGGATTTAGTTTAAAAACTGACCCTAATTTTGTGGGAGAAGAAAAAATAAAAAGCTTTGCAAAGCTGTTGACCTTGTTAATCCCAATTTGGCCTTCGCTTATCCCGGCATTATATGGACAAGAGGCTGTGTGATGTTACTTTGTACCCAGGAATATTGTTCAAGCATAAAATTAGGAATGAAGTCTGAATCATGTCTTTCTTTCATGCTCTGCTGTGACTTCAGTTTGCTTTGTTGTGGAAAGACAGTATTAGTTACTGACTGAAACAGAGGCAGCACAAAGTATCTGTTTTTTACATCAGAAAAGACATGTTTTTGGAGAGAGACAGAGAAAACTACACACAACCCAGAGGCTTCTGACTGACCCATGCAGCTGAGTCCCAGCCCATGCAGAAACTGCTTCTTGTGTCATGTTGTAACACAGCGACCCACCCAATTCGTGCTGAGCTGTTCCTCCAGTCAAGGACATCTCACCCTTTCAACAGCCCAAAACTGTGGTGGGGGAGGTTTAGGTGGGATATTAGGAAAAAGTTCCACCCAGAGGGTGATGGGGCATTCAAATAGGTTCCCCAGGGAAGTGGTCATGGCCTCAAGACTGACAGAGCTCAAAGGGCATTTGGACAATGTTCTCAGGCCAATGGTGAAATTTTTGGGGTGTCTTGTGCAGGGTCAGGAGTTGGACTTGATGAAGCTTGTGGGTCCTTTCCGACTCAGGAAACTTTATGACTCTATGATTCCTTTTGGCTTTACTCCTTCTACAACACACACACAGAGTTCTCAAAAAGAACTTTTCAAAGCAATCAGACATATTCATGTTATTACTGTTTAGCTCTGAACTTTTGGGTAAAAATAAATAATTCTCAACATATGGGAAGAAAAACTTTGGATCTGTTCTGGCATTTGGGTTTTTAAGATGTTTTCTGATAGCATGATGCAAAGTGGGGGGGGCTTCTGTGGTGTGAAGCAGAATAAAGATCACAATAATGAGGGCATGAAATTAGCTTGGCAGTGTGAACTCTGTGATACTGCGTAGGATTTTCAATTAGGATGAATTAAATTGTTGCCAAAGTAAGAATGGATATAAGGATTGAGTAGGGTAGGAGGGAGGAAAAAGGTGAGCCTTAAAGACATAGAAGATAATGGCTTAGAGAATTTTCTGTACTTAGGGAATAGCTCATTCATCTGGAAAAGTGTAGAGACAATCATGAAAATTACCTAGGAAATAAAATATGTGTATATATAGTGAGGGTGAGAATCTAAAGTGATGTCAGGGAAATCGCAGCAAGAAGAATAAGTGATGATTAGAGCCTCTCTTATCCTGCAGACCTGCCAATACTGCATCTTCCAAAAGCACAGGGATAATTTACGCCATTGAAAAATATAAAGGACCAGATTTCTTCTGTGTGTAGTGCCAGGAAGGGTCAAACACGACTAGGTATTAATGCTCTTGTGAATGGTTTCATCTCTGTAATTCTGTACACAAAATGTGTGTAGTATTTAATCAGAGTGTAGGATCAAGCTGATTATGTCTCATCTTATTTATGGCAAATTTCAGTAATGCCATTCAAACAGTGTTCTGAGTTTTTGTGCAGAATAAAAAAGCAATGATTTGCCCAGAATATTTTTTCATTCACTAAGAGGCTGATTGTTTTGAGATACAATCTTTCAAGACATCAGGCACCTTCCAAAAACTGAGGTTCCAAAAGATCCCACCTTGCAAATCCCTGCCATCCATCTTTTTCTCTCTCTTCAGAAGTAAAACATACAGAAGTGCCTGAAAAGCTTTACAAGAAGTGCCTAGGCACCTGATTCCCACAGAAATACATTTGATGTTGAGTGCCACTCCCCTTCTGCATTTGCCCACTTTATCCTTCCTAAATAGATTATAATGAGTGATTTTAATATTCCAATCATGCAAATCTTCCCCCAAGATTTCAATAATGCCAACAAGGTCTAATGTATACTCATAAATGAGCTACTCCAATTCCAGTTCTTGTTTATTACTCAGACTCCCAGCATTAGAGTATAGGCAATTAAAGAATTCCTTCTCTTCACATCCCTTGGTGCCTTGATTAATTTTGTTCTTGACATCTTAATTTCAAGCTAAATGAATGCTCATTCATTCCACCCTCTCTGCCTTCCATTTTTCCTAGTTTAACACTCTCCTGACTACTCAGCCTGACACCTTGAAGACTTTCCTATGAAGATGGAGAACCTTGAAATGCCATGGCTTTATCTTCTCACCAAATAGGTCATTGCATTTCTTACATGACAAATGTCTGCCTCACTCTACTTAGGTCTAGAAGCGTTTCTTTTCCAGAGACTTTTTGCCTTCCTCTGGTTGTTGGGAATGAGACTTCTGGACAGAATATCCATCTGCAGTAACCAGGAGCTCTTCAGCCACCTTCAATCTTTCATGTAGATCATAATGAGTGTTGACCATCACCCATGGGAACCTTGGGCACCATATGGCTGTTCACCCTTGCTGTAATAACCATGATGGGCTTTGGAAGAAAATGTCAAATGACTTCTTTGTCCCTGGGAAATTTAATTGCATTCCCAATATGGTGTCTTTGCCATCATTGATGGGATTCGTGTGATCAAATGTAGACATATGAGAGGCAAATTTCTCCATCTCTACCTTTGTAGTCAGAAGAGAGAAATAAGGCCTTCTGGGGAGAAGTTAGTCTGAGTTAGTGCAGATGAATCGTGTCTGTGAAATGCCCATTGCTCTCTATGGACTGGGATAAATACTTCAGATGTAGTTTGCTGTAATTGAGACCTCTAAAGCATTCCTGGGGTCATTTCTACCCTGTGAAATGGCACTGCAAGCTGCATGTCAGGCTCTTGTAGTTTCATCTGGGGCTCTCGGCTCTGTGTCCAGGTTTTGGATATGCATTCAGGGGGTGTATAATGTCAAGCATCGTATAGAAACACAGTCAAAGGCAGCCTGTTCTCTAGTGAATCTGTAATCTAAATGAAGTCTTCCATTCTGTCCCTTTCCTGGCCTGGCATAATGCTGAATAACTTTTAAAACATTTAAACCCCTTCTTCCAGCTTTTGTAATCATGACTGTTTCTCCGCCTGACCATTTGGGATATTGAAAGACTGAAGATACCTCATAAGAAGAACATAAGTGAAAAATAGACCCTATTCCACTGCTGGCAGGTAACATCTTCACATGTGTGCTTGTGCCAAATAGGGTCATGCTCTTGCAGCACCTTCAGGTGTTTAGAGTAGAAAGCTGTTGTGGGATGTAGCTGCTGCCATGGAAGCTAAAACTATGCTGGGATGGTGTAATGATTGACCCACACAGAGAAGGAGTAGTCCCAGCAGCTCCACAGAGAAGAAGATCAGTGTGGGACGTGCTCTCAGTGCTGCCTGTCCTGTGTTATTATCTTGAAGCAGGTAAAGCCACTGGTTTGTGTGTGTGCAGCAGAGGAGATTTACGTGAGCTGCTGTCTCCTGTTGGAAGATGTGCTTGTGGGAGAGCTGCAGCAGATTAAGTTGCCATTCTGTGGCTGTGATTTACTTTGGCCTGACTCAATTTGTGCAGGTGCTGATTAGAAGTGCCCACAAAGTCTGCAGCCATGGCTCAGCTGAAAGGACAGCCAGATCACCCCACGGCATCACAGAACCACAGAATATGCCAAGCTGGAAGGGACGCACAACAATCATGAATTCCAGCTCCTGGCCCTGCACAGGACCATCCCCAAGAGTTTGGAGAGTATTATCCAAATGCTGCTTGAGCTCTGGCAGCCTTGGTGCTGTGCCACTGCCCTGGGGAGCCTGTTCAGTGCCCAACCATCCTCTGGGGAAGAACCTTTTCCTAAGATCCAACCCAAACCTCCTGTGACACAACTTCAGGCCATTCCCTGGCTCCTGTCCCTGGTCAGATATCAATGCCTGCCCCTCCTCTTCCCCTCCTGAGGAAGTTGCCACTGCAATTAGGTCTTCTCTCAGTCTAGTTTTCTCTGGACTGAAGAAGCCTGTGGAGATCATCTAGTCTAACCTTCCTGCTAAAACAGGTTCAACTACATCCGTGGTTCTTTTGAAACAGCTCCTTTTTCCATCTGGATGTTTTCTTTAAGATGGGATTTAAAGATTTTTTTTTAAAGTTGTTTGTTTGGTACAGAGCAGATGCCCCTGGAACCACCTCACAGAACTGCAGCTGGTAGAAGGAAAGTTTTAAACTCTTTTAGCTGTGCAAATACAAACACGTCCATAATAATTTGTTCTTTGGATTTAACCTTTTCTATTTTATCCTAATTTAATGCTTAAACTTCCATAGGTGAAGTTCAAGCTGGAATCTGTCCTTTTTTGCTCCAAGGAGCACAGGCTTGCAGATGAGTCTCTGGAGACTCAAGCCAAGCTCAGCTCATGATTTTTCTTGCTCATGTGTCTGGTGTTGGAGATGTTAGAACTTGTTTCAGTGAAGTGGGATTGATTCATCTAGCTTTCAGTTTGGGATTTAGTTTAAAACTTCTAAATCTCAGTGTCTCCACATATGTGTTTCTGTGCAAGTTGTGATTGTAAATTCCCAGGATAACCTATGTAAATTGGCATCCAGTGTCTGAACATGGGGTCTAGTGCCGGTTTTGGAGGTCTGGGATGTCTTCCTGGCCTCCAGCAACACTCTGAGGTTAAGCATCTCCCTTAGTCCCAGTTGCATCTCTCAGTCCCTCCAGGGAACCTCTGATTCCTCATAGCATTTCAAATAGCACTGCATATCCATGGTTTGTGGTTAAATTCAGATGCAATGTTTATCTACAAGATCTCTTTTTTTAGCTGAATCTCTTTGCAAAAAAGACAGTGATATTTTTTGCTGTTCCTTCTGTCTCTTATTCCTGCCTGTGTGGGGCTCATTAGAGGACTGGCATTCCCAAAGTACTCAGGCCTCACTCAGAATCTGATCCTGGATGGATCTATGAAGCATGAAGCTATTAGTGAGTCCTGTTATTATCTGCATCTATGTTCATGGAGGAAAAGCCTCCTGGGACTGAGCACAGCAGTACTGCAACAGCTGAAGAGAGATTTTAATAAACACAGAGGAAAATCAATGTGGTCAAAGGGAATACTTGAGCCTTTCCTAAACTGATCCTTCCATCTTCACAACTTAGAACTGCTTTGGCAATGCAACACTGGAAGCTTCAAGGTTGTAACCTGGAAAACACTTTTTTAATGCAATTAAGTCAAACTGTGCTACATGGTGTTAATTTAGAATTCCAATTACTGTGTACAATTTGCTATCAGCTCAGGCCAAGTCATTTCCTCAAATCAAAGCTGCCCCTTGCTTGACTGTTTGCTTCAACAATACGAAGATGGAAGCAATTTGTTAACATAATCTGATTTAATATGATGGCTAATGATTTTCAGCATAAAGCATGGATTGGGTTTGTCAGGCTGATTATATCTGAAGCATAACTGAGGAGAGGACTGCTTGTGTAACCTGCCTTGATCCATGCACATCTGCAAGGCCTGAGCTGGTCCTGGGCATTTCCAGGATTATATTCAAGGTAGCTTCACTTTACTACCCAAGTGTAGGATGGGTTTAGTTGTTCCCTCTCCCAGGATCCTGTTCTTATTTGTATGAGGCAGCGATGACTGCACGGCTCATTCGAGCATTCACACTCCGGAGAACCTGCACCCACTTAATCTTTCTTTACACTCCTAGAACTGCTGGCTTTGCAAATCAATTCATCAAGAGACTGGGGCTTTTTGGTCGTGGGTGGATTTGGTTCAGCCTTGCAGGATTGTCACTACATCAGTGGCTCTGGTCTCGGGCATTGTGGATGGCTGACCCCGCACCCTGCAGTGCCAAAGGAAAGCTTGTGCCTGGTGGCCAGAAGGTCACTTTACTGAATACCCTTCCCTGCTCTCCCCCTTGGCCAGCAGATTTACCACGATTCATGTAAATATTGACATTTGCAGAGACTTGCCTTTGTGCTTTCTTTCCCTGCTGAAAAGACTTGATGTTTTTCTTACGAGTTCTCTCAGACTTTTTCCTCGCTCTTTTCTTTTACCCAGCCTTTCTCTGAAGAGCCTGGAAGAAAGAATACCTCTTTTGTAAAGGCTTTTCTTCTTTTCTTTTTCTTTTTTTTTTTTTTTTTTCTGGAAATGTTAACTCCCTGCATGATATTCTGGGATGTTTTCACTGTTCTTTTACTGCATGACACAAGAAACTAAAAGAGGAACATTATCTCTTCAAGGCAGCAAGTCATTGTACTTGCTTCTAAAAGCTGATCTTGTTTTGTTTGACTTACTAGCTGCTTTATTCTGGCAATGATGTACCACAATACCCTTGAGCTAACTCAGTTGCACTTGCTTTCCTTTCTTTTAAGGCCACATCTCTTGCAGTCAGAAAGTCCTCACTATGAACAAACCTATCAGCATCTGGTCCATTAATAAAGACTTGTTATGAAATAAAAATTAATCAGGCCCTGAGATTATTGCACAGCATTTCCCAGGACTTATTACTGAGAGTGATTGTGCAGACATCTTGTTGCATGGGGGTAGATTGCAGTTTGGTCAGAATGAACTCACAACAGCTGCTTTATTACTGTGATATATTATTATTTATGTAGGATGAAAGATGTGAATAGCACTTGAGCACAACAGATCTATGCACAGAGGAATTTAGAGGCTGAGGGAGAGGCAAGGCTGGAGCAGATGACAATAAAAAAGAGAGTGGGACATGTGTTGCTGCAATTCAGTCCATAAACTTTAGCAGAGCCTTTGTTTCTCTGAGGCTTTTGTTCTTTCTTATATAAGGAACAGTTATAAGTAGCATTAATCAAGTAGGTGAAGAGTCAAGAGCTTTGTTTTTAATAACATTTAAGTGTTTCTTTTTTAACTTTCTCCCTGTGGACCCAGTACTCAGATCTGGCCAAGTTTCACTCTGCTGAGGAGCCAAACAAAGCAGATAAAAGAGGGATTTTTGTCAGAAGAACAGCAAGAATATTTTCATCTCAGAGACACAATGATTTAGTACAAGAGTGCACATTAAGCATCTTAAAATAGAGTTAAGCTGTGTGCTGATCTTTACTCTGAAGCCACATTGCTCAGCTACTTGTACAAATCCTTCAAGATAACAGAAGGTGCTAAACAAGTCACTGGGGAAAAAAAATAGAAAAGGAACATCTTTTAAAACATAAGTAAGAGCAAACTGATCTGCAAAGGAAGAATACAACTGATAATTACACAGTCAGAGCTTTGCAAAGTGTCTGTGCACCAGAATCTTGAAAAGTTTGGGAGCAAGAGATATAACCTCTGAATGGGGAAATGTGGGATGCCAGAGTGATTCAGATCAAAGTGAATTTGTGTGAAATAAACCCTCTAATTCTCACAGTCCATTAAATATCCTTCTCACCCTTCCAGATCTTCTCACCCGCTATCTCATATATATTCATTATAGCCCTCTACCAGTTTCAATAAATACCCTGCCCCAATGCTTTCATTTTCCTCAATGTGTTTCATGATGTCTTTTGCTCAAAGAATTGCCAGTGGATCTGCCATCAGGTGCACCTTCCCTTTCCTCAGCAGAGTTTTTAACAACTCTTCAAACCTGCCAAGGACAAAATGGGATATGAAGAACCAATTTCAATTACAGTGTGTGAGGTGGTTTCCTGGCAACAAGAGTATTTAAAAGCAACAAAAATTAACATACCTTAAAAAAAAAAAAAAAAGCAGTAGCAACAGCCACTGATTTTCACAGTGTAATATTTTCTATTCATTAAAATTTAGTTTCTGAGCATTGTTTCTGCCTCAAGGCTCAACCCCAACTCATTTTAAAATCACGTTTCTCCTTTCTTCAATGAAAGGTACTTAGAACTTTACAAAGACAGAGAGGAAAAGGAAGTAGAGGAAAAGAAAGAGACAGGCTGGACTGGTAATGTAATTCCTTGGAGCTAAGCTACTGACTTCTCTCTTGCTGGAATATCAAAAGTCAGTTACTCTCTTGAGGAACAATCCCTTCTTCTTTAGGATTCAGCTCCTGTTTTGAATCATAGAAAGAGATATTCCATCTTAAAATTGCTTTTTTCAAACCCTTATGCCCCTTTTGTTACTGCACATCCACCCATACATATTCTCTCTGGAAACTTTAGTAACTCTCCAAACCCTCTGGTTTGATTGATAAATCCAGAAGAATTTGTGCTCTGTGAAAGAGCTGTTTTCAAACTGAGTTAATAAATCACGAATATCGTGGCCCTGAGCATGTAACACAGATTTTACCTGTGAGGGAGAGAAGAATGGTACCAGGAGAGACCAGCAAGACCCACAGCAACCCAGTAAGATCCAGTGGAAAAATAAACTGGGACAGGATGGTGATTTTCCTATGATCCTTTTCCCTTGAAAGGTTTATAGTGTTTGAGCTGCTCATGTCCCTGAACATTTTGTACCTGACAATGAATGTGTGTGGCAGTGACCTCCCCTTTGTACAGGTTTATGGGAGGGTAAAAGTGAGGATCCCATGAGTTGTGTCCTACCCAACCCCAGACATCCATAATGTAGATACTTACATATAGGCAAGTCCCATCCCAGAAATGATGGATCCCAGAAATGATCCAGAAAGGATCCTGAGGTGACCACTTTTCTCAGGGCACAGGGACACAAAAGTGGCTGCATTGAGCCAGAAGGAAAAACTGAGCAATCTTGGTGTCTGATGGTGGGAAATGCAGATGTCTGTGGTGATACTGTCCAGATATATATATTAAAAATTAATTTTAAATTGGACTGCTTAAAGCAAAGAATTTCTGGCCTGCTCAAAACCAAAAATGAAACTTCAGCCTCTGAAATTTATTTCCCAGTCTTTTTTCCCTGCCAAAGAATTCCTCTTCCTTGGAAAAGCATTTTAATTTTCAGCTGAAGTTGGCCCAGAAGAGCAGTCCATGCTGCTGTATGGCCTCAGTTTATATTTTCCAAGAGAGGGGATCAGAGTCATCTGTTGCATTGCACAAAATCAGCAGGACACAGATCACTTGCACTGCAGGCACTGCCCTGACAACATCAATCTTTGGGATTTTGGGATGTGTAGAGGTCATTTCGGTTAATCTGCTATGTCTGGGCCACTAGACATCCAAAAATCCTCTCCAAATGCTTAAATTCCATTCTTTCCCCTCTGTTTGAGCAGCATTTCTGAGTGAATAAGGGAATATATATCAAGAAAAGCTGTTAGAGAATGAATGCAGTCACAGGAGTAGGAAGAATTTTTTTTTCCTTGAAAGGTGGCTGCTTGACTGATAAAAAGCTCAGGGTAAGCAGATCTATCTCCCTACATCAGTTCCAGCAGCAGGACAAAATCATGTGCCACATGGTCCAGTGTGGAGCAAATGCACTGGCTTGTACCTGCTCAAATACAGATTTTTATAAGCAGTCACAGGTTGCTCCAAATGTAATAATCCAGCAAGGATTTGAGCCACTTGCCTGTAGGCAGGAGCCTTGTTGCAGACAAAATGCTGTTTGAGGAATCTTGTAGGGTTGGCAAGTATAACTTTGGACCTACAGAAGACCTGTATTGCCTGGGACAGTTGCTGGAGGCCAAGTAGGATCCCCCTGATTTCACCTTTGCTTGGGAAACAAGATTGAATCCCCCCAGGTGAGAGTCTGAATCCTTCCCTGGGCTTCTGTGTTCACTGCAGAAGTGACCTTGCAGAAGATGAAGTGGCAGCCAAAAAGTTACAAATCCTAATGAAATCATGGAGATAAGAGAGGATGTAGACAGCTGCCTTTCCCCTTCCCTGGGGAGAGCAGAAAGGAGACTCGGGAGAGACTTGTGAGCTGAGATTCCCAACAGGTGAACTGTCAGCAGAAAGCCACGAGGATAAGATATTTGTAATTTAAATGGATTGGAATAGAAGGCAAAGGGCATGGAGAACTGGCCAGCAAGAAGATAATTTTTAAAGTTTCTTCTTAAAAAAAAAAAAAGGTTACTTGACCTAAATGCTGCCATCCCTTAATTCAACATGTTCTCTTAACAATGCACATTCCATGCAACGCTGAAGGAATAGTGATGTTTTATTTATTTTGCTGAGTTGTAAAAATCCCTCTAAGGCTTTTTGCTTCCCTCATGTCACCTTCCTCCCTTATGATCCACATCTTATAATGTGTCTATGTCCCTGCAGCTGCAGTGCCAGTGAGACAGAGCAGTTTCCCTCATCATCAGTGTTTATTCACCATCACCACCCCCTAAGCTGTAGCTGGAGTTGAGTTTCTCCATAGATCCCACCATCCAAACCTGGAACTGGATTTTCACCAGGATTTTCAATCCAGAAGGGGAAAAAGTGATATAAAGCAGGAGGGATGAGTTTGCTCCGGGCTGTGGCAGTTCTGTGAAGCAGGATTTGGTTGTGTGATGGGGCCCTCTTGGCCCTTTTGAGGGGCTGTCTCGAGGCTGATGGAACAAATCCACAAGAACCGAGAACTCTGACCACCAAGAAATATGCAACAGCATTATAACCCCTTGTTCCTTATATTTTTTCTTGAAATAGGAGTAACTAGCTTTAATAAAGGTGGCTGCCAGCCTCCACTGTTTCCTGTGAGGTAGATGCTGTGCACAGAGACAAAATGGTTTCTGAAATGGGTCAGGTTGTGGGCAGCCAGCACATGTGGAGAAGGGAATGAGGACAGCAGAGGCTGCAGTGGAAATTAGGAGAGTGGGGGAAGAAAAGCTGCTGGGATGCAGAGGAAGGAAATGGGAGAAGGACCCTCTGAAAAATTACATTTGCAGTTGGTTAAGTTATATATATACATGTGCAATTGGTGGAAATTCTACAAAGCACTGTGAATTCAATTACTTCTGAGATGTTTTAAACACATTCAACAGAATTACTTTATTAAGGAACACTTTCAAAATCTATAACAAAGAAGAGCGTGAGGAAGACATAATGTTTTCTTTTTAACCATTGATCTGCCACTCAAAGTGGAAAAGGCATTTTACATGTGAAAAACATTGTGGTTCTTGTAGATCTTCACAGAAAAACAACAAAAGCTAAAAGGCAGCAAAGCAGAAGCCAGTGTGTGCTGATTTCTCCCACTGAAATTGTCTCAGGGACACGTTCATGGAGGAGATTCAGAGCATGCTCTTGGTTATGGAGGTGGATGATGAGCTGCTGGAATGGGACACAAACCCCTGCCTTTGACACCCCAGCAATGCTGAGTTACTTCTGCCCACACCTGCTGGTGGGGAACATGTCACTTTGTGGGGACCCAGAGGGGACCTGAGCACAGGGAGAGAGCAGAGAGAAATGACCAGCAGCTGAGAAAAGAATATTCCCACTGCCAGACAGGGCAACATAAGTGATTTTACCCTTGTTCTCCAAACAATAAAGCTCCTTTTTGCCTACAGTGCTGAGAAGAAGTTAAAAATTTTGCAAAGCTGACTGAAAAAGACAAGAAACCTGGGACTGATGTTCCTGCTGTTTGATCTTGCCATTTGGATGGGGGATCAGGTGAGTTTTGATCTCTTAGTGTAACTGAGACAAATGATTCTTATCTGTTGAGATTGATGATGCAGGGGAGCAAACTGCTCATCAGCAGCCTCAGCTGAATGCCTGGAAGATGTGAGTTAAATACACTCACATTTACAACCTCTGACTCCATTAGCAAATTACTGCATAATGAACCAGTACATAGTAACCTTCCTATTCTCTTCCATGGCCAATGCCCTGCTAATATCTCATCCATAGGCTTGTTTTACAGTGCAGCCAAATCATTCCTACAACAGGCAGCAGCCTGGCCCCTCTTGGGTTTAATGTGAGTTGATCTGAACCCTAAAAGTGGAGCTGGAAAGAAACACAGTGCTGGTGATGCTGGAGAGAGGATTCGATCATTTCATTAACCCTGCTAATGGTTCAAACGAAGACCTTAATGGTACAATCAATAATGCAGCCTGTGATCAGTTTGTTAGTCAGTCTTGAATGCTTTACTTTTAATAGGGGCTCCCAGAAGGATCATGAGCTGTTACTTGCAAGCAATAATTCAGGGAGCATGTAAAGTATGATTTTTGGTCTTATTTTGCATCTTTCTGGCAAGCACAGTCCCTTCCCTATCTCCTTAGACTGCTGCTGGATAACTTACCCCTGAAGTCCCAAAGTCCTCTGTTCCCCCCATCAGTCTGGCATTTCTCAACAAATTATTTGGGTATTTATTCCTGTCTTTTATGCTTTGCAGGAAAAGTGAGTCTCTGACCTTGTTCATGCAAAGGCAGAACTGACAGTAAAGAGTAATTCTTTGTTTTAAAGATTAGTAAAGAGGAAAGAAATTCTCTACTAAAAAGTAAATAAATTCTTTATTGTGAGAGTGGTGAGGCAATGGAACATGTTGCCCAGAGAAGCTGTGGTTGCCCCATCTCTGGAATAAAGGCCAGGCTGGATGGGA
This sequence comes from Calyptomena viridis, assembly GCA_013390005.1. Classification (NCBI taxonomy): domain Eukaryota; kingdom Metazoa; phylum Chordata; class Aves; order Passeriformes; family Eurylaimidae; genus Calyptomena; species Calyptomena viridis. The sequence goes on from WEIV01024909.1 coordinate 395,279, forward strand.
TCTTGACCAACCTGGTCTAGTGGAGGATGTCCCTGCCCATGGCAGAAGGTTGGGACAAGATGATCTTTAAGGTCCCTTCCAACCCAACCCATTCTGTGATAGGACTCCAGGTTCTGGCGTTTCTTCACAGGCTTCCCTAAACTCTGCCTCTGATTTAGCTCCAAATTTCGGGCTGTGTAGCTGTAATGGCACCAAGCTGTGTGATGGCACCAAGCACAACCTTCCACAGCCTCCACAAAGCTCACTAGGTCAGATCAGCTACAAGTCCCTTCACTGCAGGTTCCCATCTGCCTGGAAACCCCCATGAAGACAACTAAAAAGCACTTTTGTCAGTGCCAGTATCCTCTCTCCCCTTTTAGTCTTCCTTTCCTTCTCTTCATTGAAAGTTTCTTATTAGCTGAAAAAGAGCTGCTTGGGTGTGTTTTTGTGTTTTGAAACAAAACCCCTTGAATATGGTCCAAATCCTGCAGGCACAGAGCAATGTCCCCCTCTACAAAGGCACTCTGCTCAAAGGAAGGAGGGCAAGGAGAGCCTACATGGTAATATTCAATACTTTAGGTGGATACAAACCAGCAGAACAATTTTTTGGTGCTCTTTCAGTTGTAAGAAATAAGTATGCTCCCTTTCTGCTTTGCTGGGTAGAATTTTATCTTCTGCTTTTGACACTCATTAACTTTCCACTTATTCGGCTGCCTGTGAGATTTTCATTGTTGGGGACTTCTTTATTATTATGTAAAAGATTGGTGTGTTTGGAGTTTTCATTGTCACATTAAACACACTGAGTAAATATAGTCCTTGAAACAGGAGATTTTATCTGGGAAACTCAGATGAAATTCCATGGCTGGCAGTTGTTCAAATGAGCCCTCTCTGCCAGAACACAATAGCAAATGATATTCACCCCCTTTACCTCCTCTCCATTATGCATTGGAGGGAAGGGAGAGAGAGCAAAGCAGGGTCGTCCTGGCATTGCATTTATTCCGCTGTGGTGACTTCACTGAGCACAAGTAACAAAGAATTCACTTTGAGCACAGCACTGAGCACTGAGATTACATCTCGGGTACAATATTGTATGTGACCTGTTCCAGGGTGCAACGACTTGCTAACTCAGCTAATTTCTTTTCCTTGCCCTCACACAGCAGAAGAATGTGTAAGAAGTGAATGGAGATTATACTATTTCCTACCCACAAGTCCTCAGTCCTGCTGGCATCAGCTGAGATAGCCTGGAGTTGTACCTGAGCACTGGGGCAGCTTTCTAAAGGATGTGCTCTATCCCCTGTGGCAAAAGTTATATCGGAAGGGGAAAAGCAGTTCAGACTTGTCTGTTAGTGTAGCCTTCATGTGGTTCCTAATGAAAGCAACCACATTACTTTTAGGAAGAGCTGAACTGTGGAGAACTGTGGGTGGTCGGGGCGGAGGGGGGGTAACACACTCAGCACATCCTGAGGGCACAGAAAGGAGGCTGGCATGCCATGAAAAGCATCAGCTTTGGGCTAAGGGAATCAGCCCCTGTGAGCAAGATGGCTTAAAATACTCTCAGGCACATGGTGTGACTCCTGGGGATGGTCCTGTGCAGGGCCAGGAGTTGGACTCAATGATCCTTGTGGGTCCCTTCCAAATTGCCACATTTTATGGTTCTGTGGTTCTGTGGAAATCTGGGGTGAGTCTTGGCATGGGAATGGCTCAGGGTTACAGTTACTCAGCAGGGTGGAAATCCATGTAGAGCTGTTGTATCCAAACAGCATCCCTGTAGCTGATGTGCTCAGTTCTAGTAAGAGATGAGGCTCAAGGTGCAGGGGCAGAGTGATGAGTCCTGTGTGGAATGCAAAGCTTAGGCACTCACAAGCATTGGAACAGACTGCCCAGGGAAGCAGAGGAGTCACCACCCCTGGAGGTATTTAAAAGATGTGTAGATGTGGTGGACTGTAAGGTTAATGGTTGGACTTGATGATCTTAGAGAGCTTTTCCAAATTTAGTGATTCTATTCTATTCTATTCTATTCTATTCTATTCTATTCTATTCTATTCTATTCTATTCTATTCTATTCTATTCTAATCCATGGGCTTGATTCTCATCCTTCAAAACATGTCAGGGGTTCAAAGCAAAGTCCATGGTACTGACTCCACTCTTGATCTCCCCCTCCCCAGAAGTGCTAAATGGCTTCCACATAAAAGAAAATAGGGTTTTGCCAGACTCCCAAGTCTTTCCTTTTGTATTTTGCCAAAACTCACAACCACACAGCCAAAAGGATGGGAACTGAACTGGTTCCATGATCCCCACCTGAATGCAAAAAACCCCAAACCAATTTGGATGAGAAATAATGTCTGTATGATGTATCCCAAACCATGTCATCAGAGAAATGAGATGGTGGTAGAGACAGGGAGGGGTATCAAACATTTTGCTTCCTTGTTCTCCTTGTTCTCATCTCTCACAAAACACACTTTGGTTGTTTTCTTAGCAGGAACTGGCAAAGCTAAACTCATTAATTCCTTAATTAGGATTGTAATCCAAAGCTGAAAGTATTCAGAAAGAGCACTAGAAAACCTGGTTCTGGGTACCTGGTATAGTGGGCCCACAGGACAAATGGCTGTGACCAAGATAATCAGATGTGACAGAGCATATCCCACAAACCAACGTGAAGAAAGGCCCGTGGTCAACAGAGCACTGAAACAGCACTTCCAAATGAAGCTTTCAGAGCTGTTGTTTAATCTGTGGCTGAAGCTGTTAGTGCCATGGTAGAACATGCCAACACAGGCTCCTGATCCAAGATGGCAAAAATGTGTAATATCAATCTGAGGCTAAGGGCTTCTGTCTCTATCTCCAGGTTTATCTCCAGATGTTGGTCCAAAGAGTAACATCTGCTGCCCAGAAATGTACTGAGGTCTGTATGAAAATTCTTTACAATGATATGTAGGTTGGGTCCAGAGGAGGCTGTGAAGGTGATTGGAGTGATGGAACAACTTCTCCATGAGGACAGGCTGATAGATTTGGGATTGTTCACACTGAGGAAGAGAAGGCTCTGGGGAGACCCTTTCAGTGCCCAGAGGAGGGTTATAGACAGATGGGGACAGATCTTTCAACCAGATATGTTGTAGTAGGACAAGGAGTAGTGGTTTTAAACTGAGGGAGGGTTGATTTAGATTAGCCTGGAGAAGCCTTGTCTAGGTCACCTTTATAGAGTCGTGCTGTGCCAAGGTGGCTCTTGGCTTGTAAATAAAGACTGTGCACAGGATCAGCCAGTGCCTCACTGCAGACCCCTGCAGAGATATAAATATAGAATAGTTTAGGTTACATGAGATCTTTAAGATCATCGAGTCCATGACATAGATACAGATATATTAGATTATATGAAGAAGCCAGCAGGAGCTTTCCAAAGGAACTAAAAGTCCTGAACACATGACCAGTGCTTTCTGACATTTTGAAAGCCCCTCAGAGCCTTTGCCTTCTCCATCTTCTTGCTTTGGCCATACAACTGGGACATTCACTGTTGAATTCTGAGCCTCCTCCTAATCTGGATCCTAACCATTGATTCTTCTTTAGCCCCTCAGGCCCCTCTCAGCACTGGTTCAGAGAGGAAGCACAGAGGGTCCACACACATTCCTCGTTGGATCTTTGCTCCATGCCTGCCATTCAGCAAGGACATCCCTCACCAGCTGGGAAATGAATCTGTAAACCCTTTTGCAGGCTGCTTGGGGCAGTTTTGTCACTCTAAAACTATGCTGATCTTTTTGCTCTTAGATCCATGCTGAGGATGTTTGTTTGTTTTGAGGACATTAATTTTGTCCCAGAGTGCTCAGCTAGGATGGGAGACAGGTTTGAGAAAAAGGCACTCTGTAACAATACCATTATAATTTTACTTGTACACATTTCCCCCTTCTGCTGGATTGGTTTTCACCTCAGCTATATTTCTTTGAACATGAAGAATTTTTTTCTCCCTATTTTCCTTTTGGTCCTATCCTCTGTTTAAAGCAAAGTCATCAATAATTTTAGATGAAATGCACTTGCTGTAACTCTCCAGGATAACATGGTTTGAATATTTTGATTGATTTACGTCTATAAAAAACAAACTGCATCAGCCATTTGTCTGTAGAAACCTTTGTTTTCTTTAAAGGTACGAGCCCTGTGCCTCATTAGTCTTCCTGAGCTTTCCTTTTGGTACCTGTTGTGTTTCACACATTTTTATAAGCTGTCTGCCTCTAATAAATGAAATTATGCTTCAGCTGTAAAGTGTTCCCATAAGCAATCAAAGAAATGCTGCCTTGTAGTCTCTGAGAATAAGCACCATCAGTACCATTGTCACATCATCAAGACGTAGCACAGCCTGGTTATTAGTTTTGTGCTGCTCTGACAGCTCAGGTGGTGCAACATCTCTAAAAAAGCAGTGCTGGAGGAGTCAAAGAACTGAGGATGAACATGTACCAGCCTAAGGTACCTGGCATTGCTGTATTTTGGCTGGTTATTAGAAGGGTGGCTTGGTTCTGCATAAGCTCTTGACTGATTTTACTCAAGAGTCGGAAACCAAAATCATGAATTACAAGGGGGAATCACACACAGGTTTGTTGTCATGACTTGAAACTATCAGCATGAGTCACAAAATCTGTGGCAGCATCTTCAGGGAGCTCCAGAGAAGTTCAGCTAAGCCTCCTTTGGGACCCACAGGCAAGGAGAAGCTGATTTGCTTTAGCTCTCATTTCTTGTTACAAAGGGAGACAACTGAAAGGATTGTGTTTTCTCCTGGGGCATCCTCAGGTCCAATGAGAAGAGGAATGTGACTGTGCACATGTTCTGGTGTGTTCACGATGCAATCCAGAGGAGGATGGGGCAGCTCATGGCATACAACTCTGTTCTAGTTCAGATGAAAGCAGGCTGACAGCTCCACGTTTTTCTAGCACTGATGTGGAATCCACTGATGGCAATTTTGCATTTCTGTGGTTTTTATGCAACCCTCCCAAGTGCATGGCAACATCCACTAGCAAAGCTTGGGATATAGGACCCTTTGTTTTCAACACCTTTTCCTGAGATGGCACATCCAATACTCTGTTTATAGAAAGATTTCTGCTGTGTTTTGGTTGGGAAATACCTCTGGGATCATTGGATCAAACCACTAACCTAAAACTGCTGGGTCCACCATGAAACCACANTTTCAAACGGGGATGAGGCAGAGAGGGAATCAGCATTCAAAACTCTCTGCTTCCGTGCACATCACATTGCTAAAATGAACGTTGTGTCTTGATCAATTGAATCAACTTTGTAGTCAGATTATTTAGTAATTAAACCATACATATATATTAGAAGCAAAAGAGAAAATCCCACTGAGTCCAATTTACCCTTTTGTAACTCATCCTGGGAAGCAGCAAAGCATCAGAAAGCTCTCTTTCTTTATGGATATATGTATGTATATAGGGAAAGTAGATAACAATTCCATTTTTCCTCCACCCTCCTTTTCTGCTTGGAGGCCTATTTACAAACACACAGTCAAAGTTCTGTTCTGAAATGGGTGATTGTGTTCATTGTTCCAGAACACATAATAGCAAAGGCAAGGGGGAACTGTTTTAGTGAAGCAACAATGCTTTAAGTTGTTCAGACAGGAGAGGAACAGGGAGAGCAGCAAATAATTGTCACACCCTAAAGGCTGCAGAGAGCCCAAAATCACCAAGTCTTACACCCTATGAGTCTTGCACACTTGTTGAACTACTGTAATGTATTTAATATGTCATCAGGACCCCAGGTTTAACCACAATGTCTAATATATGGTCTAGATCCTCCGAAAGTCTGCACCAACATTCATAAAATCCTGATTTGCTGGTGGCTGAAATGAGGTTTCTGGGGCCACATATAACTGAGATACAGAGCTCCCACCATTATTTGTGTACAGTTGTCAGCAGGGTCCTCTCTTGGATTCCTTTAGGGGAAGAACATCCAAGGTGTGGTGAACTGACTTCATGGAACAGGAGCTACTATGTCCCTCCTGCACAGCCTGTGACAAAGCAGGATGGGGTGTAAGGCCAGGCAGAATGGGCAGAATACCAGTTCTTCCAGTGCCTTGGTCAGGAGCAGAGTTACCACAGGATGAGTCAGAAAAAGGAATTAAATCTTCAGTTCACAGCTAAGACACAAGTGGATGTTATCCTCACCTAGCAGCCCCTGGGCTGGCAGGTAAACCTGCAGTGTGGTGTGCAGAGGACAAGAATTTGGTACAACTTCCTCAACATAACCATCCAGAGCCCTTTGTTGTGGTGTCCAGCCTGGTTCCCAAAAGGACACAGTGTCCCACAAGTCCTCCCCACACCAGTCCTTTGAGGATGACTCAGATCTCTCCAGCACATCTCCAGTCATGGTAGATGGTGTTTATTTTTTTCCTGTGTNGACAACCCTTTCAGTGATGCAGTTTTTCCTAATATCCAACCTAAACTTCCCCTGGAGCAACGTGAGGCCATTTTCTCTTATCCTATCACCTGTTCCTCTTGTCTTCTCCATGTTCCAATCACTGCAGCTCTGGTGTGAGTGAAATAAGCCCCATGAGACCCAAAAAGCAGCACAACAGGTAAGAACAGAGCAAAGATATGGTTGAGTGCAAGACTAAGCACAGCAAAAAGTTGCATTTAATATTTCAATAACTTATTTCCTAGCTTTACNGTTCCAGAACACATAATAGCAAAGGCAAGGGGGAACTGTTTTAGTGAAGCAACAATGCTTTAAGTTGTTCAGACAGGAGAGGAACAGGGAGAGCAGCAAATAATTGTCACACCCTAAAGGCTGCAGAGAGCCCAAAATCACCAAGTCTTACACCCTATGAGTCTTGCACACTTGTTGAACTACTGTAATGTATTTAATATGTCATCAGGACCCCAGGTTTAACCACAATGTCTAATATATGGTCTAGATCCTCCGAAAGTCTGCACCAACATTCATAAAATCCTGATTTGCTGGTGGCTGAAATGAGGTTTCTGGGGCCACATATAACTGAGATACAGAGCTCCCACCATTATTTGTGTACAGTTGTCAGCAGGGTCCTCTCTTGGATTCCTTTAGGGGAAGAACATCCAAGGTGTGGTGAACTGACTTCATGGAACAGGAGCTACTATGTCCCTCCTGCACAGCCTGTGACAAAGCAGGATGGGGTGTAAGGCCAGGCAGAATGGGCAGAATACCAGTTCTTCCAGTGCCTTGGTCAGGAGCAGAGTTACCACAGGATGAGTCAGAAAAAGGAATTAAATCTTCAGTTCACAGCTAAGACACAAGTGGATGTTATCCTCACCTAGCAGCCCCTGGGCTGGCAGGTAAACCTGCAGTGTGGTGTGCAGAGGACAAGAATTTGGTACAACTTCCTCAACATAACCATCCAGAGCCCTTTGTTGTGGTGTCCAGCCTGGTTCCCAAAAGGACACAGTGTCCCACAAGTCCTCCCCACACCAGTCCTTTGAGGATGACTCAGATCTCTCCAGCACATCTCCAGTCATGGTAGATGGTGTTTATTTTTTTCCTGTGTTGCTTCCATCTAATATCCCTTTTTAATCCTCATTTTGTTTTTCCCATATCAGTGGAAAGAGCTCCAGTCTCTTAGAGTTGCTCTGGTTAAACCCACTCATGTGTTTTGGTTTCCTGGAATTATTCAGAGAGTTTCCTGCACAAGGGAGAAACATCAGGACATGGACTTTGTGCTGACCCATCCACCTCAGCAGAGCAATTAAAACTAGACTTGTGAAAGAGCAATATTACTTTAAAAACACAGCAGAAACTGTGATGTGAAACAGTACTAAGAATGAACTTGTCAAGCACTATTAGTTTTTCATTTTATTTTCCAATAAAAGTAGGAAAGAAGGAGTGTTTACAAGCAAAGCAGTCTGGTTTTGAGTCAAAATACTCTGTCTGATTATGCTCTGGGACCAAGCAATTAATAATGATCAAAGAGTATAATTGTCGTTAAAAGAAGTTAATGGGGATAAAAATATCATTATATTAATTTTTTGTCTTTTTTTTCCCCCTCCAGAAATTTGCCAGTATTTGAAAATACAATCCTCATCACTGATTGCTTTTCTTTGGGGCCAGAAACAAAAGAAAAAACAGAACCAAAACCAAAAAACAACATAAAACTCCACAAAAAACCAACCAAGCAAAAAAAAAAGTGAAACAAGGAAAATTCTTGATTTAATCCCAATTTTTTGCCCAAACCTACCTTTTCTTTATAAAATAGGCTCAACAAACTGTTGGGTCAGTTTTACAGACAGCACAAGGTGGTTAGTTCAATTACAGCAGGAAAAGAGTAATCCTGAGAACTAATTACATATGCTGGTATGCAGATGGTTAATTAGATTAATAATTACCTTGCATATGTAAAAAGTGGTTTTATGTTTGCACAGGCAATTTTTATCAGGGTTCTCCTGGGATAAAAAAAATTCATGTTAATAAATGGTTGTTTCAGGTAATAAGAAGATTTTGCCTTGGTTTTGACTAAAGTTTAGAAAAAGCTTTCTGCTTCCATCAGAAGGTAATTTAAATAAAAAAAATTGCTTTCTGTACACTCACCTAGAGTCACTCTTGGGAAGAGAGAAAAATGAAGCATGTTGTAATCTGCAGAAATCAGAAGACAATGGAAAAATCTGTTTTTAAGCATTTTTGGGGAGTGGGAACAAATTGCCATGGCAACTCTCTAAACGGATATGTCTTCAAGGAAATCATGCTGTTCTCTTGAAAAGTGAGATGCATAATACAATGAGCACTTGAAAGTTATCTTTGGAAGGCATGTGTACAGGCAAATCAGAAATATTTTATAAATTCAAACTTATGAAACATTCATGCTGATTCACTAATATTTCACACGGCAATTATTCCACCCAAAGGCAGGAGCTGAATAACCTTGCCATGTATATGTGCATTTTTAAGAGTTCTTTGTGGTTGGGCTGATCTGATCTCTCAGTTCCTTTCCTCTGCTTCGCAAGCACTCAGAGTTTCTTGCCATCAATATATAAGTTGCCACTAACTCAGATGGTTGTTAAATCAGAGCCTGAAATATTTAATCCATTTCTTATGCCCTTTCTTTTTCTGACAGGTTGTGTCAGTCAACATTTTTCTTACCAGCAGCATCAGTGACATGACTGTGCTGCAGAGTGGGATGAGAGAGAAGAGTTTGACCTAATAACTTTCCTTGGAAAAGCTGTTCCTCCTATTTTAAACCAGTCAGATGGTTTGAGGCATCTGGTCACCCTGAAGATCATATTTGGCTCACAGAATTGAAGGATTCTCATCCTGTAAGAGTCTTACCTCAAGACTGGAACTAAATTATCTTTAAGGTGCCTTCCAACCTTAATTGTTCTATGATTCTATGATTCCCTGCCCCTATTAAAAACAATAGGAGTGATTTTTTTGTTATGTATTTAGTTCCTAGTCTTCTGGCCTGAAACAGGAAAGAGAATAAATTAGAGATTGACCAGTGTAAAGAGGAAAAAAATCACGAACATTCATTTGCATCCTTGAGACTGAGCTGCCTTTGTACTTTTTTCTAGACTTGATGGTTTCTTCTAACTACTCCTGGGCTTTCTTCCACAAGACTGAACTGTTTTAATTAATACAATCCAGAAGAGCTTTATTTAAACCAGATCAAATATCAAAATACAGCCTGGCTGAAACCAAATCAGCATCTTGCCTGTAGCCATGTGCACCAGTTTAACTAAGGTCATTTAAAAATGTCATCTTAGACTGACATGTTGTGTAGAGAAGCCCTGAGGGTTTGCAGTCACATTGGCAGTCCTGGGTGTTTAATTTGAAGGTGTCAAAACTACTATCACATCTAAAAAGCAGCAAATGGAGGAACAACTCACTGATGTCTCCCTGAGGGTCTTCTCCACAAGCCACCATCATTTACTTCAGAGAGCTGAGGTGGTGGACACTGTGTCAAGTCAGGGCAATTAGTTGAGGTTTCAGACACCAGAAACAGTTTGTGAACAACTCCCTGATTTTCTCTCCCAAGTGTGCCTGCCTGTACCTTCCTAAGAGCAGGCAATGAGTCAGTTGTCTGCTCAGCAGTTGTTCTTGGAAGGAGAATGATGGTGGCAGCCAGAAGAAGGAATCCCACTTGGCAGGTGGATCACTTGGTGGGAATAGCTGGGAGTGAGGCTGCTGGCTGCAGAACATGGACACATCTTGTCTTGGATGACAAAGTGTTATCTCATGGTATTTTCTTTTCTTTTTTTGAGGAAAAAGGAAGTGTTTTGACAATGTCTAGCACAAATTGGCCCTAAGGAGACACCAGAGTAGAAAAAAATTACTGCTGATGACAGACAAAAAGACCATAATACCTATCAGGGATAACAATTGTTGTATTTGAGGAAAACCTGAAGCCAAAGCCAGATTTTACAGCTTGGAGATGGGCTCAGAAAGGGATCTGGAGGTTTAAAAATGCATTAGCCTTGTTGGGAACGCTGGTCCTGACTCGGACTTGGTGGCTGGAGCTCAGTGTTCATCCCACTTTGTCTGTGATTCTTTGGCTTTTTCAAAAAGTCAGATGAAGTGATTATTGCAATCACTTCATAATAACCTCTTCTGACCTTCAAATCTATGAATCTTATGTGATGGATGAACTGGGTCATATCAGAACCAAGCACCTGACATCCTTTCCCTCAGTACTGTAGTTGGTAGAGTTACCTCTCCTTTCCACTCGTTCCCTAGTTGATAGTTCTGATTATCCCTCAGTGCTGGTGCTAGAATTTAATACCTAATCCAACCTCATGTGGACCCCTTTCTTCAAGGGGATAAACCCTTCACCCACCATTTTTGACCCATTCCTGTACACATTCAAGATCAGGCTGGATGGGGTCCTGAGCAACCTGATCTAGTTGAAGATGTCCCTGCTCATTGCAGGGGTTTGGACTGGGTGACATTTAAAGGTCCTTTCCAACCCAAAGTATCCTATGGTTCTATGATTTTTCACATAGCTGGGGAGATTAAGGTAGTTCCTCAAACCTAGGGAATAGCAAAGCCAAGCCTAGGTCAGGGCAACCTCAGGGTGCAGCTGCAGTGTATTTCTCAGGCAGACACAGGGCAATGCTTTCAAAGCAGATTTTGTTTGCTGTAGCCATGCTCTGGGCTGGCCAGAAGCTGTGTAGCTGATCTGGCACAGCCTGTCTCACAGCAGAGCCTGTCACCTTCTGTCACCCTGCTCAGGCTGGGGCTGTCCAAGGCTGAAGTGACCCTACATGCAACCACGACCCGTGCAGTGACCCCACGGCATTGCTGAGGTCCCCTGGCTCTGCTGTGAAGACTCTGTGCACATGTATCAACAGCAAAAAATCCTTTGGATGAGGCAGAAAGATGCTCTGAGTGCTCTGGCCCATTCAGATGGACTTTAGTTTCCCTTTACTTGGTCCCAGGTGACACCTCCATCAAGCTTAATGCTTTTATACCGTATTCCAGCAAAAGGGTATCAGCTCCAAGGGGCAACTTTCACGTGTTAGAAAAGGGTTTATGTGAGCAAGGAGGTCTTGTGCTTAACAAGGAAAAAATCAGAAAGATTCAGAAAGGTTGAGATATCCACGAGATTTTTTTTGTTTGTTTTTAAAATGATGGTATTTCACAGGTGAAAAGCTCATTTGTACCTGCACATAGTTTTCCATGACTTAAAATGGCTTTTGTGTATGTGCTAAAAGAGGGTTAAAAATACTTCTTAGGAAGTTTTTCTACATGTATTTTAGGAGTTTTCTAGGATAGCAAGGACAGGACAAATCTGTGTCAATAATCCTGGCAGAGGCAAGGCAGAGATAAAGGTGTTAAATGGCCAAAGAAATTGTATAATTCAGTGGCATTTCTTCTGATAAAGCAGTGTTTAATCTGACAGCCACAGGAACTGGGGTGTGACATGAGCATGAGGCCACGAAATATAAAATGAAGTAATCACCCTGAAGTAGGAAATGCTTTGAATAACACATGATGCTGGAAATCATCAATGCAGCATCAAATTCTGTTGTTCAGTGTCTCATCCCAGCCATTTGCCATTAATTTAAATATTATTGAGAGAATTTAGGGCAAAAATGTTCCATCAATGCCTGCAGCAGTATGAATACGTGTTTTTGTTAGACAATCTCATCATCAATCTCAAGAGTTATGGGATTTGATGTGACACATTTTTAAACGTGTGACATGATTTTAAAATGATGGAAGAGGAAAGCAGAAAGGTTTTGGATAGGTTAATGTCAAGACTGGGATCAAACCAGACCAAGAGTAGAAAAGGGCCCTGGATTAAAATGAGAGTCACTGGAGGGAGGATGCTAAAACAGCCAAAGGAAAGACAATATCTTGTAATGTGGAGAGAGAGGATTTTGACCCTACAGATACTTGAAAATAAATAATTTCACAACAAATAAAAGGGAGGTGAGATCATAAACTCAAATACCAGGAGATTTATGCTTAATTTCTGAAAGTGCATCTGGAATAACCAAACAACAACATCCTCTCATTGTCCCACTGAAGGTGTCCCAGGAAGGCTTCTGGAGGCTGAGGGCTGAGCCTGGGTACCTGACAGCCAGGTTGGCTGCTCTTTTCTCCAGTGTTATGTCTGCAAGGAGAGGGGGAAGGTCTGAGGTGGAAATATGTGATGGAGCAGCACCTGGGGTCTCTGGTAATGAAGGGTTTCTTTGTCACCATTAAAGAAAAGTGGAAGAGGGAGCCCCAGTGGGCAGTGAAGCACAGACCCTGTCACTTCTGCAGGATTTCCCTTCCTTGGGAATACCTCACTGGATTTTGTATCTTCGTCCTGGTTTGAAGTTTTCCCATCCCCACCATCCCCACTGCACCTTCCCCAAAGTATTGCCATTTTCCCTCCCTTGTATGTTGTCCTGTAACCTGAACCCAACCCTCCCTACCCTGGGACAACCTTTTAGCACAGATAAGAGGAGGTTTGAGACAGCAGGAGATCACATTAGAATTAATGTATCATTATCCTTATTCCACGAGGACCAAGTTGAGGCAAAGAGAAGAACACAATAAATAAAAATAATAAAGACAGGCTGATGGTCCCTTTTGAGTTGGATTTCTTTCATCTAACATTAGCCATCTGAAAATGAGGCATCTGGCCTGGTGCAGACATCTGGACTCTCTCAGTAGTCAGTAGAGAGAAGCAGTTCCAGGGGTGATTCATCACAGCTCTTTGCAGGCCATGAATTGCCCTGGGAAGCTCCACCAGCTGCAGAAGGAACCCAGGTAACAAGCTCAGCATGGAGACCCAGCTGCTAACTGGCAGGAATCAGCCAACAAATATCCCATCCCTGCTTTCTGTGATTAAAAAAGGTCATGGGTGATATTGTTCCAGTGCACGATCTGACTAAAACTGAAATGAGGTGACAATTGTCGATCACAGACAAGGAGACTTGTAGAGTTGTTACACAACAGGTGACAGTCAAAAGGTGGCTGCTACTATAAAGTCAGAGAGAGCTCAGACACGAACTGACATGGGTTACCTGTGAATGTAGATACTTTACTGGGTGCTGATATTTCCTTTAACAGGTCAGTTAAATGACACTGCAGTCGACAAAAACTGTCCTCATCTCCACAGCTGAAGTGCTGAGGACACCAAACCCCTCTCTCCAGCCAAGGCCTGGGCTTCCTGTGGACAGAGCAAAGAGAGGTCAGGAGAGGTCAGGAGAGGTCAGGCAGCACCTGTCCCCAGCTGAAATCAGTCCTGCCATGAATCTGCAGTGTTTGGCCAATGAATTCAGCAGTATGTAACCAGTTGGATGCTCACCAGAGATGCCCACAGAAAGAGATGCCTTACTGATGTCCAGGATGCTGATACAGACCATGATTTCAATGGCTCTGCTTTTATTAAAGGTGATCCCACCTTTTCATTCCTGATTAAGCTTCCCAATTTCCTAGGAAGGCCAGAACCCCAGCATCTGGTGTCTAAACCCCAACATCTGAGTCCTCAGATGAATTCCTTCTCCTTACTGAAGAGCTAGGAGAGAGGGAGGGAGGGAGGGAGGGAGGAGAAGGAAAGGTGGAAGGGAGGAAGAAAANCTTAAGAGCACACTTATCCTGGTTTCCAAGTGAGACAGATTACGGTGCCTTTTTTTAATCAATTTTTCCCATGGACAGGTGCAGGAGAAAGTGTGTTTCTCTTTATGCCCCGTTAAGACTCCAAACCTGCCAAGCTATTTAAAAAGAAGCAGGGGGGAAAAAAATGCAAAGATAGACTTTATACCCCTGATCTCAGCTATTTTTTCCTTGCAGAAGACCATCTTTGAGTACTATGTTATTGAACCTCCCTGTTTAATGACCCTTCTAATGCACTGCTATCAGGTAGTGCCATCTGTATTTGGGCAAATGTGCTCACTCGTCTGTTTACTCAGCATAAATTATCTTTATTTAAAGTTTAATGGAAGTTACATCTATTTGGACATCTGTACTTAACTGATTACTGGCCACGTTGGGCCGCCTGGTGGTTCTGCAGGAACTTGCCAGCTGCTCTGAAATGATAAGAGCCTGACATACGTTAAGAGCCAGCAACAATCACAGTCAGGGAGTACTTTTTTTTTTTTTTTTTTTATATTTCTGGGCTGGCAGTTAATAGCAGCACAAAGAAATCCTTCCTCTTCCCCCAACTGCCTCTTCCACCCCCATATATGTCTCTGCTGTCAATCAAAACTTTTTCAGAAGCACATAAAAAAATTATCCCCCCCAATGCCCACCTTGGGAGTGAGTGAACTTCTTTGTACACACAATAAATCCACGTACAGTTTGTCACCTATTTCACACAGTGAAACACTTCTGCCCGTAGGAAGCCAGAGACCATCTCGGTTCATCTGCAACTGATTTAGAAAGTTGCTGCCATCTATAGATAGGTATGAGGATTTGCTGGCACAGTTATGGAAAAGGTTTGAGCAACAGGATTCGAGGAAAAGTATCACAGAATCACAGAATCATTAAGGTTGGAAAAGACCTCCGAGATCATCGAGTCCAGCCATTAACTCAGCACTGCCAGGTCCACCACTAAACCATGTCCCCAGGCACCACATCTAATCTCTTTTAAATCCCTCCGGGGATGGTGATTCCACCACTTCCCCGAGCAACTTTTTCTAGTGCTTGACAATGCTTTCAATGAAGAAATTTTTCCTAATGTTCAACTTAAATGTCCCTTGGTGAAGGGAAGATACAGAGAGAAGGAGAAGTGTGGGTGCCTGCACCACTGCACTCATGCAATGGCCAAATGTAGAGGGATGCATGGAAAAGTAGCAGCACAAAAATAGGAGAGAAAGCACCTTCCTGACTCCAGACTGCCAGAGGTTGGCTTATGCCCTGCAAAGATAGTCATGACTATTGTGCAAGACCAATAATTTGGCCCTTGTGATCTATGAAAAGCTGCCTGTAGTCAGTTCTCTGTTGTAGAAGAGTGTTGTAGAATTTTCAATTTCTATACTTTACTGTCCCATGAAACTGAGGTTAATACAATAGTGCAGATTGCCCTAAATTCAGCTCCCTGCACAGAGGAATGAGATGTCACTATTCTTTTGGGTGTCCCAGCCCCCATGCTTCATTTTTGCAGAGTTTACCTGAGGAAAGAGCTTTTCCTCATTGCAACACCCCCCCCCTAAAAATAGAATTAAAAGAATGGCCATGCAAACTATGCTCTTTGAGGGTATTTTTGTGTCTTATCTTGCACTGAGGAAGATTAAATACCCAATAAATCTCAGCACCGACCTGGCTAGGCAAAGAATGTTGAATTAATCCCTCCCTCCAATTTTGCATTTGTTCCACAGCAATGTGTGCACCCTTCTTTACAGAGGAAGTGTGCTGCTGGCAGAACAGAGAGTGACTTTGATAGAACTGTACAACAATTTCAACTGAAGAGAACTCTACTGAGTATATAAAAAGATGTTTTATGAAAGCTTCTTTACTTTTCCTCTTGGTTTTCGGGGTTCCTTTAATCCTTTCATACATAGCTCATTTCTCTCAGGACAAGATGATTACTTTCTTATGCTTCCTAAACCCTTTGGTACAAATTTAGCCCTGGAGAAAACATCTGTCAGCTCAAATTTGTTGTGGGTATCTACTGGCTTTGATGACTGGATTTTACTTGGGCCTCAAAGATGCTCCTGTTTAAAGGAGGGTCTTCGGAGCTTCTGAAAAGAAGGGATGGACCAGAATGGATTGATGGTGTCACTGTTCTTTGCTCAGGGCTCAAGGACTCTTTCCCTCTTGTGAAACCCCATGTGGAGTGGTGGAACTCAGGAGACAATTTCAAAAATCCTCTTCCATGGCTCCCTCGGGGGTGTCTCATCCACAGCCACAGGAAAGCTCTGGTCTGAGACAGAAAGGATCAGAAAACCTTCCCATTCTTCTATGTCTTAAATGGAGGAATAAAATTTGTCATCAGTGTCTCTAAGCAATCACTGCCCATTGCAGCTCCTTTGTCTCCTTTAGCTTTTATGGTGTGAGACAAATACAAATGACATGTGATGGCTCCTCTCCTACTGACACAGAGAATTACTTTTATTTACTGTTATGATTAAGCTGCCATATGTTGTGTTTTCACCACATGTCTGTATGCAGTGATACATAATGTTTGTAACCTGTGGACTGGATGTCTGTAAATACACCTTTTTATTCCTCGTTTGTATATACAAGTCTGATGTCTCTGTTCTTATTTTTCATCATTCAAATAGAGCTGGTGCAATACAAGCACAGCCAGCCTTGCTGCACAGGAAAATACAAAACAGACCCAGAACATGGTTTGGTGGTGAGATCTGCAGTTTCCAGAAGGAATAGAAAGGTAGCTGGTCCACACTGAACTAATTCAGAGCACCTGAAGATGTGGGAATTTGTTGGAGGCACTTTCATGTCCTGCACTTTGTGTGGGACAGACTGGTTAAAGGTTGGCATCTTGTTCGTGAGTGCAGGTCTGTTGGCAGCAATCTTTTTGCAGTATAGCAGGAGGAACTAGATATAAATCAAGCTGTTAGTGCTTTCCCCCCCTCCTAAACTAAACATAGAGGATTAAATTAGCTGTAGGCCTAAACTCCAAACGATTTATACCTCTGCTTTGGTTTTAGTGTTTTAGTTGACATGACAACTCATTCTTAAATAGCTCGAAAGGAGAATTTTTTGTCTCTATGAATTTAGCATTTGCTTATTTAAAAAATTAATTGAACAGTGATCTCTTCCCCCAGCACTAAATCACACAAAGCTTAGAGTCTTAAGGAGAAAAACCTTACATTTTAGAGCTACTATAAAACCACTCTACAAATAAATCTGTGCTTTAAGCCAGGGATATTTGCCAGGGAGAAAATATTTTTGCTGTCACAGAAGAGAATTTATTATTCTCAATGTAGTCAGAACTTGTGAGCTTCTAAGTTACATTAATAGCTTAAAAATTGTGATATTTTTCCATTTTAAGTATTATTTTGTTTTTATTTACACACTTATTTTTGCTCCTATTCTTTCACTTCTTTTCTGTAGCTGTAAACTTGTCTGTTATAAAAAGTAGACTGTCTCTCACATGATCAGTTATCTCCAGGGGACTAGAGCTCTCAGACCAAATTACCCTTATATCACCACCAGAGTCACCTCACTCTCTCTTGGGAATTGTAACAACAGCTCAGAAAATGACAGCCAGAGTTTCTGGGCCATGGATTAGAAATAATCTGCTCCTGAAATGCTACAGAGCTCCTCACACTGACTTACACCAGCTCTCACAGTCCCATGTGAATGTGATGATCCATCACTAACGGGGCATTTGGGTGACAAACTCAAAGGCCCTTGGATCCACAGGGACTTTCTGCAGCCCCATTTCTGGTCGTGGTCTCATCACAACAACCGTTTTATAGAATCACAAAATCACAGAATGGTTTGAGCAGGAAGGGATCTTACAGATGATCTTATTCCAGCCCACCTGCCATGGGCAGGGACACCTTCCACTAGACCAGGTGGCTCAGAGCCCCATCCAGCCTGGCCTTGAACACCTCCTTTCTGCTGTTGTGTTTATGGCTTGTACCAGACCTTCATGATGGATAGATAATGTGCCAGGACAGTGGATCCCCAGGCTCCCCATCTTCCCAAGATACAAGCCAAAATCCTGATGGAACCACCTGGGTACAGATAACAAGGTGAAGGCCACGCCAGCCTTTTGTCATGGAGAAGAAACAGAACCATTAGGGTTCCAAAAGACCTCTAAGGTCACCAAGTCCAACCACCAACCCAGCACCACCACCACGTTCATCACTAAATCATGTCCACAAGTGTCACATCCACACATTTTTTGAACATTTCCAGGGACAATGATTCCACCCCTTCCCTGGGCAGCCTGTTCCAATACTTGAAACACTTTTCCTGAAGAAAATTTTCCTAATATTTTGTCCTGGTACAACCTGAGTCCAAGAAGTAAGGCAGGCCATAGCAAATCACCCCTGATTTTCTAGCATGAAATCTGAGGTCCACTCACTGCTGCTCTGCACAAAATCCTGGCCCTGAAAGACAGAGGAACATCTCCTCAGGGTTGCACTGGCACTGCTCCTGCTTCCTCCCAGCCTTCAATCCAGTATGCAAGCAAAGGATCTATGGGCATGAGATGACTTGAGCTGCACAAAGGACACACATGAGGCTGGAGCTGGGGTGGGATGTATGTAGGACCTACACCTTTCAAGTGACTACTTAAAACTCCACCAGATGTCTGTGTTTTTCATGCCCCAGCTGAAATGTAGACACATATTCTTGCATTATAGACCAAACTTTCCCATGTAAACCACTGAGATTTACCAAGATGTTTTAGATCAGCTGCAAATATAGAAAACATCTGCCCCTTCCCCCCAACGCTGTATGGAGTATTGGCACACAAGGAGGTATTCTTGAATGGTAGGATTGCTGGCTCAAAGGGGGTTTGTAGACAAAAAAAGTGCTATGAAAACATCAAGGCTGTTGTTCCTGCAAAAGCATCCCATGGAGAACTGCCTTGTGCTGGCAGCACAGAACCAACATAGAACATTTTTTCCTAGTTCAGAGATGAAATTTCAGACCTTTGCTGGACTCCAGTGAAGAGATGTCAGCAAGGGACAGTTCAACACCTGTTTCTGCTGTGGATCTTCTGCAAGCCTCTTCCATTGTGTTGTGCATTGGTTCTGCTTCTCTGCTTGGTGGAGGGAAAGGTCTGAACCTTTCTGAGATCCAAGGAGTGAATTTGCAGGATGAAAGCCCCATGAGTGAGCAACCAAAACTCTGACCTTACCTCATTCAGATCACCTTCAAGAAAATCTTCTAAAAACAACTTAAAAAATCTCAAATTATAGATTTATGAAGCTTTTATTCACATGTGACAAACCACAGCTCTTTCAGTTCAGTTCGTTATATAATAATTCTTCTTTTATTTGCTCACTGAATACTAAAAAACTGTTCATATGGCTGTAATTAAGAAGCAAATCCACAAGGACTACATGAAGAGTGCTTAAGGATCCTTAAGGAAAGTACTAAAGAAATCTCCCAACCTTCCACCTTTCTTTTCACCTAGAAATTTTAATAAAGCTCTTTAATTCTGCAGTTTGAGTGTGGAGATGTGTAAGAATCATGCATATCTGTGTGCACTTCTACATTGTTTTCTTACATGGTAGACTTTTCAAAACTGTTGACATTTCATCAAAGCAAAAATATTAATCATTTTCTATTCCTCTACAGAAAGTTACTTTTTTTTTTGATAAATCCATTTCTAAGATTGAAGATGTGAAAGGTTTTTGTTTCTTTGTTTGTTTGTTTGTTTTTGAATCAGGAAACGGAAAGGGTTCTGTGCTGAGAAGATGGAGCTGGGCATCAGAACACCCAGGTTCTCTCCTTAGGTCTTACTGAGAAGCTCTGGCAGACATACTAGTCCCATACAAAGGGCATTTATAGCATAAAACAACCTTTTACTATAGAATTATAAATTATATAATATACATGTATCATGTATTNGAATTATAAATTATATAATATATATTATATGTAATATATCATATATAATAATATGTACATTATTATACAAACTCCCTATCTAAAGTTTGTAAAAGCTGAGGATAGCCACAACTTTGGATAACATCTAAAACATCTAGAACACCATGTAAAATCATCTGACAACTTCAAGGGTCACATGCTGTTTTGTCAATCCTCAGCTGTAGCTGCCTTCATTGGCTGCTGAGAGCTCTGAATCTTGGAAGAGCTGATATCTTTTAGGTTTAGTGAGCACAAGGTAAAGAAGCAATGACATTTTCCCTTCAGAGGTGCTCATCCTAGGGGCTAAAACCTAACTCACTTTAGGATGGCCTATCTGACAAAAAGTTTTAGAAACCAGTGGAGGAATCTGGAGCAACATTGGTAGGTGCTATTACAGAGCTGTTTGAGAACTACTCAAGCTAATGGATAAAGTTGCCTATACACTGATCATTTTGTTAACAGGTTTCCAAGCATTGGAACAATGAAGGTCTGAAATAACTATGGATAGAGGACTCAATATCACACCAGTCCTCGTGTCCTTTTATTTTTTATAGCTGTAGCATAGCACCTTCAACCAATCATGGTTTCCCTGCTGTAGAGAGTACACAAAGAAGAGGTAAGAAACAGCCTTTAACCAGTTGGTCCTTCACTCTAATGCACAGATGACTCTGGACCTGTTCTTAAGATGGGGAACAAAGTCATGGAGATGATTACACTTCTTTTTTCCTTCATTCAGTGTCTCTCAGGCTTCTCTTGAACTCCTGTGAACGTTACACTTCACAATGGATAGTCTAGACCACCTTGAAAGGAAAAGCATAGTGAAAAATCTAGGAAGAGTAGTTTTCAAGGAGACAAGGGAAACAATGCTGATCTACAGAAAATGCAGCTGAAGGGGAGATTCCATGACAATCTTTATATACTCAAAAGAGCAGAATAAATTCTTCTTTTGACTTTTGCTCCCCATCCTTGGAAGTGCTCGAGACCAGGCTGGATGGGGGTCTGAGCAATCTGGTCTAGTGGAAGGTGTCCCTGCCCATGGCAGAGGGGTTGGAATGAATTGGTCTTTAAGGTCCCTTCCAACCCAAACCATTCCAGGATTTTTTGATTCTATTATAGATATTATAAGAAAATATTAGTTTAAATTGTTTGGACTCAGNNNNTTTGTTTGTTTGTTTGTTTTTGAATCAGGAAACGGAAAGGGTTCTGTGCTGAGAAGATGGAGCTGGGCATCAGAACACCCAGGTTCTCCCTTAGATCTTACTGAGAAGCTCTGGCAGACATGCTAGTCCCATACAAAGGGCATTTATAGCATAAAACAACCTTTTACTATAGAATTATAAATTATATAATATACATGTATCATGTATTATATATAATATATATAATAATAT
>WEIV01024911.1:1940-15991 GCA_013390005.1 Calyptomena viridis
GCGTAGCTGGTACCAATGCAGTGCAGGTCCCCAGAGTACTGTGTCATGCATGGTCTAGGTGTCCTTGTGGCAAGTCAGCCTACAAGATCCAGAGTTGTTTTTCTGAATGTGGAGATTCTGGATTATTATGTGCTTTGGATATTACTAAATGGCATTTGAGGCATTTTTCAATTGAATGCACTGCCATTTCCATCTTCTTCCTAGTGACGTCTACAGAAATTATAAATATATCTCACTTTGCCAATTCTCAAAGATACTGGCAAATATATTGCAGGTACAACTATTNCTCACACATGGGGGCAGTGGTGCTTGGAAAGGGGTTTGTGGTGGGAACTCTCACAACTGACCTCAGCTGTCTGAAAAATACAGGTGGGAATGAGTTGTCTCAAGATTCCTGTAAAATCAGGGAAGGTTGCAGAAACACTCACTCTTCTCCAGGACAGAGACCTATGACAGGTGGAATGAATTGCAATCTGGAGGTTCCTGTCACTCTCCATTAACCATAAGAGAAGCCTTAGCAGCTTATTTAGGCTAGACACCTACAAGACAGATAGAATTAGGTGATATGAATCTCTTCAATTACAGATCCCAAACAACAAACTTGGAATAGGTGAAATGAACTAACCTCTACTTGGCATTTTCAGGATACTGTAAGGGAATTGCATGTCTTGCTGAAAATTTTTCATTACAACCCCCTGATTTGCTTATTATGTGCCATATTTCTTTGCCTGCAAAAATATGATGAACCCCTTGCCAATATGATCTTAGTACGAAGGTAAAAATAAATAATGATATATTTATTCAAACCTGGCTTTGTGACTGAAATATGTGAAAAAGTATTGGAAAGATTTTCTTTCTAAAAACAAGTTTCTAGCCTTCATGGTTGAAAAAAAAGTTTGAAAATATATGTCAAGCTTGTCTCAATACACAAGTAAAAACCAAAAAAAAAAGGAAAAAGTTAAAGGTATAATAAGTTTTCCTGTTCTCATGATCTTGAAGACATGCTTATGATTTTTAGGGACCCAACCCAAGAAGTTTTAGCACTTATGAATGTAATTATCGAGATGAAAATACACTTCCCTTCCTGACTGGTGTTCATGAGGATGCATTTGTTTTCAATGAGAATGCATTTGTTTTCCTGAGGCAAAATATATGTCCATTATATTATTCATTTGAAAAGTGCAATAGGCAGAATCAAGGAAATGCTCTGGCACCGATGTATGACTTTGTGCTGAATGCATACAATGGAAACCTTCACACAATCCAGGAACAGAGTACACAAAGGAAAGTAAATGTGAAACAATTTTCCCTATGCTGCATTATCATTATCGTGTGAGATATTCATTTGAGAATGCAAACACTAACACAAAGTGAGCTCTTCTCTACTGAGCTCACAAGCACCATGTCAGCTGAAATGTACATTAGTTGACAAGAGAAAAAATACATGATTCTGGAGAAAACCAAGGTGGAAACCAGCTCCTTGCTAGTTGTTAAGGAAAAGCTTGTCCCTCTGAGTCATGTGTTACAGTCAGCAAGAAGCAGGATGATACACCACTTGAGAAAGGCTCTGACAGGATCTAGATTTCAGTTCACACTGGAAAGTTGTGTGCTGTAGGGGTGATCCTGGCAATGCCNAGTAGACAAAGCACAGGCAGTGGCTTTTCCTTAACATGATTCCTAAAAGTCATAGTAAGATGTAATGCAAGTGTGGATAGATGTGGATTTCAATATGACAAATTCATTGAGTTTTTAATTTCAAACACAATGGTTTCTGGTTTCTGATTTTTAAAATAGCATGACAGAAGCATTCAGACACTATACGGATGAGTTTCATCTGCCCATTTGAAAAGGTGAAATCTACATTTTTACAAATTTTCTGCATAATTTTGGTGTTGTGTTAAACTTTAAAATATCTCCAAGTTTGGTTTTTTGTTAATTAATTTAAAAATTTGCCATCAGCAAGACTTCAACTCAGTGTACTGTTAACTAATTTGTTTTTCATCAAGTTCTTTATTAACAAAGAAATCCCTTGATTATTACAGTTCTCTGACTTCTTGATAATCTCCCTTGCAACCAGTCACATAATGCCTGAATACTTCTCACTCAAATATTACTGAGCCAAAAGAGCTGATGGGGCCTGTAATTAACTTCCAAATAATATGAAAGAAATAGGATGTTGCAAATACTAGAAGTCAGAAATGGATTAGTGCCCAGTTCAAGAGGCCCATGGCACCGAGCACAGCCTTTGAGCTGAGGCTCACCTGCATTTCAGTCCTGTTCTTCACACTTCCTAACAGCTGCTTCATTTTCAGTGCAATGCCATTTGCATTTTACAGAGCTTTTCCTGACTGCACTCCAGGATACTTAACGCATTCAAATGACCACAAGCTATTCAGCCCTGATGGGCAAGATGAAGCACAGTGATGCCTCCTCAAACTCACTTCCTTTCCAATTACAAAAATAAATTAGCTGAACCTAACAGCACAAACCTGAGAAATGGATATTGCAAAGAAGAGAGTACCTTCAAGCTGGGCTGAGAGTGATAATAATCTAGCCCATAATTAAGAGTAGAAATATGCTTCAGTATTAAACAGCCACTGCTTCATTTGCAGTTGATAGGAAGAGAGCAAACTCATTACAACAGCAATGTAAGGCTTTTCGTACAAGTGCCATAAAAAAGACATTACAAATATAAGTTAATTAGCCACATAACGTGCCTTGATGACAAGAAATTTCTGTTGTAACCCCTTTTATGGAGAGATAAGCAAAGTCAGAACTTCCTCAAAAGTGGAAAAGTAGCTGCAGGATGAGAAATATAAATCGGGATTTCTCCTTCAACATGAAGCCGTGATTCATTTCCCCATATACACTACGTGGAAAGTGCAGATGCTGTGGACAACTTGGGGATTAAAGTGTGTTTTAAGTAATACTTAAAAAGTGTTTTATATAACACTAAAAATGCTTTTGAAATAACAGCAGCAAAACCACATCACAGACCAGGCATAACTTCTTTGACTTCAGAGATGGGGTAGAAACCTGTAATAGAAGCAAAAACATTCACTTTGCATCACTTGCTCCGGTATTCTGAGATCACTCTGTGCATGTGTGTGGAGAGCTGGAGAGAAAATGTAAAGAGAGGGAAGTGCAAGTAAGTCAGGAACAGTAAACTCCCATTGGTGGTATCCACCAGTAACCTCTGAAAATGTTTTGGATATGAAATATCTTGTTTCTTCAGGACAACACAAGAAATGAACATCATAGAGATAGATATATAGGTTATATCAATAAATATAACAACAAGCAGATTTTTTTACTGTTAGAGTCTCTTTCTTTAGCTTTCATCACTCCTTCTTTGGAACAATTAGACCCAGGAAATAGTATTAAATATAAAATGAAAGCCCGAGGCACAGGTTCAAGTGCAAACTGGAACTTGGTAATGTTTAAAGTTATTTCTTTTGTCTGCTTTTAACATTTTTCCCTTACCCAGCAGAGTATCTTCCTTTTAAAGATGAGATTTTGAAAAAGAAAATGCAAAGTTTCCTCTTTCAAAACATGGGTGGCATTTCAAGAGTCCTTCCTCCAGAGCTCCTTCTGTATTTCTTAAAGCAAATAAAGATGCTATAAAAAAGTCAAATAATGACATTCAAGAGAAAAGAGACAGAAAAATAGAGAGGCAGAATGTTTTATTTCATTTCTGACCAGTTTTGAACTGCTTGTTCATATTTCCCATACTCTGTCAAAATGAGCAGCTGGTAACATTTGTTATTAAGAACAGGTTATAGATGGATCATAACTTATTTGCTGTTCACCACAATAGGTCACAGATGTGAGAAAATACTCTGATTCAAACTCAAAATTTTACTTCCCATAAAGGATTTTAACTCGTAACAGTATGATTTTCCAGCAAATTTTGCTATCTCTCAGAAATAATTAAACAAGACCATAATACATTAGGACAGAATCTTCTAATGTGTATTGTAAGCAGAAGGCATTCTGTTTCTTGCTAGATTTCCCTACTTAACTGCTTTCTAAACTAACTACTTAATTAAAAGTAGCTCTCTCTGTCTGAGAAAGTTTTCAGTAGAAAATTGTCATTTTTACAAATCAGAAAGAAACACTACATGGAAACAATTTTCTTTACTAAGCAATCACTAAACCTTTGGTGGAATAAGCAAACTTTTTTTTTTAATGATTATCCTACTGAAATTCTTGAAATCCTGTAAACACCCTTATTACTTCACTACAGGAAAAAAAAAAAAAGGTATACTAAATGAGCCTGGAGATTTTAGGTACTACCCAGGCTCAAATTATCTACATAATAGGTTATATAATAGGTTAATAATATGACTGCTAATCACTGTCTGGGTTAATGCAAGTCACAAAAAGGCAATGAATTTGCAGACTGTAAAATAAACATTTGCAGAGCCTGATCTCTACCTGGATCTAGAGCGTGTAAATAATCCCTTTTCCTCATAATCATTGGAGTTCACCAAATGGCACCAAGGGAAATGAAATGGGAATGGGAACGAAACTAATCTATTGATGTGACTCTGATTTGAGAATAGGGAACTCAAGCAGCTCCCTATTCTGCTGAAGCAGAACTGTAAAGTATTGTAGTTCTGAGCAGAGCTCTGGAGGTGCACCAAGCATAGCTAGGCATAACCTCCAAAAACTTCACAGCATAGCAGCCTCCTCAGCATGAAATTACCCAGTTTGTTTCCTTGGATAAACAATGGTTTCCAGAACCTGCATACCATTCATTCATCTCATTACTGACTTCTTCAAGCTTCTGTTTCCACTGTTTCACATTCATTGCTTCTAACTCTTTATATTTTCAACTTCTCCATTCCCTACTCTTTACTCTTTCATGTTTTATTTTGCTCAAAGCTCAAAAAGAGGGTTCAAAAAACTTTTACTAGGACACCTACAAGAGGGTGCTGGTCTATCAGTAGCTGCCTGTTATCTCTCAACCCTGCCTGACACACAGCGAATGCACAGCACCTGAGCTCAGGAACCTTGTGCACAGGATTGAATCATTGTAACGTCAGTTCATTTTCCAGGGACCTTTCCTTAAGAGAAAGGTTTAAAACTTCCTTAAAGCCAAACAACATAGGTACCTGTTTCAATGAAATTGAGGCTTATTTCTAAGTCTTTTATAATCCTTCTCATTTCTCACGATCTCCTCTTCCTTCATCTTTCAATCTCTTTCAACAACCTTGCATACGAGAGAACAATAAAAATTCTCTGACATACCTTTTGGTAAAGGAAAGACATTGTTAAAGCAGGGTATGCATGTGTGTAGTTTAGTCCTAGTAAGCTATTAGAGCATTCTGGGAAAAAAGTAATTATGAAGTTATTGATCTGCTATCAGCTATATGGTCAGGTTTTAAAGGCGTGCAATAATATCCCTAGGTATGAGTTGTAATATGAGAAAGATTATTTGAATTTTGCAGCAAAGCTTAATGGAACAAACTATCAAGATAAAGATTTTTTAAAAAGCTTTTTGTGCTTTGTTTATTTAGTGTGCAATACCTTTATTCATGCACTCATGGTGTGAAGTTAGTACATAGGATGAAATATCAAAGAAGATGGAACTCTGCCATAGCCAGACTTTATCTAACTTCACAGTGTTAATTAATGTACAAATTCTCTGTTTTGTATTGTTTGAATGTAGATGCCACTTATACCAATATTACTCATGCAGAATAACATCTTACCATGCAAAATGCCAGAAAATGCTCAATATATATAGAGGCTTTTGTAGTCACTCATCATCATAGTGCCCAAAGGCAAGACTCAAATCAAGATTAAGGCACTTCAATTTAAGTGTTTGCCTGTGCACTTGTGCATTTAGTTATCTAAAAAAGAAAGTCCCTTGGATAAGCAAAGCAAGCCTCCCACTGGCTGTCAGCGTCGGTGCCTGAGTCACAGCACAGGCTTTGAAGCTCCTGATGCAGTCAAATCTAAAAAACAAAAGGGTCCAGAAGGATGGATGTACTTCAAGAAAGAAATCTTGGAGGCGCAGGAACAGGCTGTCCTGATATGCTGAAAGATGAGCTGATGGGGAAGACGACTGTCCTGGATGGACTGGCCTTAGTTCCTTTTGAAGGAACTAAGGGAAAAAAAAACTAAGGGAAAAGCTAAGGGGAAAAAAACAGAGGGTGTATCACCTTTGGAAAAAAGGGAAGGTGACTCGGAAAATGTTTAAGGATGTGGCTAGGTCATGTAGGAAAAAAATTAGAGAGGCAAAAGCCAAGTTAGAATTTAAACTGTCAAATTCTGTGAAGGATAATAAGAAATATATCTATAAATACACTAATGGCAAAAAGAGGGGCAAGGACAACCTTCACTTTTTATTGGATGCAGAGGGGAATATGGTAACTAAAGATGAGGAAAAGGCAGAAGTATTTAACACCTTCTTTGCCTCAATTTTCAACTAAGACAGGTTGTCCTCAGGACAATGGGCCTCCTGACAGGCTAGACAGGGTCAGGGATCAATACAGACTCCTTGTAATGCAGGAAGAAGCTGTTAGAGACCTGCTGCGCCACTTGGATCCTCACAAGTCTATGGGACCAGATGGGATCCATCCTAGGGTGATGAGAGAGCTGGCAGATGAGCTTGTCAAGACACTTGCTGTAATTTATCATCAGTCCTGCCTCACTGGAGAGGTCCCAGATGACTGGAAGCTGGCCAGCATGATGTCCATGAACAAGAAGGGCCGGAAGGAGGATCTGGGAAATAACAGGCCTGTCAGCCTGATTTCAGTGCCAGGCAAGATTATGGAACAGATCATCTTGAGTGCAACCACACAGCACCTACAGGACAGCCAAGGGATTAGACCCAGCCAGCATGGATTTAGGAGGGCAGGTCCTGCCTGATCAACCTGATCTCCTTTTATGACCAGATGACCCACGTGGTGGATGTAGGGAAGGTTGTGGGTATAGTCTACCTGGACTTCAGCAAAGCCTTTGACACCATCCTACACATCATGCTCCTGGAAAACTGGCAGCCCATGGCTCCGACAGGTGTCCTTCACTGGGTTAAGAACTGCCTGGCTGGTTGGGCCCAGAGAGTGGTGTCACATCCAGTTGGTGGCCAATCACTAGTGGTGTCTCTCAGGAATCAGCACTGGGCCTAGTCCTGTTTAATATCTTTATTGATGATCTGGATGAGGGGATTGAGTCCACCACTAGTAAGTTTGCAGATGACACCAAGTTCGAGCAGGTGTCGATCCGTTAGAGGGTAGAAGGGCTTTGCGGAGGGACCTGGACAGGCTGGATAGATGGTCTGAATCCAACAACATGAGATTTAACAATTCTAAATGCCAAATCCTACACTTTGGCCATGACTACCCCCTGCAGCGCTGCAGGCTGGGGACAGAGTGGCTGGAGAGCAGCCAGGCAGAAAGGGACCTGGAGGTTCTGATTGACAGAAAGCTGAACATGGGCCACCAGTGTGCCCAGCTGGCCTAGCAGGCAAATTGCATCCTGGCCTGTATCAGGAATAGTGTGACTAGCGGGACAAGGGAAGTCATTCTTCCCTTGTACTCAGTACTGGTTAGACCACATCTTGAGTGCTGTGTTCAGCTCTGGGCCCTGGTGAGGAGTCTAGAACACAAGCCCTGTGAAGAGCGGCTGAGGGAGCTGGGGTTGTTTAGCCTGGAGAAGAGGAGGCTCAGGGGAGACCTTATCTCTCTCTACAGCTGCCTGAAAGGAGGTTGTAGCCAGGTGGGGGGTGATTTCTTCTTCCAGGCAACCAGTGACAGAATGAGAGGGTACAGTATTAAGCTGTACCAAGGAAAGTTTAGGCTAGACATTAGGAAAAAATTCTTCACAGAAAGAGTGGTTGAGCATTGGAATGGGCTTCCCAAGGAGGTGGTGAAGTCACTGTCCCTGGAAGTGTTTAAAAAAAGACTGGATGTGGCACTTAGTGCCATGGTTTAGTTGATAAGGTGGTGTTAGGTAATAGTTGGACTTGATGATCTCAAAGGTCTTTTCCAACCTAGTTAATTCTGTTATTCTGTGATTCATGAAGATTTCTTGATGATGTCATTCATCAGCTCTAAGGCTGAAATTTACTTCTACAGAAAATAAAAAGCCAAGATGAGAGAGAGAAAGAAAGAAAGAGAGAGGAGGAGAAACAATGAGGGGTCCCAGATGAGCATTCTCTCCTGTGTTCCTATTCAGTGCAGTGGATGTCCCTGTAATATTTTGCTACAATAACAGTATATTTTTCACAAGGACATGCTCAAACCCGTAAACTTTGCTCATGCTTACAATGCTGAAACACATTTTGATTAACAACAGAAGCTAGATTCTGAATGGCTGCTAAGCTTAATGTTTCTGTCTTAGGTCCCTAAATTAACTCAAAAACTACAACCAAAACAGAGGAAAAGGAGGTAAAGAAGGGATGATTCTCATGATGTGGCAAGCACTTCCCATATCATTATATGCAGACACAGAGACAGGCAAATAACAATATGAGGATACTGGCAGGAGAACAATGGCAGAAGAACAAAGGGAAAATGCTTCCACAGAGACTGTGCCATGGCACGGAGCAATGCCATGACAGCTTGGGTAAAAGGGTGCAGAGCCGTTATGGACAAAAAAGTAGCAGAGTTGCCAGGGGAAAGCCCTTAGCACCTGCAGGCAGCATCTCCCTCAGTGATGATGCACTTGTAGCTTAATTGAAACACAGCTGAATTCAGAATGGTGTATTCTTCCCTTTTTAGTTCAGAAACACTCCAAAGCTTCAATTTAAGAACATTTATGGCTTGTGTAGGGAAGTCATGCTGTTGCAATACCATATCATTTAAACGACGTAGAAAGAGAGACTATAAGTATGTGGCATGGTTTACATAAATCAAAGTGCATTAGGGATTTGGGCAAGTTTTTGCTCTCACATACGCCATTGTAAACCTGAACTATGTAAATCAGTGCCAATTGAATTACTCTTGATTTGTCTTACTGTAAATGCAGCAGTGTAGCCCATGAGTCAGCTTTTTAATTGCAGATGCCAGGGAGACTGAAGCTGGATACGTATTTTTTACATTCATTATGTTTTTCCAAGCAGACTTGAAACTGGGAAATACTCCATAATTTGTAACAAAATAAAAATAACATTAAAATTATATCATTCATTAATCTATAATATTCAGTGCTGTAAGTGCTCCTGAGTCTCCAGCACTGAATTTAGAGTATAAATAAAAGACTGTTCCAAAGGCTACAGAATTGACGGATCATAAAAAATCATTAATAACATAAAAATAATGACTTGTATTGGAAATACAGTAAAGTAGGCAAGGTTTTCTTAATTCTACTTTTGGAAATATTATGAGACAGAAGTCAGGTCAGCAATACCTTTGCACTGATTTGACTGTTCTGTCTGGTTCCATAGCATCACAAACACAGAGTCTGTACCAGCGCTGAAATCTGTACTGCTGGGCTTCTACGTCTGCAAGAGATCACTCTTAGCATAGGAGAGACTTTAAATGAAGAAATATAGCAGGGTATTCCATACCTACCTATCACTTTCATGCAAACAGTAGGAGCCTTATGGTTGCTCCCACTTTTGAATTGCCTTTCTTCTTCTCTGCAGCCCTGCAGTCTCTTCTGTGTTTGTGTCATGGGGCTTTTTTCCTCTTTTTGAAGGAGACTAACACAAAGTAGAAGACACAATGTTTTGTGAATGATGTGACAATCTAATACAACATGGTTGATGGCGAGGAATTGCCCAGAGACCAACCTTGGACTTCTTAGGGTAAAGGTAGACAGACTTTCAGAAAGATCATGTCTCTAATTACATTTAGTCCATAAAAATAAACAGTAAAAATAATTATCTAAAACAGATGGAGGCATAAAACCAACACAGTTCATAAATGGGAACAAGAAACTGTATTTAAAACACTTTAGCTTGCAGATAATCAAGCTTAACACCACAAAGTTATTCAAAGGGAAATTTGGATGGTGTTATCCTCTGCAGCTAATCTCTGCAGTATCCCTATTTTGTCAGCACAGAAAATGTTATATGATATTAACAAAGCACCTGCTTTTTCACCTGTCTCACTAGTCCTGCAACCTACTTTTCTGCTGTAAAAGACTGTGGATTGGATTTCTTTAGGAAAAAAGCATTTGCTAGAAACAGAAACTCAGATCTAGAACATCAAGAACAGTGTGTCACAAAAAGCCTTGTGTCAAAAACTATTAAAATATTAAATGAATGGTCAGGGAGTAGATCAAAGTGATGATGAAAAAAAAGTCCCAATGACAATGTGAAGATAGACATGTATATGAGTTTTAGAAAACTCATACTCAGAGAAAAACACTGTTGTTAAAAAAGTCAAAGCACAGCTGAAAACAGATGGATGTTAGGCAAACAGAAGTGATCCTTCAATTGGTTGAATAGAGTCCTCCTGCCCCTGTCAGAACTAACTGCTATACCAGTTTGGTAGTCTTGATGGCATTCTCAGGCAGAGGGAAGGTGGTGGTGTGTAATATTAGAGTTCCAAGTAGAGCAAAACTGGACATAAAACTGTTGGGTAGAAAGGTAGAGTTTGTTATGGACAAATAATACTTGTCCTTTAAGCAGATACAATTAATATGAAATAGTCTAATATTTTGCTAAGAGTGCATTTTTCTTTATTTCTGATGTCTAGATTTTCTGTTGCCCAGGCAGTAACCCAGCCCCAAAATAAGCTGTTTTCCTATATTCTCTATCTAAGAAGGATTAGGAGACTGTGGGTCTTCTTAGTTTTTGTAAATAAGATTTGCACACTGTATTTGGGAATCCTAAGAAGTTCTAAGAAGTTCACTGCTGATTTTGGATTATCTAATGTGAAAAGATTGCAGTCACTTCACCAGTGTAAAGCTTGTTCACAATTGGTTACACAAAAATTTTTGATTCAAATAGATGGGCAATTCTGAGAAATAAAAAGAGATGAAACTAAGGGTGAAGGGATTAAAAGGATACTGTGTATAATCCAGCATTTTTTTCTTTATTACAATATTTGAAAAATCATATAAAAGTTTGAATTAAAATCTTGAAAAATGCAACTGTCAGGAAAACAGTCTGCATCAGTCATTCAAATGTTTGATTTTGTGGACTTTTTCTTCTCTGTGTCTGGGAGTTGTCTTATCTGATTTAGCAAATATTTCAAAAGACAATTGACAAAAGGCAATTGTGGACTCTAAGTCATAATTCTCTCAAATTAAAAATGCTGAAAATGTACAAAACATTTATAGTTTGTGGCTTACAATGTGCCTGGCTTTAAGGATATAGTTGCTGTCCAAATTCTGTAATGCTTCTCTCATTTTCTCACCACCTCCTTACATACAGTGTGATGTTTGTTACAGTGAGAAAGATTTGTGCCTTCTCATGTCAGGCTCTTTATTTAGCCACCTACTCCAGGTTCTTCTTCTACTAAAATCCACTCTTTCCATATTTAAGTTGCTTATAAGGAACATCACGCGAAGCAGTACAAATTTTGATCTGACAAAGTTTTCCATTTTCAGAGCCTGCTGTATTTGCCTCAGTCTAATTGAAAGAAAACGTGGAAAGAGAGAATCAGCTGTTCTTTCCTATGCTTATTGCCAGAGGATTCGTGAAAATAAAGCAAAATCACATTGCCCTGAGCTACTAAAGCTTTGATAATGAGAAAGCTGCTGATATAAGGTAAGTACTGGCTGGATATATTTAAAAAGCAAGAAAGCCAAAGCAACAAAAAGTCTATGGATAAGTTAATGAAAATATGGCTACCAAAAATCCCCATATCTTTCTGCATTAAATGTTTATCGCCATGTAAGGGATGAATCATTGAAATATGTTAGGGCACTTGTTAGTTGGAGGGCATCTCTGTTGACAAGCAAACTGTGTGCAATCTGAGCCTTTGTGGTAAAAGTCAGCATGCTCTTTTCATTCTCAGAGGGAAAATGAAGTAGGACAGAGAATTCCTGATGTGTCTGTAATAGAAACAAAAGAATGGATAAACCACAAGAATTACTCGAGATGTAAAAAGATGTACATTCATTGCATCATGTCTTGAGGTTACTAGGTTTAGGACTGATGTTACTACTAACTTATGCAAATACACTTCTTTCTGTTGACTTATTTTCTCTTTGTAGATTTAGTCATCTGATGCTTTGGGGCTTAAACTGGCAAATGATCCATGATCTTACCATCTCTCTATCTATATTCTGTAGGTAGGCAAACCCTATAAGGGAACTGTGCTTTTTTGTAGGACAGTTTAGCCCTGGTTCAATACAAGAAAATTTAAGAAAAGAAAAAGAATTTTGGTTACATTTAAAGAGTTACACTAATATTTCTTAATTTACTTAGGTTAGTTCTAAAAGAACAGAGCAGTAGGGGTTGAGTTTAACTTGCCGAAAAGTGCCCAATATAGTAAAATGTCAGCTTGGAGTTCACAGGCATTGTCTCCAAGAAATAATAAAAACTAAAATAAATTCAGATCTTTGTATTTGTCACAGGTCATGCAATCTTTGTTCCATTACCTATGGGAAAGGTAATGGCTCTTGGCCACCTCTGCAGTATTTCCTCATGTTTGCAAAGGGGCAACTCTATGATCACATTGGAAATCAAATTAGAACAGAAGAGAGAAAACCAGCATATCGGTGAGTAGTGTTGGATCTTTGGATTAAATAGATCCTCAAAGAGAAATGTTAAACTGTGAAGCACATTTTAGGTTAGTGCTTGGGTAGTGGCTCCTGAATTCTCTGCATTGGAAAAGCAGTCTTGTGGCTTTAAAACCATGTAAATAGCATGAATATGTCTCAGATTGTAGGGACTCATTTGCTCTCAGCTACAGGCAGCATTATCCAGGCAGAGGTAATGTGTTATGCTTAATTAATTACAGGCATACTGTTAACATAAAAATCATACTTAATTCCGAATATGTTTAAAACACTGCTATAGAAGTAATACCTTTTACTGCCAGGCACTGGAAAAGATTAGGAATTCTGCCTTTTTTTCTCTCATCCATATACTTGGCAAGGACTATTTGTACCAAGGCTGATCAGATATTTACTATTGCAACTATGTTTTTACAGAATTTTTTTGGTCAAAAAAGCAAAGTTTGATTTAAATTTTGTAACAAATCTCTGAAAGAACAGTGGGTGTTCTTAGAAAATTTGCGTGTTATGTTCCTTTGAAAAAGAAAAAAATGTGAAAAAATTTCAGCTTGCTCTTTACGGCATGGAGACAATTCTGTGGGCACCTTTTGTATAGTCACTCATTCTGTCACTATCATCCTCCGGTGACTTTGTCTTTCACACACTAATAGAGAAGAAGAAATATGGTTTAAAGATAGGAAAATGTGAATGTAAAACTGTTACACTGGTAGGATGTCTCAAGGTAAGTGCATTGGCAGAAACTGCATTTAACTTCCTTTAAATTGACTAGATTTCAAGTTGAAAGTTTCCCATTAGTGCTTGAAATTAATGTGTCATTCAGTTTTCAAATGACAAAATACCACATAGCTAAGAAAAAAAGATGCAAGGAAGCAGTATAAAAAGAAGAATAAAAGGCACCACTCCACAACAACTCAGAGACAGTGAATCAGGCTGCCAGCTGTCAGGCTGTGCAACCTCTGGTTCCTGAGACTCAAGAAGAGAGATGGGGCTTCAGTTTGACATTTATGTCAAGTGCAAATGAAGCCAAGTCCAAAGCAACCCATGCTATTGTGCATTCATATTGGAAATATATCTCTTGTTAGGGTGTTCCTGGAGGTCATTGCATCTGAATTAATATTCAGGGAAATGAGTCCTTCAGTCAAGAGCAGAACTTGTGTGAAAACATACGTTATAACCATTATTGTGTTCTAGTAAGAACTGTCCAGTGATAACCCTTTTGTCTTGAGTATGCAAAAGTGAAGCATACATGGCCCTCTCCTCTTCTTTTCTTGCTGTTTCTTGGGAGTTTGACTTAGAGAAGTGACCTAGAGCAATGATTTAAGGCAGTGAGAATTAATTATTTTTCTATACCTGTTGAAAACTACATTCTTGACTTCAATTTTATTATTTTTTTATTCTAGCAACAA
>WEIV01024912.1:0-45157 GCA_013390005.1 Calyptomena viridis
CCTCTGATCTTGACCCAGAGACATTTGATAAGGACTTCCAGAATTGCCATAGTTGGCTTCTATACATTTAAGGTTTTCCTTAACATAGAATGCAACAATTCCTCTTCTTCCTTGCCTTTCTTTATGAAACAGCCTATAACCACCCATTAGGATCCTCCAGGTGTGTTGTACATGGGCACCTCCCCCAGCACCCAGCTGCTCCTGAGATGTTCTGGTGCCTGCTACTTGTTAAAGCCACACACAGAAATGTTTTGCACCCAGGCTTATTCTTCAAATATTGTTGCGATAATATCATGTTTACTGTTCAGTGCTGCTCCCTCTTTTATTTACAAATGATAACATTAGGAGTGGAGCTCAATGCACTGTACTCTTCAGAAATAAAAATAACTCCAGGATGTGGGTACTAATGAGGAAAACCATGCATTTTGCTTATCTTTGGACAAAGATTTAAAACTTTTTTCCACCTGGATTGTATTACTTGAGTTCTGTCTGTGCTATTTTTATTCTGGCATGTTTTGTTTAATGAATTATTATATACTTTGGTGCTTTTCAGATATAAACAAAAGAGCCTAGCTTGTCATTACCTTAATTCCATGCTAAAAAACTGTGCTCTCTTCTTCATAATGTCCTGATTTGAATAAGACGTACGTATATTTAATCAAAACATTCAGTGATTACTGGATTTAAATTCTGATTGTGAAATTTCAAGTCTCTCCTGAATGGGCATAGCAAGGTGCTAGCAGAGCAATGTACTCCAAATAGCCTGACTGGTTTCTTTCTCTTTACTGCTGTTGCTCAAAATACGTAAAGTGTTTGGAAGGCGGTGTATTGGGAGATTTCATGTTGCTGGTTGTGGAAATCCCTCCGAAAGGAATTTGTAATAGGCTGCTTCCCTGGGATGATCATGAGTACCTTTCAGCTGTAAAGATGTGGATCAGTGCTGACTGGCTGTCCCCTAGGCTTTCTCCTTCTTTTAGTGCACCGTACCATTCCCACAATATGTTGTTGTGGTACCAATTCCAAAATAACTTAGCAATCAAAGTTGTTTGAATACAAACAGTAGCAGATTAGAAATGCATGATCTCTGCATGCGTCTGAAACCCACTGGCCAGAGGAATCATTCCTCTGCCGTTCCTCACTTCTCCCAGTGAAGTGAGGAGTACAGCATTTGTATTGCTCTCACAGGAGCTGGAATTAAATTTTTTCTTCAATGATCTTGGTCTGCTGAACAGATCATCACAGTTTTAGTTTTCCTACTCTTTTAAAACTAGCTGTAGATGAACAAACATGACGCTTTTAGGATAATAATTGGCTTCAGTCTTTATAATATAATTTTCAAAAATTATAAGCAGATGGTGTACAAAAAATTGCATACAGAATTTCTAACAGGATTTAGAGAAAAATGCAGGGAAGAGAAGCTGCAATCTCCAGGCCCATGTATAATGCTGGAAAATTGAATACAGTAGTTTCTAGTTTGGTCTTTCCCAGCCTTGTTTTGTGCCTTTGGGGAAGCTGCTGAACATGTGTGCTTGATTTCTGTATTGCAGAGATAGTACTGAGTTACCTCTCTCTGGAGAGCGTTGGTGTAAAAGGTAGCACGTCCACAGGACTCTGCATACATTAAGTCCTGGAACTGTTTTCTTCTTCCTTTTTTAATCTCTATTCATTCACAGCAGGTCTTGCTTGCAGAATTGTGTAATAAACTAAACCACAATAAAATTTTAATGTAAAATGAGATTAGGCTTAGAGATATTGTTACCTTTGTTTACTGTACTTCATTAGCCCTGGCTCAGAAAAATAAAAAAATGCATTATTTTACCAGATTAAAAACAAGAGGTGGAAGTGTTTTAAAAAGCACATTCCACTCTTTGCAGTTAGGTTTGGCTTTGTCTTGTTGTTTTTTGTTTTTTTTTTTTTTTTCCCAAATTAACCTTTAAGAAAATTACGTATTTCAATACAGTACAGGAATAAAAAAGAGACTTTCTAAAATTGCAAAACGAACTACTGCATAACTTACTTTTCAATCTTAAACTGTCTTGTCATATATTGATTCAGTTCTTGGCTACTTATTGGTTGCCTGGTAGTTTTATTACGTTTTCCTTAATCTGTAATTATTTTGTATATTTGTTTTTCTGTAATTGAGTCGTACACTTGTATGTCTTTGAGGCTCTCTAAGGATGTACAGTTATGCTCTGTGTCCATTTATGTCATCTGCTGTGTGGTGAGTCTACTTGGCCAGAGCAGTTTCAGTATGCAAGCAGTAAAAATAATTAAAATAAATCTTTGTATATAAGAAGCTTTTGATTACTCCAAGTTTACGATGGAATTGTGCTGTGGTGTGGGATTGCAGACGCCACCTGTCGGTGATACTGGAGATTGGAAGCAGCAATGAGCGCAGGTATTAGAAATTATGCAAAAGATTTTAATACCACATAATAAAGCATAAATAATTGTTTTTCTCCCGGTCAGTGGGTTTTGCTGAATAACTTGATTTGTTTCAGTCTCTGACATAAACTGTGTTCTGGTCTTCTCCAAAGATGCAGAATCGTTTTAAAAGTAATTGATTTAGTCCTGTGATTTTTACTTAGGCTCAATTTCCCATGGTTTTCGGAAATCTGATTGCAAGGTCTGTTTACATAGGTGCTGGGCAATGTCTTTGTGTTTCATCAGGCTTCAGCCTTCCGTCTGCTTCATAAAACAATGCTCCAAGAGGAACTGTGTGGCTGGAAGTGGGCTGTGCTCAGGCAAGGTTAGGCATATTCAGGAGAGTACTTCTGCTCCTGTTCAGCCTCTCTGGAAGTTCAGTCAAGAAATGCCTTCCAGATTTCCAGTATTTCCTTTCTTTTGATTGTGAGAGTACCTTCACTGTATCATTTCTACTTTCCTGTTAAATTAACAGATAAGGAAAAATATGTTGGGGGTTTTGTTTGTTTGTTTGTTTGTGTTTTTCTTTTTTGAGAGAGGAAATGTTCACTCACTTCTTCAGGCTTGAAAAATAGTGTCCTTCTGGAGAAGGAGTAAACCACCACCTGATTTTTTCCCCATACTTTTCCTAATGGCAAGGATGAGTAATAATCTTACAAACTCAATTATTATGCTTTAAATTTTGAATTGACATTGTTGCTTTACATTATTTTTAGGCTTATCTCTTAACTCCTTTACAAACAGCTGAAGATAATAACTTTCCTGAGGGGGAGAAAACAGTAAGGTACAGGCACTGATTTTTCAAATTATTTTTACTTTATTTTGTAAGAAGGAAAAATTTTACTATTAAATAACATTATTTGGTTTTTTTTCTGATGCCACATGAGCCACTTCAGGTACAGTAATCTTGGGTATCATTTGTTGTATTATGACTAAAGGAAAGGAAAAGCTTCATGATATTCTTTCTATTGTCTGGGACATGGCATTAAAATGTGTGGACCTCTTACTTACTCTGTTATGGATATGAATGGTTTTATTTTAGTTTTTATTAGAAAGTAGTATTGTACAACATATATTGAGATGCAATATCAAAAACTTTTGTTAAAATTTATTTTAAAACATTAAGCTCTGGGAAGACTTGCTGCTAATTTTAGTAGTCCAAACTTATTTTCTACATGACTGAATCCAGAGATTAAGTTTCAGTCTATTACTTTAAAATAAGATTGGGTCTGAAGAACATGCAGAGTTTTAGAGACAAGATTTCACCTTTATCAAGCTAAGCACCTCTGTAGTACACATTGTGCCTTGAAGTAGAATAATTTTGAATGTGCAGAGTTTCCCAATGGGTTTTTTGTACTTGACTTTTTTATTATATCCTCAAAGAGAAAGAAGAGAGAATAACACATCCTCTCTTTTATCCATTTTGATTCTCTGTTAAAAGGCATTTCTTAAACTGCAGGACATATTTGTACTTTCTGCAGTTTCCTTTGTAGCTTTGATTGTACTTTGAGCTATTTTGCTCCTAATGCAAACATTGTCTGTTTGACCCAAGAGTTCTCCTAGACTGTCGTGATTTCTGCAGGCTTATTCTCTGCAGAAAGCTGGCCAGACTAACTTGTGTTGGGAACAAAAGAATAAAAATCCTGTCTGCCATTGTTAGGAATCCATGTGCGTTGCTGATGACTCAGCCTGTGTGGAGACATTAGTTTGCATAGAAGGAAAAGCACACTTTGTTTTGTTTGTTTTTTTTAAAATCGACATTCTGATGATTATATGCCCGGTCAGAAATTCTGTGATTATGTTAATTGATTTACTGGGAAAAGAAAAAGAAAAGTTTATCAGAATTGTGGTCTATTCATACACATATTCCCAAACTTACACTATGGGAGGTGATATCTTGATTTCCTTAAGATTTCTCCTGTGGCAATATGTATTTCCAATCTCTGTTTTCTGAATGGACCAACTGATCTCCTGTTAGTCCCAGGCTGACCTGGCAGATTTAATATCCTGCCTTTTCCCAGTTCTGGACTGCTATGTCCACACTGTTAAAATATATTTAATTTTGGAAACTGTGATGAAAAGTAAAATGGGTAGACAGTGCTTTTTGCAAACCCTAGAATTTCACAATTATAGATACAAGAAAAGCAACTTCTGTGTTTGATGGTTTATTTTGCAAGGCAAGAGCCTAAATTCCCTTGGCGCTCATGGGCAATGTTAGGCAAATCAGTTTTAACAATATATTTCTACCTTCCTTTCAAATTAATAGATAGGTAAAAATACGTGGATTTTTTTGTCTTTTTGAGTTTTTGTAGGGGTTGTTTATTTCTGTGGGGTTTTTTTGAGAGGGGAAATGTTCACTTGCTTTCTCAGGATTGAAAAATAGTGTCCTTCTGGAGAAGGACTAAACCACCATCTGATTTTTTTCCCTTATTTTTCCTAATGGCAAGGCTGAGAAACGTATCTCACTGTCTTGCTAACTCTCAGATCCGTGAAAAATTAGAACTGTATCGGAATAAAGGTGAATGATTCCTCCACCCTCTTCTCTTGGTCCACAAGTGATTGTCACAGAAAAGGCTTAAGGTGAGCCTGAAGACTTAGAAATACTTTTCTAATATTAGGCCTTCGTTTGGTGATTTATGATTGTGTCCTTAAATTAAAGGTTAGCCCATTCCATGACAGGTTTTCGTTTTATTTGGTTTGAGTGAGTAATGTGAATTGCTACTTGATTCTGAATACTTCTATCCTGTTTATCTTGTACAGTGCAGTCATTTGATGATGTCTCAGCCCTGCAACTCAGCTTTCACAGAGTCTGCCCAGTTCTGTTCAGTGGTCTTGGATGTTTGTTATTATTGTATGCCATCACAGGTCAGGAAAGGGCAGGTGATGTTTTTAGGCTGGTTGCCTCAGGAGTAAAACTTAGAGGATGGAGCAGACAGACTCTGCAGCCTGTTGTAACATAGGTAGAGGTGTGGTGGTACCACCAGCTCTGCAGCAGTAGCAAATAAACCTTCCTGAGGTGAGCTGTACTGACATGAGAGCTATTTATGGCAGAACCAAAGTTAACATGGCACTAGAAATATGACTCAGAACTATCAGATGTGATTCTTTTGCTTAAAGTATGGAAAGCTGGAAAATGATATAACCTTCTCTGACCTTTTGCTATTATCTCAACAGCAGCATGAAACAAACACTGATGGAAAAAGAAAATAAAGGTAAGGGGATAAACAGGGAATGAATTAGTATAGAAGTTTTCCAAAGGCAGCTCATATCAAAAATGTTGTGATGTCTTGAGCTGAGGATTTCCAGCAGATTGTGCTGTCGTGGGAATCTGTGAGAGTAGAGACAGGCTGTGTGAGGGGCTGTTTGTGAGGATTAGTTGGATGGACAGATCTTGGGGTTTGTTTGTTATATTTTGGTTTAGAAACTTTTCATGGGAGGTAAACTCTAGCACAGTTTGCTGGTATGTAAATCTGGGGTGGCACTGTTGGTGGGAAGAGGTATTATGTGATCATTCATGAAGAATTGGGTTACGAGGAGAGCCTGGGAAACTGAACAAGGACACCGTCCCTGGAGTACCATTGTATCAGTTAGGTAGTGTAGTTTGGAAAACAATAAATAAGATGTAAAGATAACAAATATTGCCATCTCAATCATTGTCCAAGTATATTTGCATTTCTGATGTACTAACAGTTAGGAGAATGTCTGTATGAGATTTGATAAATGCATTTTTGCAAGACAAGAACTTGTGCAGACCATCTTGGTCCAAGTCTCAGAACGTGGAGACCACCTTCTTTTTGGTTGTGCTTTTTGGCACAACCACTTCCACAGGAGTTTACGTACATGTAAAAGAAAAAAAATGAAAACCCAAAGTGAGAAGAGTGAACACCTGCAGGGCATGGCTGTAGTCTATGTAAACAAGCAGGAAAGACAGATCTTGGCTTCTTATTTGACATCTTTTTGTGGAATAGGTCAGTTTAGTAGAATGGCAGTTCAAACTGAACATAGACAACAGTTGTCTTTTGAACAAAAGGATTTCCTTTTTACTTCAAATTCAGGCTTTTTGTGATATTTGGATACAAGAGTGGTAAAAAAATTACCATGTAAATGGAAAATTAAAATAAGACTTGGCTACACCTATATTTTAATTCATGCTACTTCAAATAGCTCCTTTCAGCTTTTGTGAGTTATATAAACATTAACTTGTCTTCATTGTGCCCTAGAGAGATAAGTGTTATTAGCTTGATAAACAATAATATTAAGTAAATTATTTCTTATTTTTCCTCCTTGCCATTTCCATTATTATTTTGCATGTCTGAAAATGATTTCTGTTATGCAGCTTTTATTTCCACATAAAAAAATTATAAAACCCTGAAACAAATTTATTATTAATTATGCATGTTTTATTTTATTTAATCCTCTTTCTGTTTGAATGGTATGTCTTCATTCTGTCTGATATATTAGGTAAATCATATTAATTTCCTATGGTCTAAATCTAATAGGAATAAAAACTAAAAGGTAGTAAACTGAGTTTGAAGAAAAAAGAAAAAACCCATTCCACATTTTGAGAGCTCTCTATGAAATAAAGAAAAATCTAAGGATTATATTTTTCCCTTTTACGAAGCTTCAAGCCATATAATTTCTCAAATTATGGGGGTTTCCTGTTTTTTAAAAGTTTGGGTTTTCATGTTGTCTTGGTGAGTTTTCCATCCATCCTCTTCCCTTTTATTCACTCTGGAGTTTATTTTGTCAGTCCCATAGTTTGAGTTGCTGTGGAAAGAGGTAGCCTCTAGGAAACAGCAGTTTGTATTTCATGATTGGTGTGGCATCCTCACTGACTAACATCATGGATCCCCTAATGAAAAATATCTGCCAGAAAAAGGTTTCTCCTCACACCTCTTTGTACCATTCCTAACTTTAGGGTATGAGTGATATTTACATAGTAGTGTGGTGAGATAGTGGATGCCTAGATATATAGCATCAGGCAGGATTTATGGCAACATTACTCTTTGCAATACACTTACAGTTGTTTCTCAAACTTAAAATAACTGACTAGGTAGACTTGCAAGAGACAGCTCCATAGACATGGTTAAAAGAAATCCTCTTAGTCCAGAATTCTGCTATAAATTCAGGTTAAGTTTATAGGCTTCCTTCATTTCAAGTGGCTGTTTCTGAGATCCCTGGCTCCTATTACAATTGCCTGAGATTTTCAAGAGAGCTGGATATAAACGTCACCCACCCAACAACTTCCTGATCTTTCACTTTCTGTCCTTCCCTCTGTTTCATGAGTGATTTTATGGGTCGAATTACTATCTAAGTAGCTTTATTCTTTCTTGCCTATATTTAGACCTTCTTTCTGTACTATGTTGTCTTGCAATAAACTAAAATATTAATCCTTTTCTTCATGACTTCCCCAAGTCATGCATGTCTGTAATCTGGATGATCACGATGATAATCTGTCAGGCAGATTGCAGAAAAGTCATGATACTCAATGTTTTCCATGTCATCTGGACTCTTCCTAGAAACTGCTGCCTCCTTGGTCCTCCAACTGTGCTCTTGCTGACATTGACAGCTCATGTGGGTATAAGGCCTTGATCGGTAACTCCTCAGAGCTTGTGAAGGGAGTCAAATACAATTTTCTTCACCATACTGGCCTGAATGATACTGTGTATTTTATCTTTCCTGCACTGGAAGACTGCTGAGTTTAAGCTTCTCAGTAGGAACCCAGAAAACAATATTCTTCAGTTTATTGATGTGCTGCTACTATGAAAAGTAGTTAAATTGGTTAAACAGTTTTAATCACCAGATAAGAAAATCCTGGACCATGAGGAAAAAAATGCATAGCAGAGAAAATATGAATCACTATTAGTATACTGAGAGAGAGAAAAATTCAGGATTAAAGAGACAATGTTTAAGATGGAAAATAATAGAATTCAGAGTAAGCATAAAGCTTTTTAATTCTAGCAGGAAAGATAGGCACCTGTGGTTGTTTCTATT
The DNA here is from genome assembly GCA_013390005.1 of Calyptomena viridis. Classification (NCBI taxonomy): domain Eukaryota; kingdom Metazoa; phylum Chordata; class Aves; order Passeriformes; family Eurylaimidae; genus Calyptomena; species Calyptomena viridis. The sequence continues at coordinate 8,419 of WEIV01024912.1, forward strand.
AATGGACTGCTGAAGCAAACACTTTAACTTTCTTTGTAGGTTTGGAGAAAACAATTCTTTTTCTTGCAAAAAGCTTCTTATAGATTGCTTATGAAGCTTAGGGGATTTTTAACAATAGATTTTACATTAAAATGTGCAAACTGTCTTCTTCTCTTGCCATGAGGGATGTTGGGTATTGCCTACCTTGGTGCAAAGGGCAACCCAGTAGTAGCATATCTGTAGGCTGAGACTCTGGGTGCTGAGACATGTCTGTACTGTGAGACAGCATGAGAAAGGGGTTTCCTTTGGACTAACTCTAGGCTGCACTGAACACACCTCATTGGAACACATGGCATTATCTATTTTTGTCCAAATGAGTCGAGTTTACTTTGTCTGAGTGCTCTGCTTTATGTAAACCAAACCATGGGAAGGTCAGACATGGGAGCAGTTTGCTTTAACTGTGTGCTATTGAGAGTAGTGTTAAAAAATGCTTAGTATGTTTCCATTCTTGCCTCTCCTACCCAAAAGTCGTGCAAACATTTATCTTTATATTTTTACTTCCCCCAGTGTCATTTTGATTGTAACTTTGTCTTTTAATGTCATCATTGTGAGATTGGCTTACACTGAAAACTTTGTATGTGGTTTTTGATGAAGAATTTATGCTCCTAAACTCTTTAACACAGGGATACTTTTGCTATCGTTTTATTCATGTAACTTGCATATTTCTTGAATAACCAGTGCTAAACACGAAATGAAGCATAAAGTTATATCTGTGTATGTTCAATGTACTTTGATACGTATACTTTGTAAAATATGAAATTGTTACTTCAGCATGAATGGATCATCTTTAATGATCCTGATTTGACATCCATGGGCAACAAATGGAAAACAATACCACTGAGACTTTAAAGCTATGCTTAAGCACTTAAAAAAATCAATGAGCAGTAGATTCTAGATGCTTTTGTAAATTCCACTCATCAGTGAAGTACCTTTTTTAGGTGCCAGGAATACTTTGCTTAATCAAAAGTTCCTGGTCCATAAGCACACTAGGCCAAAATTTTACAAGGAATTTGGGAAGACGCCCAATGGGATTTACAAATGTTCCTAAGTGATTACCTGAAAAATACTCACTTTGAAATGGAAGCTAACGTTCAGACCTCCAAAGTATTAAGTATCCTTGAATGTCTCTGTGGTATTTAATGTAGCATCAGTTTTCATCTTTGTTTTAAAAAGCACTTATAAGCCCTCCATCTCATGCATTTGTAGAACTCTTAGAATTATTATCATACCGTTGATCTTGCTGGTGTACTTTCTAATTGACTATTGAATGCCTACGCAATAGTAGATGTGCCTGCATGAATATCCTTGTCTGAAAGCCCTGTCTTGTCTTCTGCTCAAACACAATGGTATCTTTTTTCACTATCTTTATTGAAACTAATAGGTGGTAGAATCCATTGCTAGGGGAAGGGTGCTCATGCAGGCACAGAAACATATGCAAGGATTGATTAAAATAGCATCTAGGCTGACCATTGTGATCAGGCCATTTTTTCGTCATACTTCCTGTTTACAATACCATTTTCCCATCTATTTCTTTCTGAATCCTGTGGAAATGAAGAGTCAAAATGCTTTAGTTTCCCATTCTAGCTATGATGTCTTGGAGAGCTGGGAGGAGGTGGCTGAGGCTCACCTCTAGGGTAGCCGAGTGCCAGGGGCCACTCTTGGTCAGGGATCTCTGGGGCGCTGGCATTCCCGAGGTTCTTCAACCATCACTGCTGCCCAAAGGTTCATGGTTCCCTCTTTGGAGACAGGTGATAACAGACCTGTAAGCAGGAGCTGAGGGGTGCTTCAGGTGTGTTCTGCCTCCTCCCAATACACAGGTGGGACATGGTGAAGGGGGACCATGCTCAGTTCATCCCTGTCAAGCTGAGGTGCAGCATTAACTTTTTTAGGAGAAATCACTAAGAAATAGATTCATAAACCATCCAGTTTTGATAGAAAAGAAGAGAGAGTACTAAATGCTGCTTCCAAGCAGAAATGAACTTTTGAACCTTTCACTAATTGTCTTAAGTAATGTATTTCTCTTGATACTTATCTGCTATATAGTCTAGAGAGACTGGGGTTTTTTTTAAGTTGATTAGTTAAACCATTCTTTATAATGGTTAATTTTCTTTGTGTAGTGATTTGGAGGAAAAATACCTAAGTGAAGAATTGATTTAAAGACTCGAACTACCAAGAATAATAGGAAATCTATCGCTACCTTCTTTATGTTGGTTTCTTGAGATATTTTAGAAAGGCCATTAATTTTAGTTGTAAATTTGTTTTTCCCAAATTGTGTTTCTGCTGATACAGTTTCTCTGGGCTGAATTGTAGTGTTCCAGTTAGGTTTTCCTTTTAATAACAACACATGTATAAGGTTAAGTGGAGGTAATTAGATCCAAAATTTGTGTTTAAGCTGGGGCGTTTTATTTCATTTTCCAGAGTACTTTTGTATGCACTTATTTTCTGAAAAGGTAATTTTAATTTTTATATATATAATTGGACAAAAAAAATTCTCCAGTTAAAGGCAACCCTGCATTACGTATTTTACAGCTAAATATGCACTTTGTTATCTGTAACACAAATGAAATACTGAAAATAACTACATCAGTATTCCCCCTACATAGCCACTTTGCCTGTTGATGCCATGAAAAATATGTAATATCCTTTGAATCACCTTTCTTCACACTCCTTAACAGGCTAAAGTACTGAAAGGGAGCATGGCTATTTTGAATTATTTGAGGTCCCTGAGAAAATTTTAGACAGTATGCTCTAAAATACTGGACAAAATTGAAAGCCTCAAGTATTTCTGTTGCATCTTCTAGAAACATAACTCCATGTCTGCAGTCTTCTGTCTCTTCACCTTTCATCCCTCAGTACCAAGCCATGCCCTTCAGCTTCCTTCAGCTTCAGCCCTTCCATCTCACTGCTGACTCTGTCTGGGTGCTCCTTTCTTTGTGCCTGTCATGGAAAAGGGAAGGTTTGAACCAAACCCTGAAAAGGGGGAGAATTTCTCAACCCTTGTATTTTATCTGTCAGAGTCCCAGGTAAATTGGACTCCTTTGTGGCCCAATCAATCTACAAGTGTCCTGTGCACAGAGGGACCTTCACCCGCAGATTCACTGAATTGGAGGGTATATTCAATATCCCCTTTCTGGGGCGACAGAGAGTTCCACCAACAGATTGGGAGATTTCTCAGCAAATCTACCCAAAGTGTTATTTTGCCATCAGGACCTTTCTATAAGGATTTTACTCTAACAGTTATGAGATAACACTTTTTAGTAAAATACATTGTGACAAAAAAATAGAGGGTTCTTTAACAATCAGGGATAAAACCCAATTACAAAGAACATAGTTTAAAACTGGATACGATGAAACATACACAAGTTCTAAAGCAAAACAGTCTGTTAAGAATAGCTTCTTTCTCAGCAATTCTTAACTTCTGTTGTTTATCTACTACCCCCCTACAGTGCCCTCCCCTGAGGAGGGCAGAGATACTGCCTTGCACAGCAGCAAGTGCCTCTGACCTCAGAGCTTCACAGGAACTGCCACCTGCAGGATTCTGTAGAAAAGGAAACCCACTCAAGAAGAGCAATGTGTCTTGCAGGTAGTGTGTGCATTTGTGGTGTTTCTTGTTGCACGCTCTGCCATATCTAATATGCAGGAACATGGAGGAATGATTTCAATTAGTTGGACCCCCCCAAATTTTTTTAAATGTGAAGAATCTTAAGCTGTTTCTTGGCACGGTAGTGAATAAGGCTATTTAAGTATAGAAACATAGTAAAAATGGAAAATTTTCTTATTACTTGAATGGTAAGAACAACAGAACTTTTTTCAGTATAGTATTTCTTGAAGTTTAAAGAAAACTTGTTTTCCCTTCAGAAACGGGGATTATTGATGTTTTTGGGTAAAAATGAACTCTGGAACATTGATAATCGTGGCATCAGGAAGGGTTATCTAAGAATATGGTTCTGTTCTCTCAAGTGGTAGAGGAATTGAAGTGCTAGAGCGAGTTTTAAGTAAATTCACTCGGGGGAGGAAAGGTGCACTAGGCATCAAGAAAAAGTAATTGAATATATTGTAGGAAAAAACAATGGTATTACTAATGTCTTTGTATTTATTTGCATTAAGTGAATCTTGACATTCTTGTTTGATGGAAAAAGAAGTTTCATGATTTAAGAGAAACATCCTTATTTGAGGGTCCTCTGGTCATAATTTAGGAAAAAGTTCTGAAAAACCTTTAATGATCAAGTCCAACTGTAAACACGACACTGCAAGTCATAAAAAAAAAAAATCTTTGCGTATCGATAAAAAGTATTTTGTGTGCTCAGTATAAGTGATTCTTCCCTTTTGCAGCTCCTGTCCTCATACCAGAAGCAGCAGTGTAGGGCTTGGGGAAGGTGCCCCTTGATGTAGTGCACAGGCAACATGCATTTCTGTCATGGCCAAACACCACTGTGCTGAAGTGACCTCCCTGCAGCTGCCAGACCTGTCCTACAGGGCATGGGCTGCCTCATCCGCAGTTCCCAAAATGGACCCCTACCCACGCAGGTTTAAATGAGCCAGGAGAAAGCTCCCTAGCCTCTTCCTTCTGCTTATTTTCTGGTCCTTTTTGCAATTTATTGCCTCACTTGGGTTTATCCTTTCTAAATTTCAAGTTTATCTGCAGCAGTAATTAGTCCTGACTTGCCCCATCATTTGCCTTCCTTTTTCCTTATGTTAATAGTAATGATGCAAAAGAACTTTAATAGACACCTCTAGTGCATTGAACAGAGTATATTTAACTGGAGAGGTAGTTAAGACAAATGGATGAATTACTGAAGATGTGAATTGAAAGCTGACCTTTAGGTCATCTATTTCTTTCCCCTTGTTATTATCTATTACTTATTTCATTATACTTTCTCCAGCCTGAAATATTTTGAGTAGCCATGCTTCTAAGTGTACCATATCCAAGAGAGATTTAATTCCCTTTCATCAAAGTGCTCTAACATTTTAGAACATGTTATATGCTCTGCAGCAAGCCTTAAACCTGATGGAAACTCTAAAGGCAAAGGGAGGATGTTTGAGTGGGTGGTGCTGCAGGTTGCTTCACTCCCCAGCACTTCACATAATTATGGAATAAAATAAACTGCAGTTTAATCCATGTGGCATGGCTGTGCTGTTCTCCCTATAACCCATCCCCTTCTTGTCCCCCTCTCCCCAAAATGGTTTGAGATTGGTTGTTGGTAGAGAGATCTTGAAAAATAAGTATTTTAAAGCACATAATTTGTGTAAGCTGGGTATAAACAGATCTGTGGGTTCGATCTGCAATAAAATCTCCTCGAGCTTGTGGTGTCGTATCAACAGATGGGTTAGGAGGTTGCTTGTAATCTTTTCCATCTTACTACTGGAGGCTTAAGCAGACTAAGTTTAGATTTAGTCCTCTTTGAAAATTCACTGAAGTCAGTAGACATGAAATATGGCAGAAGGTGCTCCTCTGGTTGCCCATTAAACACAAGTGGGACCTACATAACATTAGCCTAATGACCTGCTGCTCTGGTGCTGCCACTTCATCCAGTCTTGGAGCAAGAGGGCTACACCAAGGCTGGTCTCCTTGTGCAAGAGACTTGTAAGCAAAAATAAAAATGTTCCCAGACAGCATTCTAAGACCTGCTTTATGGACTTGTTAATGTAAGGATGGGCAGAACAATAGGATATCCATCATAAATATCCAAGTTATTAGTCGCAAAGCAAAAGGACTGCTGACTGGGAGTGCAGTAAGTGCTTGTGTCACTTAGCCTATTTTACCTCTCTGGTGGAACATAACTGGGTATAATATATGGATGCAGTTGAGTACCTGTGCTGCTGGGTTTTTTAGTTTTATTTTTATTATTTTTTTATTAGACTTTCCTTGCCACCTGTGTGGCACATCACTGCTTTGCCAGCTTGGCAAGACTCAATTATTATGGCTAAAGCACTTAAGAAGTAATCACCTGCCTCCAGCACTTCTTAGAATATGACTAGTGAATATAATGAAAAGTGATAGTGAAATTTCAGTTCTTTGGGTTCATTTGTTTTGAATAGTGCCGCTACTACTGGCTGTAACATAAAGGGAAGTTATAGTCTGATTCTTTGCATACATTAATGTGAATGAGTGGCCTCCAGTTTCAGTTCATAATTGCAGAAATTTGACAGTGCCTATTCCTTGTTAGTTTTTGAAACGCATAACTTTATGACAAAGTAGCAAAGTACATTACTAAGGGGAATAGATTTGTTCCTTTTTTCCCCTCTGGCAGATTTTCTGAAATCCTTTGAAGTGACTGTTAATGTCTTGATCTTCTGTGTTGTTTATTATTATAGGGTCTCAAGTTCCACCTCCCTAGTGTTACTTCCCCACAATCTCCTTGAGAGGTAGACAGCTGTTTGTACAGTCTGTCACTGGCAGTCTTGCTCAATCACAGTGAGACAGGTCATTTACTGTGAGTGTGCTATGAAATCAGAATGAAATTGTAAACAAAATCTAGGGGTCTTATCTGTCAGTCAGTTCAGACTAATCTTTTTCTGTATGTGGTGCTTGGTGTACCAAAGTACTTAGAAATGTGAGATATATGACTGTGTGTACATTATCACATTTCATTATGTATTTATTTCTCCATATTGCTGAAATATGTTGTGTTCCTGCTGCATCTAAGAATTGATCAGGGGTATTCTTTGGGTGATATGGTCTTTTGTCCTCTTGCCCATAAATTATTTTGCTTAGTAAACTATTCTCTCTAATCTTTCCACCTGTATTTTACATACTAACCCAATATATTAATCCTTTTTTTATTTTTAAGAAGATTTCTGACTAAAGTATCAAAAGAATGAAAGACTGACTTGCGTGTTAAAACAATATACAGTTAGTGCTCTATATTCCTTACAGTTAAAGCCTATGGGTGCCTCTTCAACATTAATTCATCTGAGTTTTCCAGATTGACTTTTTTAATGAAGGATGTATTGTGATTGTATTAAGCTTTCCAGACTTAATGTTACTCTGCAGTTGCACATAGTATTGTGACAGATCCTGGTCACTGAAGATACTGCTTTAAAAATAGGTAAGTAAATCAATCTCTGTGGAAATGTCTTAAGGTGAAATCTGGCAAATATGTAGATGGAGCTCTCCAACAGAAACCACTGCTGATAGGAAAGCATTGCTCTACCAGCGAGAGAGATGTGAGGAGTATGAGATTGGCTTGCAAGCTAATTATTGTTTATTATCATGTTGAATTACTAAAGTGTCAGATACAGTAGAAAGGCACTGTGACATTGCCTTCAGCATTTTTCCTTAGTAGTTCCTCAAAAGAGTGGAGGAAATGTTCACTTGGATTATATTGGGATGGACGAGATTTTCACAGGTTTCATACTTGCAGTAAAAACTGTAGTGCAAATCACCTCAACATATAGCATAGGCAGAATGAGACAGTGTGGAGAATGGATTAAATTACCATGAACTTTATCAAAAAAGATGATGAAGTATATTATAATAAGATGTAGTGCAGCTAGTAAGGTGTTTTCCTTCCTCACATTTATCAGATCTCTGATGCTTTTTTTTAACTTGTTGGTCTCCAAGTCTCATGCAGTATTTGTAACCTTGATCAGATTTGTCTTGAGCTCAAGTTTGTGCTTTTAATTTAGTCCTCTGCACCTTTTGAGTGCTGCACTGTCTTTATTACTCTCCTTGTGTGTTTCTAACAGAACATATTAACATTGATTGAAGTCTCCAGCAGCTTGTTCTATGTGCTTCACAGGCATTTAGTCCTGTATTCACTTTCAGTGTGACAATTAAAATCACTTTAGTTCATGTCACTAGAATTAATTGCAGGCATTGCAGGTGACCGGGAATTCTACTGGCTCAGGACAGCAGTGTTTGGTAACTTTCATGTCCTCATACTTGAGGCCTAAAAAGTGAGTAAAGGGAAGCCAAAAATCTCCATGAAGCGATTTGAAGGTTTTTGATTCTAAAAAACTGTGAGCAGATTATGTATTCCTTATAATGTGAAATGCACTTTGAAGTATAAACTGTCCAGGGAAATATTTAGCAGTAACACGTTTTTGGCTCACCTCTTAAATAACTACTCAAAATACATATGTAAAGTAATAGGGGCTTAGTAGTTGATTGATAAATTGATTTTCCAGCTACTGACTTCCTAAGGAAAAATGTTCACTTTGATATTACAGTATATAACTCAGGATCCACAGGAGCACAGATTTAACTTAGCAGCAGCTGTCAAGTAGAGAAGAGGAACTTCTTTTGATGCCATAGAAATGTAGTAAGCTTCGGCATAGACTGCATTTTATAGAAACTTTTTTGTTTAGTAGTTTTATATGGCAGAACAGAGAAATCTGTTAACTGTAATATTTTGAATACTGATGATGATTTAATACAAACCTTAATAAAAAAATAACCATTTTTGAAAGAGGTATGTGAAATAGAGATGAGCCTTTTTACTCCTTTTATTTTCATGACTGTCCTAAAATTTTAGGGATGTTTTTCTTCATTCTTTCAGTTTGGTTTAAGGATCTGACTTTGCTGTTTTTCTTACATTGGACACATGCTGGGAAGCATTTCAGATTGCTGTTCCCACCTGTCAGTAGGAATAAGATGATATACAGAAAGATTAGCATTGCTTTTAAAACTCATTGGTTACAGTTTGGGGAAAAAGCACGTACCAAGCAGAAAGTTTTGAATATTTGCAAGCTCATACTCCTGAAAAGACAAAAGCTTTTACAGAGGTGAATCTCGCCGTTCTATTATAAAACCAGCTTTTCACTCTCCTATATGTGTTTTTTTTTAATTTTTTCTCTATCGCTATTTACTAATTATCTGTCTTCTGTGATTGTGTTCTCAGATTCTTGTGTATAGTGATCTTTACATCAAAGGGCCTCTCAAACATTTAGGAATGTGTTAATGAAAAAAGACTCATACCCAAGAAAACCCCAAACAAACAAATAAAAAACCAAACACCCCCCCCAAACAAACCAAATCAATCCCCCCCCCAAACAACCTAAACTAAACCCAAGTTCTGTAATTTATAATGCCATTGGATAGCTTTCAATTTTGTCACTGGTTGCATCTGTGTCTCTGATAACTGGAATAATTCCCTTCTTTGTCTAAGCTGGACAATCTATTCAGATATTTTCTAGAAGGTCTCTTTAGGTCTACCTTGCATGTCACCTCATTTTCAGCTGTCAGCATCTTCCTGGGTCCAGACAAGTCCTAGAACCCTGTATTTCCCCCTCTCCTGAAGAGAAAAACCCATAACTGCTGACTCCATCATTCCCTTTGTGCCCCCCCAACATGCTCTATCATGATACTTCCAGAAAATATGCTGGAGGAAGGTTCAGACCAATGGTCATCATTGGTACTAATGATTCATATGCTTCCACCTTGCCCTAGTTTTTTGTTTGCATCTCTCCTATATGCTACGGATGTGGTCATAAAAATGTTTTAGAATGGCAGCATCTCTTTGACTGAAATCATGTAGAGCACTGGGGTTTTGTTTTTGCATATCTTAGTGCAGAACCTTCCACCTGCAACTTAATATGACTTACCAAAATTGGGGAACACCACCCCTTCTTTTCAAGTGTGAGGAAATAACATTTTTTTGAGGATATGAGGAATAGAAGAGGAATCCTGCATTTTTCTTGTCCAGCCTTTCTACGTATTTGTCTCAAGGTAATATAAGTGCAGGCTTATTTGGCTCCCAGTTGGTACTGGGGGAACCAGTGCCCATTGGGAAATCCACTCTAGAAGTTGGGATATGTCATAACGTTTGGTCAGAGGGCTGGTGTCTGAACCAGTCCATTGCCAGAAAAATGAAGGGTCTTGTTATGCAACATCTGTGATTATTTCAGTCTTCATTTCTAATTTCTTCACATTAAATTGCTATTTATGTCTGTCTTGCCTTATTTTCAGCGGCTGAAGAAATAATATTTCTCATACCACAGTGGAGTTATCACATTGGTTTGTTTTTGAAAAGCCAGGCTGTAACTGTTGCCAATTTTTAGTCCTGTTTGTTTCTTTGTCTCTTTAATTTAGTATTTGTATGATGGAAAATAAGGGTACTCCAGTGTTTTTCTTTATATTGATTGTCATTTTGATGTGTTACATAAGCCAATTTTTCTAGCTCATCATGTGATTTTCTAAGTTTCTGAACAAAGTATTTTAGTGATAATGTTGGAATTCAAGATGGTAAAAAGTTTTGGCATAAAATTCAGGAGTAAATTTGACAAAGGCTTGGAAAGAAATGAAGCATAATCAGGGATGCAATTTTTTTGTTTAGAGATTTTTAGACTTCTAGACTATTTTGCCTTTGCTACTTAGTAGATTCAGATGCTATGTTCAAGATTACTCAGTAAGGTAATTAAAGAATCTTTTGTGTAAACCTAAAATAAGAGAATTGTTACAAATTCCCAATCTTCATGAAAACCCTTTCTAATTTTTTATAGAAATGAAATTAGAGCTGCCAAGATGGGGGTAGGGGAGAGAAGAAATGTAACTCTATTTCGAAATATAGCCTTTCTCCTTTAAAATTCCATAATCCGTAAAAAGTATGCTTTGAGAATTTTGTTTTAATGTCTGTTGATTTCTTCTTTTACAGTTTTAGTTTGTGGCTAGTTTTGGCTAAAAGGGTCTCCAAAATTGATAAGGAAAAATAATTGTGGGATCCTTTTAATTTCTCCTAACCAGATGTAAAGGTATTGGATTCTTTTCGTGTAAGTACTCTGTTGTGGGAAAAATAATGCTGAATATGTGATGTTACATGCTTTGCTGGAATAATCACCTCTTTCCTATCATTTTCCTACCAATTTTCCAAAATTTAGGGGGATACCAAAAGTAAGTTTCTATCAAAGTTTTTCCAGAATCAGATGCTTTAGGTTATATTTTTTTTGGTTTGTGTTTGTAGGATTTCCTTTTCATGCTGCTTAATACAGAAAAGAGTGAGAGAAGAGACTTACATTGTTTTGACAAATGCATTGAGTATTTTACCTTTTTAACTTGAAGATAGGAACAATTGCATTTATTGTGGGCTTTATATTTAAGGCCAATGGCTCTAACCAACTACAACTGCACTGCTGGAGGTATTTCAACAATTTATCCTGATGGTATTCCAGTTACAGTACTAGAGAGTTTCTTATTTCCTTCCCAGGAAAACCTAAACTAATAATTTGGAGTGGAACACTAGAGCTTCTCTTCTACCATCTGCAAACTCAGTAGCCAGGAATATGTAGTTTCGCAGAATCCTTCCAAAAGGCTTAGGAAATAATTTTCTAGCTGGTTCTGTACTCTGTGAGCTGGTGTATTTGGAATAAAGTTTATTTTATACCATTTGACAACTTGATATCCAATTTTGTGCCTTCAAAGCATGCAAAGGGCATGTTTTCAAAGTGCTCTGTCTAAAAAAATAAGGAAAAAAAGGATGACTCTTTTTTCCTATGCTATCAGAGCAAACATATAAACTTTCAGAAATAGCAAGACACTGGGGGCAGCAACACCAAACACAGCAGAAGAACACTAATCTTGTGTTATTTTTCAAGAAATTTCTACCAGAGAAAAGTAAGCAATATCCCCTTTTCATTCCTTTTTTTTTTTTTTTGGTGTGTGTTAACTGATCTCGATGACAGAGAATGTATTAAGATTCTCCTGCTGCTTGTCCATGCCATGTGATAAAAACACTCCAGCAAAAACATGTTGAAGTGCTCTTGAAAGTGGGCAGTGAGGCTCTTACAAGGTGTGAAGCATGCGGAGACGGAGGAGTTTGTGCAGCTGCTTAGCATGTTGGGGACTGTTGTGCAATTCAGTGGAGCTGCTCAGGGGAGGATGTGTGAGGCACTTCCTATGTGATAGGCACTTCATCTTTAAAGTTTTGGGGAACCCTTAACTCTTGATAAATTAAATTAAAATGGAGGATATGTTCTACACTATAAAATAAAAGCCTGTACCTTAAACTGCCTTGGCGAGAATAGAAAGTTGAATATTGTGTGGTTTGACTCTATAAAATTTTTGAACGTTAATCTGAGCTTAAAATTTAGGGACAGCTTATGATGTCCATCTTAGTTTTAAGAGGTAGTTATGATAAATACCTACAGGAATGGCATTTAGGGACATCTGTCTCTTGCCAAAATCAGATTGTTTACTACAAAGTAGAAAATGAATTTCATGATCAGAACATCAAAAAGCACACAGAGGAAATCTTTCATGGCTATCATTAGTCATACTTAGTTTTCAACAGTATGAAAGCTGTTTCATGCTTTATATAGGCCTCCTGCCGAAGATGACTTTATTTTATCAGCCAACTTCTGCTTTTTGTCATTCCCTAGAGGTCTTGCATTAAAGGAAACCTGTTGATCATCATCACCAGATACATTCATGTGCTTTCCATCTTCAGGATAGCTGCTTTGTTCTTTTGTGTGTTTATTCATAATAAGTATTCTCCTTTTTTTTTAATTTTATTTTTGTGGTTGTGTTGTTTTCCTCAGAAACTAATTTTTGCTTTATTGTAACAACTGTATGTTTGGAGAATATGTGGTTCCTGGTGTTTTGCTGCATGTGTGACAAAAAGATAATTTCCTTACCTCTTCCAGAAAATACACATGTGATTTTTTTGTCTTCAGAGAAACAGATGTTTTTTTTTCTATTGTCAGAAATAAACTATTGAATCCTGACCAAAAATGTCATCTTATCAATCTTCATCCATTGTATTGAATCATTGATCAACTCCATATTTCTGTCTTTTATGGATAAATATTTGGTTGAGATTACTTCGTAACTCCTTTGTTTATACTTTCTGGAGATTTTTGAGAACAATTTCAACTTCTTTTTGTATTGTTAGTTATTTTAGTTTAGCTTATATAGTGCAACATGTTTTGGTGTGGTTAAATATATAACGTGTTTGAGAGACAAAATCATGGAAAATAACATTTGCATTTTTTGATGCTTCCTGAGCAAGTAGGTGTACTCTTCCATTATTGTTCCTTTGTAGGAGTAATTTGCTTTATTGCTCTTGCATTCTTTCCTGTTTCTCAAAGGGTTCCATATGGAAGCAAGACAATGGTCATATATGAGCATGCATTTAACTGAATTGTATTCTGGCTTGAAGTTAAAATGCAAAGAAATAGGTAGTCCTAATGTTTTTTTGCAATATATCAATAGCAGTTTGTATGGATCAATAAATCAGTCTAAGAAAACTCCTGAAAATTAATGGTTTACCTGCCTTTTACATAAGAATAACACTTTGGATTTTTTTAAGCAATTTTCATCTGCTCTTGTGGAAGGGTAACAGATGCATTTATGCATGATGCTCCTCCTCATTTGGATGCAGCTTTCTTTCTGACTCTCTTGCATTCACACATTGATCTCCCAATCACCAATCCTCTCAGGCCTCATTTTGATTGTGCTCATAATGCCTTCATTTGGTGTCAAAACTACAGCTGATAAAAGTGGCAAGGTTGATCTTTTTTGATGTGAACCATTCCTGTTTTGTGTACCTGAACAGATTGAGTGTGTCAGGGGAGGAGTAGGGGGTTTGGTTTGGGTTTGGTTTGTTCAAAACAGTGGTGAAATCTTCCTTGTTTCTTCCCTCTGTATAGTTACCTCACTGCTCTAGACAGTAGTTATAGACAGTAATAAACCCCACCCTTAACTTTACTAATTAGAGTGGGAAGGAGATAAAAGTTAAAGAGACAGAGGAAATGCTTTTAGTGACAAGCTGCAGAATTAATGTGAGTAATGAAGGATAGAACAGGCTGTTCTCAACCCAGAAAGGATCAGTCAGACCTCAGCTGCTCTTTTCTATCTCTCTTAACTTTTCTTTCTGTGAAATCTGGGCAGATGAAGCAACAGGAGAACGTAATGATGCAATCTGAGCAACTGACACACATCCTTATGTTTGCTGCAAATGTGTGTGGTATAAAATCCCAAAAGATAGAGGTAACGTGTATGTCTTGAACACCAATATGGCTGTGGAACCAACCACATCTGTGGTAATAACCAGAGATTGTTGGTAATAATACACCATGGGAAAACAATATGTGACTGGAGAAGGGGGGGTCATGTGGAGATAGGGCAGCATCATCATTTTCCCAGGACAGGCATCATATCCTTATTATACTTCCTGGAGATAAGTACAAGACACTACAGCACAAGTGCAGGAATGAGACCAAGAACTGGGCCTGGGTCAACACCTGTACTGGGCATCAAGAAAACCCAAGGCTCCCAAAGTCCTCTGACCCATTTACAGAATGGTCCAAAAGAAAGATCTGACTAATTTGCATAGAAAGCAAGAAATGTGCCTTGAGGAGAGGGAAAATCTTATCTATAAAGAGGTACTCCCACCAAGCCTAGGTGTGCCCCCCAGGACACTGGATATAGCATTGGCTGGACTGACACTGGAACCAGGACTAGTGATCTCTTTTCCTTTCTTCCTTTCTGTTTTCTTTGTTTTTTCTTTCCCTCTCTCTGCCTTTTCATCTTATCCCTTTATCCAAAGCCCATGCCATATGCTTATATAGTAGGTCAGGGACTAACTTACACCAATTTCCATGCCAAGTGTGTAATTTACTAATAAAACTTTGTGAGTTGTTGCAGACCTTCTGACTTGTGCTGTTCCTTTTGACCACAAGTATCTATGGATCTTGGGTACTTCCTTCCCCTTAAGGGTGGGACGTCACATGAGGTTAATTTTATTCTGTCTTAAGATTGTGTCCTGGAAAAATGTTGAATCGTGGAATCATTAGGGCTGGAAAAGACCTTCACAATCATTAACAACTGTTAACCATATCCTATAAACCATATCCCTGAGTGCCACATCCACACATCTTTTGAAAACATCCAGGATGATGATTCCACCACTTTCTTGGGTAGCCCGTTCCAATGCCTCTGACCACCCTTTCACTGAAGAAATTTTTCCTAATATTTTGGGGTAAGGACTATTAGGCTTTATATATATTAGTTGCATCTAGGACAGTGGTGTCCCAGCCTGAGAGCTGTTATTAAATCTTGCTGGTAGGTACTTGAGTTGTTATGCTATTGCATTCTATGCATTGTCCATAAATTATAAAAGTGGTAGAGTTTTCTGGATGTTTTATGTGTTTTTTTTAACCAAATGCCCTGCTTTTGTGTTAAAAAATTCCTTTAATTTGTATTTTTTCCACTTATACTTAAAAATGAGAAATTGCAATAAGGCACTGCAGGATCTAAGTTAGGGTATAATAATTTACACATATGTTAAGCATAGTCATTAGTATAGTGCCTAGCAACAGAGCAGGTGTGACTTATTACACAATATAGTGTTTGCTTATTGCCTAAGTGGAAGGCAAAGCAGTTCTAAGTGATTACATGTTACAGAGCTCAGTTGCAATAGTCAATTTCCTCACTGTTTCTCTTGCATTTTGCAGAAAAATACTGTGATAGTGTTATGAATCAATTATGACGTACTCATTAGGAGGAAATGCATATTGAATATATTAATCACTTCCATAATAAATTATACAACCACAAAATAAAAGTGTGCACATTCTATTGGTAAATAGCTTATCATAGTCTTAAGATTTTTTCCTTTATTACTCAATTAAATCCATTAATAGGAGAGGAAGGTGCTGAGGAAACACCTTATAGGAGCTCAAACATGACAAAACAACTCAAAGGTGGGAGGAGGGGCCGATACTCCAGAGGGCTGTGCAGCCCTTCAGAAGGACCTTGACACATTGCAGAGTTGGGCAGAGAAGAACCATCTGAAATTCAAGTAAGGTGAGTGCAGGGTCTTGCACCTGGAGGAGAATAACTCCATGCACCGGGACAGACTGGGGGCTGACCTGCTGGAAAGCAGCTTTGCAGAGAAGGATCTGGGGGTCCTGGTGGGCGACAGACTGTCCCTGAGCCAGCATTGTCTCCTTGTGGCTAAGAAGACCAATATGATCTTGAGGTGGATTAAGAAGAGAGATTGCCAGTAGGTTGAGGAAAGTGATCCTGTCCCTCTACTCAGCCTTGGTGAGGATCACTTGGAATGCCATGTCCAGTTCTGGGCTCCTCAGGACAAGAGACACATGGAGCTCTTGGAGCAGCTTCAGCAGAGGGTGACAAAAATGACTAAGGGACTGGAGCACCTCTCTTGTGAGGAAAGGCTGAAGGAACTGGGCCTGTTCAGCCTCAAGAAGCTGTGACTAAGAGGTAATCTCATCAATGTAAGTATCTGAAAGGAAGGTGTCAAGAGGATGGACCGGGCTTTGCTCTGTGGTTACAAGCAATAGCACAAGAGGTAATGGGCAGGAACTGATACACAGGAAGTTTCAGCTGAATACGAGGAAGAACTTCTTTGTGTGTGAATGTGCACTGGAACAAATTGCCCAGAGAGACTCTGGAGTCTTCCTCACTGGAGATATTCTAGAACCAGATGGATGCAATCCTCTGCCATGTGCTCTAGGATGTCTCTGCTTGAGCAGAGGTTGGACTAGATGACCTGCTCTAGTTGCTTCCAACCTGACCCATTCTGTGAAAACCACAGTGCCAAATAATCACAACAGCCTGGGAGCCAGAGGCTGCAGATTGAAGAACAGCGATTTCAGTAACCAAGATGCTCAGATCCATCCATGGTCACCTAAAGGGTTCATGGGCTAACTAGGTGGACTGGCCCTAAGGGGTGAGGTCAGTAGCACCACAGGGCTGGGTGCTGTGGGGAAGTGGTTCACACCCTGGGAGCCCACAGCCCCACAGGGCATCTCCTGGGCCCTGGGGTGCTTTGCTGATGGGATGGATATTAAATGGTCTTCACTGGCATTTGGAGCTGTACCACAGTTAGTATTTGTGCTGTGCCATGTCCATTTAAAGGATTGCTGGTTTGAAGTCACTGCTCCACCTTACTTTCACTACAAAAAAATTAGAATGTTTGTTCTTTTTTAACCTACTAATTTATTTTTATATATTCTGAAATAGGATTGCTGTAATGAATAAAAGTATTTTTCCTCAGAAAATATGTATCTTAACTTTAATACATTAGTTTTTCACTTTTCTCTATTGTCTAGTATGTGTTCAAAAATGACCTTCTATTTGTATTTTCATATACAAGTTTGTTTCGTATTAGTGACTGAAAATTTTGAGAAACAAATTGGATAATACAAAGCAATTTATTCTCTTAGAATGGTATAAACTGAAGACAGCATGTATTTAATCAAAATGTTTAGCATATTTGAGTATTATGGATTTTGAGAAATAAAGCTATAAGTAGCTGTCTAATTTAAAAATACACAAAATAACATAAGTATGTAAATGATATTTAGCAAAAAGTTACCCAATTGACATAGAATGTGGGGGAGAAATTGCTTGGGAAATGTCATGCAGCACAGCACTAACACACCCTTATATTTTACTGTACATAGTATCAAAATAATAATTTCACAGCCTGATGTCCATGACATTTCAAAGTCCTTGAATAAATTCCTTTAATAGTTACGATCAGTAACACATGCTTATCACCTTTTTCATATTCTTCTTGGTATTTCTCTCTCTCAGAATAAAGGGAAAATGAATTATTTGCTAAGTTGAACAGCTTTTCTGTTGTCTCTGACAGTAAGCTTGATAATAAGTTGTACAAATTACATGGAAATATAAAATATGTCATACAAAGTGCATGATTGAATGCACATCTCATTTTGGGATAGGTAGACATGTATCAGGCTGTGGATAACTCACTGAATCCAGTAAGATAACTTGAATCTGCAATTCAGTAATGTAAATGAAGCTTTGAGAAACTTGAGTATCTTCAAAATGAAACAAAAAAAAAGAGCAACCTGGAAAATGTACCATTTAGTATGTCTCTGTAAATGTCTCCTCGAGAAATAGAGAATATTATCCCCTAATGTTTCTTGGTTATGCTGGGTTATGTGTGTTATAGAGCTGCCAGGAGCAGAGGCAGACATTTAATCTGAATTAGGCCAGGGAGTGCATGTGTCAGAAGAGTGGCTGTGGTGGCATGCTGTGCTGTGACTCACTGTCATCGTGGTGGAACCCAAGCTGAAGTCCAGGCTGACCCTGGTGGTGTCCTCTTCAAGTCTAGTGGTGCCAACCTGCATGTCAAGGGCTTTGTGGCTCTTAAAAAGCATATCATCAGTATGGGACTTGTCTGGATCCTCCCAGACCTATGGAAAAAACCACTTAGGGAGAGCCCAGAACCTTTCAGTGACCCTTCAAGAGCTTTTCTGGTGGCAGCAGCATTTGGTCCCACAGCAGGAAGAACAGATTGTGAATGTCTCTGTGGGGACACCAACTGTGGACCTTTGAAGGGGTCAGCTGGATGGACCTAAGTCTTTGAGCACAAACAAAATGTTTACTGGTGGACATGGAGTCATTCTGTGTATTTAAATGAGTTTTAGGTTTGTGGTGTGTGATTTTTATGCTAAAGGCTGCTTAAATCTGTGGGACAAACATGTCAAGCCATGCTGAATTTAGGTTTCATTTGGTTTTATTAGAAAGGCTTATACTTAATATTTAAGTTCATGAACAGAATAGTTCACAATTGTTTGGTTTCTTCTGTTAAATGTGCATTTTAATTAAGGTATATTTTTTAAATCAAATTTTAACATAGTGGATGGTTGATGGCAGCTTTTGTTACAGCATTACTTAAGGTAGAGAAACAAACATCTAAGTGCCCATGGACATTTGAAATATATTACTTTCACTCCTATCTGATTGACATGACCTTTCTTTAAAATTGCAGGACTTCAGAAGCTCTCTTGAAATTCAGTATGTAGGGTGCTGTAAACATGAAACTGTTATACATTAGACATCTAAGCCTTCAGCAATAAGCAACAAAGAACTGTGAGAACAGAGGAATAGAGATCTGCTGCCTAGAGCCTCCTTATGTGCAGAACATTTCATTTAAGAGATTGCTACAATTATCCACCATTTGCAGTATTTCTTAATGTGTATCGTTTCTGTGTGCTTTTTCAGGTCAATTAATGCTTTTCTAGGAGAGCTGTCCTTGACATATAGATGGTTTATGAATCCTTCAGGGTCTTATAGAAACCTTCTGCTTCCTGGGTCTTACAGTTTTGTCCCTCCCATGACTTATACTTGGATGCAGTTTTGCTGAAAATGTTTAATGTGTGAGGATTCACAAAACTTATATTCAACTCTCCACTTTGCCAATGCAGGCACTTACATCAGGGCCACAGACCATGTGCGAATGTCCCAAAATATATTTCTGTATCAGAAAATGATAGTTTTCTCTACTTCATGAAGAATGGAAAGCTTTTCTGAAAGCTAAACTATATATGAAGCATGGATGAAGAAAAAAGTCTCAGCATTCATAAATTAAGTTCTTAGAAATTAATTTCTTAATATATAAACTGTGGTACAAATCCTGTAGCTATTAATGCCAAAGCAAAAATGACCATGATGTTGTTGGACATATGTGTTTTTATCATTAATTTCAGTTTTTTGTAGGTGAAGTGTAATGGAATTTCTTTACAAAACACTGAATGGATAATAGGACACAAAAAATTCATCTATACTTTGTTTTAATCCAAGTAGTCATGCATTATTCAAGATGGAAACCTACTGTATTAATCTAGAAAACAGAAATCAGAAATCTAGAAAGCACAGCTAATACTGATCCATTTTCTCTTGCAAATGAAGCGATAGAATTTTAACATGTTTAATTGATGCTACTTTATGAACCACATGACTAAATATGCCAGTAATTTGGTTTTGTTCTTTAAAAATCTTGATAACGAACCACTGTGAATAAATGAAAGAGCAAACAACATTTTCAAAAAGCCAAAACCAAACATCTAACAAATATGCTACACATGGTCCTTGCTAGAATTGTTGACCTGGATTGCCAGGAAAGGGAATTCCTGTTGCTAATAGTGGTTGTAGGAAAAGATGGTCTCTTCTGCTACGATGATGTCAGCAGACAATACAAATGCCAAAATCACAGGTTCTAGAAAATCAAACTGAATTATTTCCAAGCATAATTGCATGTTGCTTTAAGTAATTTTCTATATTAGCAAAGAAATTTTTTCAATAAGTAGCTAAATATACTAATATATTGCTGGTAATTTTTTTATTTTCTATTTTGCTTGCTAATGAGGCTTTTCAAATGATTATATTATTGAAGTGACATTTTTTTACATATTTGAGTTGTTGCTTCATGATATGAGGGGATATCTTTGAGAAAGGAATGGAAATACTTTCAGAAATGTTGCTGCTGAAACAAGCTGGTGTGAATTTGAATTCCATCCCCAAACCATATCTAAGGAAAGTCAAGAAAAGTTGATTTAGCATTTCCATGAAAATGCTAGATTATGTAAGAGTACAGGAACCAGGTTTGAAATATAAACAAATGCCTGGTGTAAAATTGACTGCACAGGAGTGAGTCATTAAACTTGTGAGTAAAACTTGTTAACTTGGATGGAAGTGAAAAGAGCTAAGATGTATCATACAGTGATGAGGAATACTGAAAGGGTATCTTGCTGGGAAAGGTGTATTGCAGACAAATAACTGATATTTCTATATATACTGCATATATTGCTATTGAGTACTTGCACTACTTTTGGGCAGGCATCAAAGACACATTTGAAGTGGGTATGGGACAAGCCAAGATGTTGAATATTCAAAGTGTCAGTATTGAAGTCCTGAAACATGGGGGTAGGTGAATGTCCTAATTAGCAAGAGTTGCATACACATGAGCATAGTGTTTTAAGAACATTAGGAAGTGAACCATGTATCTTGTTATTTAATAATGTCCCATTTTTTCTTGAATGGTAAATGTGTTATGATAATTGGAGCAAGTTGTTGTTTTCCTGAAAAAGTATAATGGCATTGAGACAGAGATCAGGGTAGCATAATTATTCTACACAGGACTGTGCAGGCCATGTCTAATAGCTCTTCCTTTTCAGAAAAAAAACAAAAAACAACCCAACAATGGAAAACCCAAAATCCACATGCATTTTTTTCACCTATTACTTGTAGGTGGCAGAAAGTTGTGAGCCCCATGGTGCTTGTTGGTGCACTCCAGTTTCAGATGGTGCAAACAGCACCTCTGCTCCAGCTCAGGTTCCTCTGTCTTGGAACAAGGATCGCACCCACTCCATCCATTACTTGAAAAATAAATACCTTGTTTAATTAGTAACAGCAAGCCTCAAACTCCTAGGGAAATGAGATCTTGATAGATTTAAAAAATAAAAAAAGTCTATTTCATAGTAGTAAAATAATATAAATGTATATAAAACTAAGTGTTTCTTTATTTCAGACTAGTATCCTCTTTGACCAGAAATCAGGATAGCTCTCAGATTCAGGAACATGAGCAAAAAATAAAACCACTGATAAAAAGCCCTTGAGCTCCA
Source organism: Calyptomena viridis (assembly GCA_013390005.1). Taxonomy (NCBI): domain Eukaryota; kingdom Metazoa; phylum Chordata; class Aves; order Passeriformes; family Eurylaimidae; genus Calyptomena; species Calyptomena viridis. The sequence goes on from WEIV01024912.1 coordinate 29,794, forward strand.
TTATCTTACAGAATAAAAAATCTTAAGTTTTTATAAGCTAAAAGAATAGAAGAACATAGTGGTATACAGCCATAGAAATAACTTCAGTTACATTTTTTTCTTTGTTCAGACTGCATGGTCAGTATTCACTTTCCTAAGAAACAAAGTCGAGGATGTCTGAGTTGCCTGAAATTGCTTAAGGAAATTATGGCAATTAGGAAGCCACATGGAGATGGTAAGGATGGTATCTTGTCTCTGTTGGAGTTGGCAGGAAAATTTTGAGCAAGTGGGATTCAACCTAATGGTTCTCTATGGATTCTTGTATAATATCTCCTCTGCTGAATTAAGTAGAGATCAGAAGAGAAAAGAAGCCATCTTTAAAAAAAAAAGAAAGGAAAGAAAAGCCAACAGCAGCTGAGTGGTAACAGGAAATTTGTAAGGAACTATTAAGGATTTATGATAACAAATGTCTAAACCTAAATTTTAGGATTTGCTTCATTTTATTGTACTAATGAGTGGTGGTGAATATTTGTCTAGATCAAGGAAATCACAGATAATTATCTCATTAATTCTGCAAATGTAGCATCTCATTCACTTTTTCTTTGCCTGATGGTTTTGATTCTGTCTGGTTTAGATACAGATCAAATTGTTACTTTGATTTGTATCTATTGTCTTTTTTTTTCCTACAGATGCACGGTAAATAAGATTAATTAACAAAAGCAACAGGAGCTCAAGGGAATTTTGATGGGTTTTTCTCTCATTTTTGATGGGTTTTGACCACAACAATGTGTTTGACTGCAGCAAACAGTAGCTGTTATGTTTGTGATAGTTATTATTATACAAGATCAGCTATAAAAATGTTATCTGCTGAAACACCTCTTCTGTGTGTACAGTAGAGAAAGTTTATGATTTATCTGAGATTACATATGTGCTTAAAATTTGTGCACAGGTGTATGCATATGTACTTAAAAGTACTTTGGAGGCCAATTATTTTTAACATCTTGATTTCAAGATCAATATAATTTGTTTCTTCTCAGAATGATAGAGGAAAAGAAAGATGAAAAAGAAAATAAAAGATTACATAGACTTTTATCTTAGCTGTAAGTTCAGGAAGTCCTTATGTAGAGTGTGCACAAAAAGAAGACAAAAAAGCAAAATACATTCCAATAAGGACTTGTGTCCTGAATAGTAAGTGAAATCAGAGGATATAGTGAGGAGAAAAAAAAAAACCTTTGATACATCTTGATTCACATTAATAGTTAATGAAGACTGTGTACATTGATTTTGTTAACTCTTTTTACTCTGACGTTTAATTCATGGCTTAAATAATGTAAAATGTCCAAGAAAACTTCTTTAAAGGATCTTCAAATACAATTTAAATGGTTTATGTTTGGAGATTAGGTTTATTTTTGTGATTAGAGGTATGAACAGCTGACTAATTTAGAATTCAAGTACAAAGAAAACGAAGGGGATAATCAGGAAAATCTGAAGTATCCTCTTTCCTTTTTACATTCCTCTTTTCAAAACCAAAATACACGTTACAAAAAACATCTAAGCTGTAAAATGACCTATAACTTCTTTGTCATGTGAAATTGCTTGATTTAATTTGTTTCCATTTTAGAGTAAAAAATGCGAGAGTGTTTTGGATCAGAAAAGCTTGACAGAATCAGACATAAGACTATTGTGATTTTGAGAGCTGGATATAATAGTGCTTAATAGTACAGCCATTTTTTGTTTTATTCTGCTATAGATATTAGATTTATATTTTTTTATTATGTACTTGGCTTACTAAAAATAAAGTTTTAACTGTTTCAATAAACCTGGTTTTTCTTTTGTACAAAAAGATGTATAAAGTGATGAAATCAGACATGGTTCCAAATCACTTATTATAATGTTCTGGCTGTCAAGCAATAGACAGACAAAAGTGATCAGGTCATTTTAATGCTTTTTCCAGATAATATACATTCATTTACTATCGTTTTTTCATAGAATTAAAAAAAAAAAAGGCAAAAAAAAGATAGAAATGAGTGTCTGTGAAGAAAATAATCTAGGAGGGAGGAGAAATAGTAAGCAGCAAATATCTGAGCTACCTTGCTCTAAGTGCTTAGTTGGCATTAAGTCATGCACTCAACAGCTCTCTGAGGGGTATTGCTGGAGTGTTATCTCCACTTACAGGATTTCTCATTTGACCATCAGCACTGCTTTTTCTGGGATCTCAGGAGAGGAATAAGAAAAAAAAGCTGAAGATACAATATGCTGCATTTGGTGCATGATACTAAAACCCACCTTCAGCAAGACTTTTTTGAGATTTTACTCATAGAGTCTGACATTAGGGTTGGGTTTTTTTCGTAAGGGAGGACAACTTGTATAGCAGTATTGTTATGACTAGTTGAAGAACTATGCAGCAAATTGCTTGGCATGTGTGGAAATATCGAACTGTTTTGATATTTTGGCATTTTATGCTCAAGTCAGTAATCAGATCAATACACTGTTAATTACTAGTGGAACAAACCTTTTGGTTTCCTACTACCAGTAGTATTGTCAAAGATCAGAAAGTCGTACCATGCAACAGGAAGAATGTAAGCAAACCTTTATTGTGAGGATGCACATTATTTAGAATAGTAAGTAAATTTTAGAGGACCAAAACTATTTCTCCCTGATAACTCAGCATTTGCTTGCAGCCCTCTCAGCCTGCGGTGTGTCTGCCTGCCCAGGCTGTCCCAGCCTTAGGAGGGGTCACCCTTGGCAGTGCCCCAGAGACATCTGTGATTTGGGGAGGAGCACAGATGGCACAGGTAGAAAATTACATAAGCAGAGTTTTGGAGCCAGGAATTTGGACCTTTGCACCCGCTCAAGAGCACATGAGTAGCTGCTTCTGCATCAATTTTTCATTTCCGTTTCTTACAGCAACTCCATGAGGAGGGAAGTATGATCTCCATTTCAAAGTTATTTTTTTATTGCACAGGGATTATGCTGCCATTTAGGAGCAGAAATACCCTGTTCTATTCTTATGGATTTGGGCAATCATCATGTGCCCTATTTAGGCAGTTTTTGTAATGCCTTGAATGGTCTCAAAGATCAGGCAGAAGGGTTGGCCTCAGTCTTGATTATTATACTTTAGAAGTAACATCTCTACTTTGAATCAGAAAGAGAGAAATTCAAACTGCTTTTAATAGCCTTTCTGTAATTAGATACTGATAGTAATAGCTGAAAAAATATTGTATGCTTTCTGTGGATATGGTTGCAGGAAACCACTGCTGCACAGAGCAGTCTGTAAGATAAGCATGTATTGTAGCCTGGACAGTCATAGCAGAGACCTTGAAAGCACAGACACAAGAAGAAACCAGAGTTACACCAGACAACCATATATTGATCAGGATGAATGAAATCCAGAGAGACACAGGTTTTAGAGAATTGCAAAACCAATACACAAGGTTTAATTGTGCTGATGAAACCATTAGTCTGTTGTCTTGAAGGTGTATATCTTGGAAAGTGGTGAGAACAGCAGGAATCCCATATTGGAGGAAACTGTATTTCTTTATTGATGATAAAGAGACTCTGGATATTTCCATTTAGTCATTTGCCAATGACTGCTTGGAGCCACAAGTTAAATGTGTATGGCCCTATATATCAGCTTCTGAAACTGTTCATAACTAATAGCACAGATGAAATTGTCTTTAGATTGTATTTGTAAGCTTGTAATGAAAAACTGCTACTGCTGCTATGCATCAGAATAGGGTCATCCTATATCCTGTGCTGTACAGGTACATGCAGAGGTATTATCTGCTTATTAAAAGCAACAGTACTTTAGTATCTGGTCTAAGGTTTTGCTGATTGTTGTAAATTGCTCTGGTATCCCACTGTTAAATCTGGATGCAACATCTCATCGAAGTAAAGTCTATTTATGTATCATCAGAAAGGTCCTTTGTGTATTAATTATTTCACACTTCCTTTTGTGAATGTCTTCTGTCTGAACAACCTGCCAGGGGTATACTTATGATGAATATCCATTTTCCCTGACTTAGTCTACTAGAGAAAATATCAAGATTTTACTGTAATTAGTTCTTTTTCAGATCTGTGTGTAATAATTTGATTACATTTCTTATTTCATTTTGGTACAGATAATTAGTACCATATCCTGGAACATGATTTCCTATAAAAACAGACTGTATGCGTTCTTTTTATTTAAGAGTGCAATGTGCCACAATAATTGAATTTAATAGACTAGAGAATTAAAAGGAGTGCTGTTTCTTGATTACAGTGGAGTGTTGCTTTCAGAGTTTCAAGGTGTGAGTTACTTGCCAGGAATATGCTTTTTTCAGGCTGTAAGTCTTGTTGGACCCTGTAGCATCTCAGATAAAGTGTCTGTAGTGGTGACTGAGGTTGGTTAGTTGTGGACTTGGCATCCTTTTCCCCTTTCTATCTCCTGCAATACTGGAAATGAGCTCCCAGCACGAGTAGGTCTTCCAGTCTCTCATGAAAAGTATCTCAGTGCTTAACTCTCTCAGGATGTTTTCCCAGCAGTCTGAACTATGTTGTGTTTTCCCTCTAAAAGCAAACAACTCTTTAGTCTTTCTGTTGGGTGTGCTCGGCTCATGAACTAGTCAGTTTTTGAATTTCTCCAAGTCCTTTGCCTCTAATTCTTTCGTCTTTGGCAATGATATATGTTGGAATCTAGTCCAGGGAGCAGGCATCTTCATGAGTAGAGTATTTCAAATATAACATGACACACAGAATGTCTCAAGGATGAGAGTGAATGATAGCATAGTCATTTGTCTTGCAAAACAAACTCTGATATAAATCTGTTAACCCTACTTGGCTTTTCAGATAAATTCAGTTCAACTTGTGGCTTGACGTCCTTTGATTTCTCTTGATTTATCCAATAATTTTTAAAAATTTAAAAAAATTTTTAAAAATCCATTTTATTTTACTTTTTTGTCCTTGCTTTTTTCCACTCCTCTTAATAGAAAGAATGCCAATTTTGGTGTAACATCTGGAATTCAGATTGATTCTCAACCTGCCATCTACTGGTAAATTCATGCCCTGGTTTCCAATAAAAAAGATTGCATACAATCTGTATTCCCTCAATTTGTAGCTTATTTCCTTTAATTCTCTATTTTTAATAGATTGATAGTAATGCAAAACAACTGTTTTGATATCTAGATTATGATAATTTCTACTGTATCAGGCACAATATTAAAAAACCTCAGCCTTCAGAAAGCTATTAAAACACTGAATTTGAGATTTGTCATATAATTGGTTTCAACTGGAGAAAACAGTGAAAGGAACTGCAGAGTTGTGTCAATGGCAAAAAAATTCACAGTATATTGAAACATTACAAAGCCTTTTGGTTCCCAAAATGCTCGTGATTATCTGCTATGTTACACAACTTTAATCTGAGGTGCTTTAGAGAGCAAAATGCTTCTTTTTTTGGCATTAAGCTGTCTGTAGAACGGAGGTTGACATTTTGAAAAGTAAATGGTAGGTTTGAGTGTCTGAGAAGCCAGTTTAAGATGTCTTAAAGACTCTAAGAAGTTAAGAGCCTACCATCTGAAAAGTTGTCCTTTTTGAGGCCACTAAACTTAAGGCCACTTGTTATTATCTGTTTCTGAAAATTTTGCTCACGCAATACCTGCATGGCTTTTTTTGCAAGGTGTCCCATGTTTTAAGCCATTCATAGGCCAAGTAGGACAAGAAGTCTACATGGAACAAACAAATGCTGGAAGGCAAAATGGCACTACAGTGTTTCAATGAGTTGCCTGGGTTTTCACAAAATTGCTACATGCATAGCCAATAATTTACCTCACATCTACTGTAGTGTTTTCATCCATTGGGTGGCAATACGGTTCACAAAGAATTTTTTATGGCCAATCCTTTTTTAGAGATTTTATTCCTGTATGTGATGGTTTCATTAGGTTTTGGTTTGATGTATAAACATGTACTTTTCAGGGAGAATTAGAAATTTACTGGACTAGGAATTGAGTTGTGCTCAAACAAATACTGACCTCAGAGCAGAGGAGTAGGAAATCTCAAGTGCTTCTATTTTAATCTTTTCAGAAATACCAGTGTAGGCAATTAGGATCGGAGAAGTTAATAAATAAATTAAGATGTAAATGCATTTATGTTTTCCTAATGCACACCTCTATGAAAGTGTTAGCAGAGGATCCAATTGAAGGACTTGACAGAAATAAGTCACAGATAAATAGGCAAAGTCAGTATTAATAAATACTCAAGATCAGATGCTAATCACTGAAGAGTTTTTAAGTAGCTCAGAGATTAAGAACTTTGATAACTCTTTCTGGTACCAGGACTCCAGGGGAGAGCTGAGATCCACTGCCAGTGAAGGCTAAAGGCTGTGTGGGACAAATGAGGAGAAATCATAGCAAACAGTAAATAGGGGAACATAGGGACTAAGTACAATACACCAGGGAAGAGTCTTTTTAAAGGGAATTCATACTTAGATAAAATCAGGTTTGCCGTTTGATGCAGCTTGCTAGGATTTCCATGACATAAAAAGGCATAAGCCTTTAATCAAAGGCTCTTATGGAAATGAAGCCATGTTGGGAGGGAAGATTCTTGCAGGTGTGGGTAGTTGCTTAAACAAGAACATCTCTGCCCTTTCTTTGCTAACATATTAACTGTAATTAGGGTAAAATAATATGTAAAATAGATTAATACATAAAGGATACTAGTGCTGTGATGGTGTGTAGTGGTAAGCTATGTTGTCTGTTGCTCTTTGGTGAAGTAAATATGTGATTTTATGAAATTATTCCAGTGACTGGCCAGAGATGAACCTTACAAAACTAACAAACATTCTGCGGTGTCACTCTAATCTACCACTAAACTGACAGTCAACAGATTTAAATCTCTCACTCATCTCTGTAGCATTTGTTCCCTGTTCACTTATGGAAATCAGGGAACATGCCTGAGTCAATACCCCTGACTTGTTATTGAGATGCCCAACACATAACCCTTCCAGAAACATGAGGCTAGCTATCCTAATGTCCTGGAAATATGAGTTCTTTGAGAGTACATTCTGCTGGCTTCAGGAAAGTTTGGCTCAGTCCACCTTTTCTGCTTTGCTGCTGTGGTAAATCGCCAATTAACCAGAAAAACTGGCTCCACCATTCTGTAGCTATAAATTCCTTAAAACTCAGTCAAATAGCCCTATGGTTTTGAGCACCTCAGACATAACCAAACAAGGAAAAACTTTCAGACATATTAATGTATGACCAAGGGATTATCATAAAGGGAGATTGAAAAGGGAGACAACAGATACAGCATTACACAGTCAAATCAGAGTGAGGAGGGAACAGGAGAAAAGCTGCTTCAGATCAGCCTTGTTAGAGGAAGGAAAAACTTGAATTTTTGTAAACTTTGTTTAAATTGAAATTGGTTTGAAATGGATATTTAAGACATACTTCATGATACCCAAAGTGTTCTGAAGTGGCTTTGATTTGGTTATCTTGAAAATTCTTCTGAATATACCTTTTTATCTTAACCTGTAAGGTTGGTAAAGGTAAGGTTTGGTTTTCTTGTTTTTTCTTGTTTAATATTTCTGGTAGATGAAAACTGTGAGATTTTCAGAGTCAAAAGCCAATTTGAGAAACTTGTTTTTCTGTATCCCTGAACAACATTTCTGAAAAATACAGCAAATGTATTTACAGTTCCTACAAGCAGAACTAGCAAATTCTGGGTAGATGTTTCAATTATGCTATAGGCATTTGTTCTCTTGCTGTATTTGCTTTAGACTTTCAGTTATCAAAGGTCAGGTACATACCTGGGCTTCTGACAACTTGGTGATGGTATATTTAGAAATAGAGCTATTTTTTTAATTGTTCCCTTACTAAAAGTAATTTTGTCCACCCAATCAAAAATGGAGTAGTGCAGTGCTAGCCATGGGGAAAATATAAAATAACAGATGATTTGTCTCTCAAATTTCATTGTGCTTCCAATCAAAGCAGACACTATTGAAGACCTTATTATACTGGGAAAATACCTAATGTTTGTGATTTTAGAATATTTTTTTTTTTAGTAATGGAACCAGCCTCAGTTTTGACCAGTATTCATTGTCCATATTTAACTGCTGCATCCAAAAATAATACAATCTATTTTCTCACAGTGATATGTCACTCAGTCATCCATTTAGTTCCTAGATAACAAGCACAAGTATCTTCATTTTTATTGACACTGTTTCAGTTCAGTTTGGTTTTTTGTTTGCTTGTTAGCTTTTGCTTTTTTTTTTGTTTTGTTTTCCTAAGTGCCAAATTCTCCCTAATCCTTGTGTCACTTCTGAGTCACTTGGAAATAGTTTGACTAACAGTATAAACTGTATGTATGGTTAGTTCTCATTCTGTTTAGCAGTGGTCTTGGTAATGAATACGTCTTTTTTAGCAGATCCATACAGGAGCGTATAGCTCAAGAGCAACATCATATTTTAAATGAATTTCAATAGCAAGTTAGGCTTTTTCATTATTTCTTTTTTAACTTGTCTCTGAATGGCAGAGACTATTTCAAATACCATTTTAATGTTGTGCAGTTACAGTCTGGAGTTGCATTATATTAAATAATGTTTTGACCAGTTATAAACCAAAGCATCAAAACCAGTTGCATTTAATTGCACAAAAAAAAGAGGGAAACCCCCCATAAGTTATTATATGCATTTATATTAATATTTTGTTCAAGATAGGACTTCTTTAAAATTAGTGAATATGTTATTTCTCTTTCTTGTGAATTTGAAGTTTTGAAAATTCCAGATAAATACAGTACATAATTATACAAGGTGAAAAGATGGATACTTTCTGAATGTTGGTGATATCTCTCCTTTGGTATTTTCTCAGACATTAATATTGAGGACTTGCATTTATTTTGAAGTTCACTTAACAATTATTTTCACACTTCATACAATTTAGATAAATAGGACCTACATAAGGTCCCTTAATTCATGTTCAAAGACACTCTGTGGACAAGTGTCTAGCTTCAGTTACAAATAGTCATGCAAACATGAAAATAATGCCAATGAAATAAATTTGTGCTATTGGGAGTAGCCATATGTAGCTTCATGTAGAGATTTGTATTCCATGAGAGTTTTCTCAACTTCTTAAATACCTGTTTAAATACAGTTGATGAGATGGAAAATCAAGTTTAGTGTTAGAGACTTCCTGCCATGGCAGAACAAATTTTCCCAGTAATTTAATCAAAGGATTTTTCTGGGTTTATATGGGGGCATCTGATGGGGAAAAACTATGACATTTCTAAGATTTACTTTTAAATAATTCAGGAAAGGTGAACACCACCCTGCAAACTGAATTCTAACTCCATGATGTCTCATTTTTCGGCACATCCCAAATTCTCAGTATTGTGCCAAAACAGGGGCCAAATGTCATCAATTCTGTGGGGGAATTCGTACTTTTAGATTAAATGAGTCCCTAAATTCTATATGTAAGTCGCAGAGATGCCAGGCTTATGTGACCATGGGGCAGCCTGATGGGACCTCTCCTCGGAAGAGCAGGGCCTGTGCCCTCCAGAACTGTGAGGAGGGAGAGTTTGTGCTGGTGTTCCCCTCCTCGGTGGGACATCAGCTGTAGCAGTTCCAATGGCTGTACTCACTGGGCTCTACTTCCTTTCTGTGCAAGAGGGCAGTGGGGAGGAGTGGGTTGAATAGAATGGTTGTGACTTCTACATACGCCTTGACTCATGAGGTTTGTTCATTTTAATATTGTTGTACAAACCAAAATAATGGAAATGTGACATAAACAGGACAGGCAATATTAGCTGTACTTTGCCTTGATTTTGGAGAAGTGCATCACTACTTCAGTGCAGCTGATCTTAAAGGACTTATCCAACCTCAGCTATTACTGCAGGGAAAGCTGTGGGAGAAAAGTGAAGTCCTGGTTTGAAGGTGGAGTTGAGAGGATGCAATCACCATTTGAGTCAATGGGAACTATAAGGAGCCAGTCAGAGTGAGATCAGACAGAAAGTGACTTTTTCGTACTTAGAGGAACTGGTTGATGAAATGGTGCTTGGTATAAGGAGTCCCTGCATGGAGGCTCTGTGTGCAGTCTACTAGATGGGATTTCTTCTTTGGGATGAGGAGAGCTTTTAAAATTATTTTTGGCAATGAAAATAACTGCAAAATTGGTCATGAAAGGATCATAGTAAAAGAAAAATGCATGAAAAAAACCCAAAGGGATAAATGTTGCTGAAACTGTGGGAAGCTCTTCCACATTTCTGTTTGTTTAAAAAATGCAACAACCTACTATGTGTGAAAAAGCTAGGAATGCATAGATCCCCAAAGAACCTAAGGACATATTTCAGTCCTTTGGAATTGGCTTTCTGAGAAATGTGTTAATTTATTTTATTTTGTCCAGAGGCAAAGAAAGGTACTGCCTGTAGCAGGTAATCCTGTAGAAATATGATCATCAAAGTATTGCTTATGCTGATTCCTGCTGAGAAATTATAGGGGAAATAGGCTCAGAACTTGCCTAAGTGAGTTTTGCTACTGAAACACATTTAGATGGAAGCGTGGATCTCATAAGATGTAATCAGCTTGCCTTCTGGTGTCATGGTTATGTTTGCAGCAGGTTTATAGCTTTGCGATTGCTGTATCTGTTGGGGTACAGATATAAAAAGCATTTGAATGTATTTTGAAGGAACACTGGGGTAAAATCTGGTTTTAGTTGCTAAGTCAAAATTTTAGTAGTAGTTGTGTTGAGTAAATTTTGTATTTAAATTTTGATTACCCATTTAAGAGAAATTAAAATAATAAATCTTGCCTGCAAATATGATATGAATACTGGAATATGATTCTAAAAATAATAAAACATTTTATGCTTCCTAGTCTGCATTTAGTTTGTTGAATTTTGGAATTGGTCCAAGTCTGGGCTTTCTCCAGCAGAATAAGAGGGAAACTTCATAATTTTCAACTGACTGTAAGACTAATGTAGCAAAGAATATACTGACACAGGTGCTAGACAGTTGTCTTAAGATTTCTGTTCTATAGGTTCTAATGACTGAATTTCATAAGTATCATAGGATATACAGGAGTAAGGAAAATGAAATATGCAAAATACATATTGTATTAACTTATATAATAAATTTGAATGCTGGAATATTATCTGAATAAAACAATTGCTGAAAATATTTCCAATTTTGTAGAAAAAAAAATTCAGAAAGGTTCCACCCCTTTTAATAGTCTATACTTGATTTTATACATTCAAATAAGTTACAAAGTTTTATTATTTATTTAAGCATTTGTATGAAACTATTTTTTTCCCTTTCATTTTTCACTTCTTCCATTGTGCTCATTGATGGGTTAAAAAAAATCTATTTCAGTATGTTGTATTTTAACTTAATTTTCCAGGTTTATGTTACCTGGAGGCTGGCATTTCATAGAAAGCATGCATCTTGTCAGTGTGTGGTAATAACTGTCATCTGACTAAAATTATATATCCTGCCACTACTTTTGAAATGTATTTATGAATGTCAAGTTCAAGATTTTTCAACTGCAAACACCTTGAGAGGAAGGGGGTTGTCTTTGTTTTTTTGACTTCAGACAGCAACTTTAGGAGCTCTTATTACCCAGAAATGACTGGACCAAAACTAGATCCAAAGTTATGTCAAACCTTTATTTTCCTTTACTTGAACAATTTTTGTAAGGTGTTGTTTTATGGGTTTTTTTTTGCCTTTATATGTGTTATCTAAAACCAAAGAAAAGTTGTAGATTGAAAATTTAAAAACTGCTTGTTCTTTCTAGTAACACCTGAGTTTTTAAGCCACACAGCTCCCTTCTCTCAGTTTGAAGATGAATAAATTCCCATTGAAACATGAAAAATTACCAAGTTAAAGCATGAGGAACAGATCCAGACATGGCTTTAGCTATCAAGATGAATCAATGAAATCCATTAATGCTTTTATATAATCTGCTTTTTGTTTGAGTGCGTGGGTGGGGTTTTGCTTATTTTCATTTTTTGAAAACATGTTAGTACTTCTAATTGCATTATTTTTGACAGGAAATATATATTAAAAAAGGACACTTAAGTTTATGGTTAGTTCTGGTAAAATCAAATTGTTTTTCTTGTAAAGGTGTGAACATATCCGATCACCAAAGAACCCAGATATAAAAAAATTGAGATTGTATGAATCCTAGGACTAGCTTCTCCTAATCAATTTTGATTTGTCTCTTTGTTCATGTTTTTGTTTTTCTCTGAATGCAATGCTTCTTGATCAGATCTTCTTTTCCCTAATCTCAATTAGATTTTCCCCATGAAAAATGAGTTATTTCATGTTTCAATAAATTTGCACTTTAGTTTCAGAGTCCATAATTTTTGATGCATGTGATGCAGTTTCTGGGAGAGGGAAGAGGTATTTTGTTTTAAATGGGAACAAACCTTTGTTTCTGGAATCGCAGGCTAATAGAGATTTATTACTATGTGATTAATGGTTCAGTGAAATGAAGATATCTTTGATATTTTCTTTTAAAAGTGAATGGTCATTCCTTTTGGTCCTTCCAGTGACACAACTGTGAAATAGAAATTGATCCTGTGGCATTTTTCTGGGAAAAAGTATCTTTATTAAAACAGGGGAATCCTAATTCCTTCAGGAAATTCTCTAAAGCACTTAGCTTCTGGCTTATTTCAGAAAAGTGGCTCTGATTTCTTCTGTTGAGTAATCTTCTAAAAACAAATACCTGATTTTCTTTACAGCCATTGCCTTTTAAGTGGTTTGGGGTTTTTTGGTTTGGTTTGGGATGTTTTTTAATAAATCTTCAGTGCTTTATCTCAACCTAATTCTGAGCTTTCTCTGTACCGATGTTTTGGGCATGATTCCAGCAATGGTCCTTGCTTGTAGCTCTTCACTGCAGATGATTTGAAGATGATGAATTCATTAATTCAAACAGTGAATAACTGCTGAAGGAGATCATGTAACAATGTATTTTCATGTCACAAGGACATAATATATGGCCCATGCTTGTGCCAACCAGAAGTTACAAAAAGGTACTAGTCCAGGCCTATCTCCTTTTCCCCCTCTAATTTTTTTTCCTGCCAGGACTTCAATGACTGCAAGTAGAGACATTATTGGTCTTCAGATATCCAGACCAGAAGGAGCACAACATGACATCATCCTCTTACAAGCCTGTTTCTCCTTCACCTCTTGTCTAAAATCACCAAGACCTGGCTAATGAGAAGGTGCATTTCACATGTTAGCTACTCAGGGTTGTGAAAATTAAAGTGTATTAGTCATTATCTTATTGCATTATGAATATTAAAATATAATTGTTATTATTTCAAGTTCATTCTCTTTCATTCTCTGCAGAGCTACACAGAACCATATTGTGTTCCTGTCCTTAAAATAGGAGTACAAGTTGTATATCTCCCTACTTTAGAGCATTTTTCTTTTTTCAGATTGCAATTTCAAACCCAAACTCCTGTTAATATACGAAGTTATTGTTCAGAAAACCTCTGAAGGAAAATCCATACTTCATTTAAGCTTCCCTTTCATCAGGACTAGTCAGAGCATTGAGAGCATGAAGGTGTCACTGGGAAAAAGAAAGGTAGCCTTGAGCAGGGTGGCAAGTGATTCATTAGCATTGCTAAGGAGGCAGCTTTGTGTATGGGGTGCAGTGTTCACACTGATAATGTGTTCTGCTGGCACGACAGGAGACAATATGCTAAAGGCTAAAAAGGACAAGCATTCAGTTGTGGTTTCTGAAGAAATGCAAAGATGTCCCAAGCATGGGACTCCTTTGCTGATGATGTGCAGCACAACAGCTACAGTCTGGTTGTTTTCAGGGGATGAACAGCAGCAGCAGTAATAATAACTCATATGTATTTTCAGATCAGAATATGTGGAGATAGCATCTCATTAGCAATCAAGGAAATAATCTCCTAAATAACCATTTCAAAGGACAGTTATTGACATAATACCACTTCATGTGAAAAAAATACATTTAATATCATCTTGCTGTGAAGTTGCATCAGAATTTGCAGATGCTGCCTCAATTTGTTTTGTCAGGGAAGACAGAATCACACAATATGTTGAGTTGGAAGGGATCCACGAGGATCATTGGGTTGAACTCCTGGTCCCATACAGGACCATCCTGAAGTCACAACCTGTGCTGAGAGTATAATACAAATGCTTCTTGATCTCTGTCGGCCTTCGTGCTGATAATTCAAATGCTTCTTGATCTCTGTCGGCTGTCGTGCTGTGACCACTTCCCTGGGGAGCCTGTTCCAGTGCCCAACCGCCCTCTGGGTGAAAAACCTTTTCCTGATATCCAACCTAACCCGCCCCTGACACAACTTCAGGCCATTCCCTCGGGTCCTGTCAGTGGTCACCACAGAGAAGAGAACAGTGTCTTCCTCTCCTCGTCCCTTCAGGAGGAAGTTGTAGACTGCAATGAGGTCCCTCCTCAGTCTCCTCTTCACCAGGCTGAGTAGTATGAGGAAGAATGAAGGATTAAACACAATATTCATAAATTGCTTCCTCCTATTACATATTTTCTGGTAGTCAACCTTTTATTTGAGATATAGTGATGGATTTTAAAAAATATTTGAATTGCTGTCAGTCAGATGTGACAAATAGAGGAAGAAACTTATAAACACCATTGATTCTGCCTGTCCACTCACTGGCCTATGCACTCTTCAGGTGGATTGCATTAAATGTAGGGAAGATGGTAAGGTGCATCTGGTACTGATCAACAGGAAGTATTACAAATAGTGATTGCCCTTGGTTATTACTTAGAATTTTTATTTCTTGGATGCTGTCTAGTATCTTTAACTTGTGGGGAAGCTTGAAACAGTTCTTGAAGAAGAAGACACATTTTAGTAAACCTATTATGTAAAGTTTTTCTGTCTTGAAATTGATTTTTATTCCCTTCTGCTTTCTCTTCTATACTCATGAAAGTCTCCAGTCCTCTTTCAGGTGATACACCGAACACACCCAATAGCTTGGGCATTGGCTGATAACTTAATAATTGTTCTTGTCTGTTTACTCCAATACTTGTATTTAGTCAAGGTATCAGGAGGATGCTACCAGAGCTTTTGATGGAAACATCTGAATTTGTGCTTTTTTTGTGAGGAATGTCAGCTAAGAACAGAAATGTGTGATTTCATGTCCTGGGTTGCCAGTGGTTGCATTCAGTCAGAATCTTATTCTGTCCATCCAGTATTTCTTATAAACCAAGTTCTAGTCAGTACTGAAGCTGAAGCCTCCAAAGGGTGAGAAATATGTCTGTTTTATAAATGTTTACATTTTATATTCGTAAATGGAGAATTAGATATAAGCATACGTGATTATTTAATATTATAATTATATATTATTAGTAATTAATATTATAATTATAGAATCATAAAATGGATTGGGTTGGGAGGGACCTTTAAAAGTT
>WEIV01024912.1:47362-111394 GCA_013390005.1 Calyptomena viridis
AAACTCAAAGTACAGTGACAGTGGTGGGCTTGGCATTCTGGACAGGTTTACTTTGATTGTGGACCAAATTTTAGTACTTACTGTTTTCTGGAGGACAAAAATCAGGAATTGCTGGGTATCTGGATGAGGGGAAGGCACTAAAACTTCCCAGATGCCACTGCTGTTGTTAACATTTTTGAACTGCCCATAGGAGCAAGAGTACCATATGCATGGTGAGCCTTTCGTTAAGCAGTCTCTGTGTTTGCTTTCTATGAACCATTTTGCCTGTCTTTTTATACAACTTTCTGTGCTTTGGGTCAGATCTAGTAAGTCCAAAATTACCTAGGGGGATGCTGCATGCAGGAGCATCCACGTGTTACACACCACCCTGTTGAACTGAGAGTTGATGCAGGTGTCTGTCACTTTTATTGGAACTGACTTACTGTTTAGATCAACTGAAGTCATGGTTTCCTGGGAAATTTGCAGGATAATTATTTTTTTGTGATAATGATGTTGTTATATTCTGCATTTTTTGCATAGAAAGAGTTAGTAATGTAAATCAGCGTGAATAAAGTCATGTAGTACAATGTTATAAACTTAGTAGAATGTGCCTTGAATTATAAATAGTTGAAAAAAGAAATAACTGCTGAAGGAGCATGTATTCCCACAACACCTTGTTTCCATATGCAATATGTAGTTTAAGAATTCACCTTTTAAAATTGTTTTAACAAAACTTTGAGCTATGCTATATACTCTGTTGATATAATCAAAATCTCAGCTATTATACTGATAGAATATGAAATTGATTGCACTCTGATATTATGCAAAATAATGTCAAAAATGAAGTCTGGCAAGCAAAGCGATCCTTGGCAGCTGCCACCCTCCTCACTGGTGCCATTCAGTGTCCCAGATATGCTGGAAGTTTGACAAGATGCAAGAGAGAGGGTTTAATTAGGCCACAGTTTTACTAATTCAACTAATCTGAGAGTTATGCATCAATCACCCCATAACAATACAGAATTTTACTTCTTCCTCTGTCATTCCTATCTATTTGGGAAGTGCTTATGGTCTCACACGTGGCTTCAGGCCACCACAACTGTGAAGTTTAGAGGGCCAATGCCATGGGGTTCTCCAATTCCTGCCTGCCTGGGAAATGACTCTTTAAGGGGTCATGCCTTCCCCTAAATCTGCTTTCACCTCTGGCTGAGTGAGAAAAAGTTCTTGCTGAAGCAACTGCGAAATTACTATTATATCCCTTCTAACTAAGACCTGTAGGGCAGACCAGATAATTCACTGTTCCCTAGCACTTCTGAGGATTAAAAAATTAATAAAATATTCGTAATATCTTCTTCAAACTTTTCATGAAAAAGGACATTCATGTGAAAAATGGACATTCAAGGTGTCTCTATGCCGAAGTTGAGAAGGTTATCAAGCACTAACAGTTGTGGATGGTGAGCTGAATTTTTGTTTCAGATTTAGATTTTTATCTCAAATCCCATGTAAAAGCAAACAAACAAACACACAAAAAAAACCCCAAGACTGCAACTGCTTTTTTGACTACCCATTAATTTTCAGAGAAACCAAGTTGTCTTTGACCAATTTGTCCTTCTACTTTGTATGTACAGCGTTACAAAATAGTAGACATCCAGTATTAAATCTCCAAAGTTAAAACAGATTATTCAATGATGGATACAAACTATGGGATATGTTATTTCCGCTGATGAAGGAGGGTAGAGAAGTGTGGCAGATGCTTTTCTTTGTGGACACTGTTAACTTGCATTGTGGCAAGAGCCCTAGACACTGCAGGAAGAACTCTCTAAGGCAATGTCTGCTGTGAATTGCTAAGCAACCACCATGGATTTTATTTTGTTTTAATTTAGAGCATATATTAAAACATCTAATAATGATATTGTATAGCTTTGTTTCCTATTACAGAAAGAGTAAGTATAAAATCTTATGAGATTTTATTATTCTGAACCCTCCTTACTGTATTTAACCCAGGAAGGAGAGAAAGTGTTCACCTCCAAACTCAACTGCTGACATTTGCAAACAATTTCTGACATACATAGAAATCAGAACCCTTTATTTTTTAGGTTTATTGAGAATCTTTGATGCATTGAAAGGGATTGAATAAATTGTGTCTGTGTGGACTGTTTGGTTCATTATTTAGGGGACTTACTAGTGTTTTCTGAAAGTTACTGGATTTTAATAGACTTCTGTCAAAAAGTTGCCTAGGATTTTAACTTAAGCCCTCAACTGAAAAGTAAAGCCTTATGAAGTTTTGACTATGAATAACTCTCAATTGCCATCTTTGAAGATTTTGGACTTCTATTAACAGTTGCAGTCTCATCAGTAATCTTAATCAGAAGTCTATTTTTGATATTAATACAACCCAAATCACATAGGTAATTAATTTAGGAAAAACTTAGCAAACAAACAACAAGATCAGTTTGAGAAACTACAGGAATTTTGAATACGGTAAAATTTGCTTTAATTAATTTTGTACATATACATGTCAAATGCATGTTACCAGCTGCTTGATGATCCTTCAGAAAACCAATACAGTGAGTTGGAAATACCACTAAAGCAGAATATGACTGTAGTAGCAGTAGAAGTAACCAATAGAAAACATTTCAAAGCGTGCAATCTCCAAAACATTATTGACCAGCTGCCATTTACCTAGTACTCTAATTTAGTTTAGGTGACAACCTAAACTAAATCTGCATGTGGTGAAAATCGAGAGAAACGTGGAATACTTTACTGGAGAGCTATACCAGGTGAGAGTGCTGATGAAGTCAAAACCACAGTGAACTGAGTACTAGCGCACAGAAGGGCAGGCTCTAATATGTGTACTAGGTCTGGGTGGTTTTGCTTTGATTTTAATTTTATTTTTTATTTTTTTAATTCCTGGTACATCTGTTATGCAACATCTTATACATGGGCTGCAGCTGTAGAAAGAATGAACGAATTAAGATGCTTAAGTCATTAATTATTTCAAGCCCAGTGCTGCTGAACAATGTATTTTTCCAAAGAAGTAAAGGAACAAATGGAAGAAGGTTAAAGCTGTGTAGCTTAAGTTAGTCTGATTTAAAATGGGCTGTAAGAGAACAAAACACATGTTTTATGTAATTAGCATGAACTTCATGTCATTGTTCAGTTTTGTGCTAATAGCACATGCAGGCCTTGCTTTAGGAGGGAGATCAGCAGCACTTGCTGAAGAGTTCAAGGTCATGAATTCTCTGAGTGTTAAATACGGAAACTATGTTCCTGCTTCCTGATGTGGGTTAAATATTTGGAGAATGAGTTAACTAGATTTCTTTTTTCTTGCAAGAAGCTAGTATTTTAAATTCAGTGTCACTGAAATACATATGCTATGTGAGAACAAAATGTAGACTGTGTTGGCTTATCTGTAGACATAAGCAGAGGTTGACATTAAAAATCCTCAATAGTTGCTGCATTTGAGAGATTATATTATCCATGTTTTCAGCAGTGTTCAGATGACTATTTCACACAGCAATCTGCCATTAAAGATGATCTTAGAGAACTGTTTCTGTAGCATTTTTTGTGAACAACTTATCCACTTTATCCATGTCCTATAATATGAAATCCTGGGGTTGCTGAGGAAATCACTGCTTGTTATTGTTGTAAGCATGTCTGTAATAAAACTTTTCAAAACTTTGTTACCATAAGCATGTTAAATCTTACTTTGAAAGGTTGGTCATAAGTCCTTGTAAGTCAGATAAGTGAGTTCTGAGCTTTCAACCTATGACAAATGCCTGAACTTAGGTGAATTTCATATACCTGAGATTCAGTTAGAAAAATAAAGATGACTTCTGCACAGAAATAACTGGATAAACTATGGTGCAGATGAGTGAAAAGGGCCTGGCTGGACGACTTCAGACATCCACATCTGAAAAATGTCTCTGGCCAACATGATTGTTCCATGTGGATGACTGGGCCTTTGAACCTTTCCATGGGAGTCCCCGGGCTTGTAAGCATTTGTGTGGAGAGAATAGGTTGCACTGGGCTTTTAGTTTACAGAATCATGGCTTTCATGCATTTTTCATTTTCAGTTCTTTATACACTCATCTGTAGTAATTTTTTAAACCTTAAGCAGACAAAACTACATTTGCTGTAATTGTCAAAAGTTATCCTCTCTAAACTATTGAGATATTACATTAAAATGAAAGTACTGATGTGGGAAAGTAACTATGTGGGAAAGTGAATCTTTAAGGACTTTTATAATCATACATCAGAAATCCTGTAATTGAAAACTAGTTAATATGCAATGATTAACAGTAAGAAATAATTAGTAACTCCTGGATGTGTTATCCCAATAAGTTTTCCAGTGCTTCTATTGGAGATGTTTATTAATCTAAACATGCACGGTATGAAATTCAGATATTTTCTTGCATGATTGATCAATTGAATCCCAAACTTCATTAGGGATGAAGTACCTAAGTATAATGGGAGGCAGAGAAAAAGGGAAGAGAAACTGACTTTCTTCAGGAGACATATTAGCAAAACAAATGAACAATTTTTGCTAAGCAAAATCAGCATTCATTTCTGCATACCAGAGTGCATTATGTAGAGCACCATGTAGAACTGAAGGTCAAGGCCAATCTGCTTGCTTCCTATTTTTCAGTGTTCCATTATTTCCTCTTACTTAGAGTCACTGGCACTGCCAAAGAGGAAAGCAGAAAGGAAAAAAGAAATGGCAGCAAAAAGAGATTCTACATGGTTCTTAGTTATCATTGTAATGTGCATACACTACCACAATCAAACTCAAACACACTGAATGCACCAATTAGTTGCTCTAGTAGCAGTGAAGCAATTAAAATGAATAGACATATCTTTTCCATAAGATGTAGATGGAATAGGAAGAGAGTTGTCACCCAAATAGACTGGAGTTTCTTTGCCTGCTGAGTTCAGTAGTGTAAAAAGCAGAATACCAGTTGATGGATGTTTTTCCATTTGTCATTTATTTCTGCTTTTTCCAGACTGAGGAGAGTTCTGTATAAGACAAAAAATTATGTATTTATGTTATTGTAGATTCTGGGAGCGCTACCCATGGAGCTTTCTCTCTAAAGCAATTCATTCCATATGGGTGCGTTACTATAATTATATCTATGCAGATGCTGAATCCACTTACAATATGCAGAAACCATGGCTGTTGTTTTCTCAGGAAAATGCAGAAAAAACTGGAGAAAAGCCAGCTATTAATCTGGCCTATTAGAATGTGGACAGATGACTGATACTGGTTTCTCCTCCCAGATTCTCTATTCATCTCTGGGCTGGTTTTTTATACAGCTGGTGTACCCAGAAGATGCTAAACCTGATATATTGTAGTTTCCTTCTCCTCTAAAAAAGTAAGTAAAAAGTATATTTTTTTTTTCCCAAGAAATAAATGGCTGCTTCCCATAGACCAGATCTGAATGGGAATATGTGGCCAAACTACATCACGTCCACTGTATGCTGTGCTGCAGGGCTGTAATACTGTATGATAAACCACAGTGGGTCCTCCTTGTAATACCATGCTTATTTTTTTGGAAATACCTTTCATAATTCCATTTCTCATTTCCTTTTCTTTCGACTGTTTTTCCCTTTTTGTACTTTCATCTGAGCTATCTGGGTGGCATAGGATTCTACTAAAGTGTATTTATGCCATACCAGGTGCCCTCATTCTGTTTTCATTATTATTTGTCTCACTAACATATGAAATATTTTTCTAGAGATTTCTATCTGGCAAAGCACAAAAATCACAGAATTAGAAATTAAGCCTATGTTGAGTTTTTGGGTACCTTAGGTCTACCCTGCAACTACAGACTATATGAGCTATGACTTCAAACTCATCTTTTGTGAAACACCATGTAAATCCCTTGTTGCTGTGTCTATGGTTTAAAAATCATAATGCAGACAGAAGTGGGAAATACTAAATATATCCTTTTATGTACTTGGAATTGATGGTGACTTCAAAGTCAGTCCTCATTTATTGCCTGGTTTGTTTCACTTCAGAAATTACTTGAACTGTGAACAAAAAGGAGCTGACAGTATTTTCAGATAGTCACTTTATAGTTGTGCACTTTGCAACTATATGATAGGGCCATCTTTGTTGCCTTGAATTCAAGATTGGCTTGTTGATATGAGCTGCCACAGACAGAGGAACAGATGTAGTAATTCTACTTTATTTACATGAAATCTCTAAAAAGGCATTTTTCTGGCAGCATGCTAGGAATAAACACAGTATCAAATATAAACCGCGCCGTGCCATGTTAGCTCATTCAGGTGTCAGCTGTGCCATTTCAATGTGGGTTGAGAGCAGGGAGTCAGATGCCTCCCAGCAGGCCTGGGAGCTCTCTCAAGCTCAGCAACCTCAGTCCCAGCCTGTCCCTCTGCCCAGGGTCCCTGCCTGTAGCCCCTGGGCTGGGACTCCAGAGAGGAAACAGGGATGTGTCTGTCAATGTACCCACTGATAACACCTCTGTGGGAAGCCTAGAGGAGGCTATCAGATGTCCTGATTCTGGGGGTTATTTGTTTCTTCATTTGTTTTTTTTTGTTGTTGTTCCCCCACTCACCCTTTGCTTTCTGTGACTTGGAGCTCCCCGAGCTCATGTTTTCAAGCTTCTTTTTCATAACCAAGACCTTCAGGAATTTAACTGAATTAGGAAATTGTGGGGGAGGAAGGAACCATCAGGGGTGGGAGGGAATCGCAAACCGCGGAGAAGTTCAACACATATTATCTGAGTAAAGAAGTGATGCTTAAGTAAAACCCTATGAGCCTTTTGAACTGGAAATATGAGAACTGGTGAGTGATGCTGAGCTGGCAGCTGCCGCATGGGAAAGCTTTTCCTGAGGGACTCTGCCCTTTTCCCTCTTCCTCTGTCCTCCTTTGCCATTGTACGAAGGCTGAGAAAGGAGCTACTACTCCAGTGATAGTCCTTGCTCTCTCTCACTGTTTCACTTAACTGTAAGGTTTTAGCCAGGCAGCCACCTCTGTTAAATTGTCCCTTTTTTCTCTCTCAGGTATTCAGACTTTCCAGTGTGGGGCTGGGGAGGTTTATTCAGCTTGTGAACAACCAGTCATATTAATGATGAAATGCCTTGACTCTAAACTGCAGACAGAAGTGGTGGGAGGAGACGCAGCTAATTTCACTTGGAGGATGATTGATGTGTATATGTCAATTTCTATTAATAATCTTGAAATCACTGACGCAAGCCTGTTTTTCCCCCACTTGACAGAAAATATAAATAGAAAACAAAACAACCCTATTCCTTTAATTCACAATACTCAGAAGCAGTTAGGCAAACTCTGTCATTTGAGAGTGTCCTCCACAGGCTGGCAAAAGCAGCTTATGGTGGTGTTCTTACCACTTTAAGAATATCAAGATGCTCTAACAGAGCTATCCACTTACTGTTAAAATGTATAAAGCACAAAAAGCAAGTGTCACCTACAAACAGGCTGAGATAAATTGCTTAAAAATGTACAGTTCTCTCATTAGACAGCCATTCATTGCATGAAAAGAACTAAATGCATTTGTTGAGGTGTAGCAATAAAAGCCATGTTCAAAACAAAACAGAGTTGAGAGCCTGAACACACAGCACTGTTATTCAGAAGTAGCTTTCGAGAAGAGAGTTTAAACAGAAAGGACTGTTTGGCTGGACACAAATCAGGAAACATTTAGCTAAAACGTGAATAATTCAAGCCTGCATGAAGAGCTGTGCTTTCTGAAGAGATAAAATGTAAGAATAAAAAAAAAAATCTTCAAACATTCGCATCAGCCTTAGAGGACAATAAAAGCAGCAGGATTTGAAACAGATTTGCAGATGCACTCTCTTTAGTCAGGCAGAATGCTCATTAAATGCAAGATGCTTCTGTGGCTTGTGGGCTTGCACGGAGGTAGAGGTTTGCAAGACTGACGTATCAGATAAAGTCAGAGTGGTTACCACACCGACGGTGTAGCAGCTGCATAATAAATGATGGAGAGAATCATGTTAGGCATGCCCACCTAACCTAACTTGAATCATGCGAAAGGGGAGCTGCTGGAATTCAAATAGACTTTCTGGTTCCCAGCAGTCGGCAGTAATAGAATGCTTTCAGGAAGATGACAGATGCAGGGGAAAGATGCTGTTTTGCACTATCTTGATTTGTTACGGCAGCCAACTTATTGGCATGATGGAGTGACAAGAAAAGCAGCTGGCATGGAAGGTAGGATTATCAAAGCTATTGCATCATTATGAATGTAATTAAAAACTGACCATGACAAAGCATATGTTAGAATGAGCTGTCGCTGATGGCAGAGGATTTGTTGCTGAGGTCTTGAAACTCTGAAAACAACATTCCTCGTGCAAAATGGATTTTGCAGTTTCATTTATGCTTTTGTTACTCTTTCTTTCCTGCTCGCCTCCAAGCTCAGGGAATTGCTTGCTTGAAAGAGTGTTGTGTGAGGATGAGACTGAAGAATAAAGTATTTTCTAAGTCTGTGAAGCCTCAGGTAGATAGAAACAAACAAATGTGAAACAAGACTGAGAAAAGCTTCCTTGGATTCGCTAGCAAGCTCTGATTGACCTATTGGTATATTGAGGAATCCCAAGGAAATGAAGATGCATGTACTGAATGTTTTGGTATAATGAAAAGATATTGCAGGTCTCTGCTTTACAGTTAGTTTTTATGACAGGTTTTATTCCCCATCAGTTTTTAGCTCTCGACATTTATCCGGTTGTTCAGTATTATATAAAGAAAATACATCAATATCTCCTGCAGGGTTTCTCAACAACTCCAGCATCTGTTTCAGCTATTGAACTGTGTTCACGTTTTGCCAACTTGATGCCTACCCAGCTGGTCTATCATTTCTCGCTTGATTACTGTTCTTAATTTCTCTGTATCAGCTTGTTTCAGAAATGATTTTGAAAGCTGTTAATGAGAAATGGCAGTAACTGTTAAACTTGAGAACTGGAGTATTCTCTTATTTTTGGAACATCAGAGAGCATTTTGTGTGCATTTTATTAAATTCATGTTCTGTGTTGCACTGTGAGATTTTCATATAATAATTGACTTTAACTGTGAGTACTTTAAACTAGATGGGTCACAAGCATAACTTTCAACTCACTATTTTGAAAGAGTTTGAGAAAATGTACAGGTGTTTGTTTCGGTGTAGGTATTGTCTTAATACATGTTCCTTCCTCCTGTCCACCTCTCCTCCCACAATATGTATACTCTCTCTCTGTCACAGTGAACAGTCATTAACAGTCATTAATTGTACTATACATATTGAAATATATTTAATCACCACTAGACTGAAAGTGCTAAGCAGCTCCAAACAGGTGATTTGAACAGGTTTAAAACAGATGTCAGCTCTATCAGAGTGGATCACCCTTGATCTAAGAAGTAAAAGTATTGCTTTCTAAGCGTAAGGCATTCTCTTTCCTTCCCACTTGGTTCAACAACCACTCAAACACTGCTCAATAGCTCACAGATTATGATTATGTTAAACTATTTGGATTATTTGGCTTTACGAAATGCTTTCTTTTATGTAAACATCATTCTTCATTAGATCTATCATTTTATCTAAGGTGATGATCAAGAAATCTTTTGTCACACTGGATATTCGTTTTCTGATTTTATTCACTTTTCTGATTTTATCTTAAATTACTTTGTTGGCTGTACTCTATATTGTCTTGTCAAAAGGAGATCAGGCTATTAAACACTAAATGTTGCTGAGTGAAGCTGTAACAGTTTTAGAAAGACAGATGTTTCTAGATACACAGCAGTGAAACTGTCTTTAGAAAGTTTGAAGGTAGAGATCCGTAAAACTGATATACTGTTGGCTAGTTTGAGCATTTCCCTGCTTTAGTCATCTCTCAGAGGCATTTTAAATTATTTTGTAACTGCTAGGAGGGGACATGTACTCATTAACAGAGGGGATTACTGCTGGGTATGTATAGCCAAAAATAGTTCTGTAGTTTTGATGACAATTTTAAAAAATGTTATTCTATTTCATAGAAATTGAGTTAAATTTAACAATACTTTGTCATTGTTGATCACGATGAAACCATAGAGAGAATAACCCCTATGAACAGCTTAAGTGCCATTCTCTTTTTCAGGGTAGCAGTAAAACTGTTTTATATTGCATATATTATATTTATACTCCTGAAGCTGCTCGTCTCTTGTCTCAAGAGTGCTTGCTGGCAATCACCATACAGTAGTTACTTAAAATGGTATTCCTTGTGACGCCAGTAATTGTAACTGCATGCTGTCTGTGGCCATCATCCAGCTGACAAGTGATTTTATAGTTTGTTTCTGCTTTATCTCTAGTATTTGGTTTTAGGTTTCTCTTTTGCTGATGAATTAAGACGACACTAGGTGGAGCTAGCTGTTGATTATAAATAGAGCTACAGTAATACAGGCCTGTCTAATGAGCAAGACTCTGTATATAAATGTTATTATTAAAAATAATAATTTAAAATGTTAAGAAAGGAATTGAAACTTAGCCATGAAATTCTAGATCAGGTGGGATTAGAGGAAACCATTTCTTCATTTCCCTTTCCTTTTATTATCTTAGAAGCTTGTAGTCAAATATGAAAAACAATAATAAGGAAAAAGCATCTACAGTCAATAAAGAGGGCTGCGAAGAAAAAGAATGGAAATAGAAAATAAAATAAAATAAAAGAGAAGCAGTGATAAGAGCCATCATATGTTTCCACTGTAGACACATGCAGATATCCAGTTTTATATATGTACATCTTTAGTTTATGCACATTGATTTTCTCTCATGCTTACATTTGAATCCTCTTTCTGTTCTCTCTTCCTGAAGTAATTTATAGAGCTGACATTTTTCACTTTATATTTAGATATGGGACCGATGTTTACAAATCTTTTCTTGGGAGGATGATCTAAAAGGTATACAAGGGCACAGAAAGGTGTCTCTCACATGTTGGCCAGACATAATTAAGAAAAATGTGAAGGGTTATTTACAGACTGAGGTAGAATTCAGTTGTATGTGCTCCTTCACATGATTCCGGTTATTAATCCTAGTCAAGGATAAGAAATCTGTAGTCCAAAGCAGTGTGACAACACAAGAAAAATACAGTCACTTCCACACAGGTTTACAGATATGTACCTCATATATGGTACATATATTAATTCAGCAAAGAAGAGACAGAAATCAGGTTATATTCTGATACTTAGGTACGTGAACTGAAGCAGTAAAAACAGGCAATAAATAAGAAGTGTGAGATGAGTACAAGGTAAGGGACAGACAAAAACAGAGATTAAGGATATGGACTTGGAGCAGTCTGGCAGAACAATGATAATTCCCATCAGCCTCCATTGAGTGAAGCATCTGCAAGTTCAGTCAATGTCTTGTTCTTACAGCAGTAAAAGGGGTTAGGGTAGGGAGATATTCAAGACAGTAAGGTAAACTTGCACAAGAGGGAAATGGCAGCTGCCTGATGCTCCAGGACTAACAGTGTTTAGAAGACTGGAGATTGACCTTTTTGAATGTTATTCATAGAAACTTAAAATTTTAGTACTGACATGTGGGATAGAATGATCGTGTATTACACAAAACCAAGTTTTGCACAGACCTATTGCTTATTAGAAGAGTCTTGCAAAAAAGCAGTGCTGCACTATCAACCTTAAGAGACCTGTTTGGTCTCTGTGCAGTTGGTGCTCAAAAGCACAAGCATGGAAGTTGGTCAACTATGGTGGAGACAAAGTTTATTAGTTTTACGAACCATTCAATATTTTATTGATGCTAGGCCATAATTAATTTTTTATATTTTTTATTTTAATGGATCATCTTAGCCAGAAACAAGGCTACATTTTGAAATGTGTTGTGGTATCAGTACTTCCATATCTGCTTCTGTACAGTTTTGTCCACTGGCAACCTAGGACATTTGCTTTGAACGAGCTCATTCTGATGTGTCCTGAATGTTCCTTCTGACAATAGGAAGTTGTGTGTAGTGTGGCAGCTCTTGGCTTTCTGTTGCTGGTTACCTGCTGCTTCACTCAGCTTGTGGTTCCTCCTGAATATGGTCAAAATTCTAGCTGAGAAATACTCACAGTGTGGGAAGTGTCTGACCATCTCAAGCAAGGGTCATGAGAAGCTGAGCCAGAAGGAAAAGAAGATGTACTTCTCTATCAGTAAAACATGTCCATTTTAAAATCCACTAGAATGAGGAGGAGGGCAGGAGGAGAGAAGACAGCACATAAGGTGAAGAATGGAGGGACTTCGGGTGTTTCATGAGACAGTCATTTGAGGTATGAATGGTAATCACCTTGCAAAAAAAAGCATAAGGAAGGCACACATGGGAGTCAAGTTATGCAAGGGATATTACTGAGCATCTGGTTATGTATTGCCAGAAAGTATTCTACAAAGACATATTACATATAAGCAAAATGTATTAATAAATTAAATCTGTTAGCAAAGAAGGAAATACTTTTGTCCTTCAAAAGCCAGAGTTCAAACTCTGTGCGTTTTTAATTTATTTATTCTCACTGTGTAACAGAATTAAAATTGCTAAAAATTTGGTGGGTTATATTTGATAATAAATGCTAAAGAATATCCTTTTTCTTCACCACAGATAGGAGTTGGGTTTTTTTTTCACAGAACCCACTTATCCCAGATATCATATATTTTAACCTCTATAGGAAATGTTGAGATTTCCAGGAGCTGCTGGTTGTTACTAAGTATAGTGTTAACTTTCTGCATAATGCTCAAAGGAGTGAAGGGCAAGGGAAAGATGATTTATCTGAACTACCCAGTTGCTGTCCTTTGCTCAGAAAGACATCCAGAGAAACACATGAGAATTTTCTGAGGGCTGATGTTTTCTTGCTTCACCTTCTCACCCTGGAAGAATCAAACCAGAATATTACTGTGTTTGAATTAGAAATAACAAGAAAGCTCTCAGCTTCCTGCTCCACTGCATGTCACAGCAGGTGGATACAGCCGATCTCCTTGGTGACAACATCAAGCTGAGAGGTGCAGTTGATATGACTGAGGGACAGGATGCCATCCAGAGGGATGGAGGCAAGCTTGAGAAGTGGGCCCAGGGAAACATGGTGTGGTTCAGCAAAGTCAAATGCAAGGTTCTGCACCTGAGTCAGGACATCCCCCACTATCAAAACAGGCTGTGAGATTAACAGATCAAGAGCAGCCCCTCCGAGAGGGACTTGGGGGTGCTAGTAGGGCTGGACATGAGCTGTTCATGTGCACTTGCAGCCCAGAAAGCAAATTCTATCCTGGGCTACAACAAAGAAAGTGTGGCCAGCAGGTCAAGGGAGGTGATTCTCCCCCTCTACTTTGCCCTTCTGAGACCACACTTGGAGTACTGGGTCTAGGTCTGGGGCCCCCAAAACAAGAAAGACATGGGCCTGTTGAAGCAGGTCCAGAGGAGGGCCATGAAGATCATCAGAGGGTTGGAGCACCTCTCCTATGAGGACAGGCTGAGAGAGCTGGAGCTGAAGAGAAGACATTGTAGAAGCCATTTAGAAGCCTTCCAGTATCTAAAGGGGCCTTACAAGAAGGCTGGACAGACATTTTACAAGGCTATGTAAGTGATAGGACAAGAGGGGATAGTTTTAAACTAAAGGAGGAAATGTTTAGATTAAATATAAGAAAGACCTTTTTTACAGTGAGGGGGGGTAAAACACAGCAACAGGTTTTCTAGAAAGGTGATGAATGTCCTGTCCTTGGAAACATTCAAGGCTTAGTTGGACAGGGCTCTAAGCAACCTGATCTAGCTAGTTGAAGATGTTTCAGGGAGGTTAGAATAGATAACCTTTAAAAGGTCCTTCCAACTCAAACTATTCTATGATTCCTTCAACTACAGAGTATGACTGGTCTTGCATTGTCTCTGTTCTATGCCACTAAATGCCAAATGTTCTATGCCAAAATGTCTGAGATTCACTGCAGAACTGAGGTTATGAGTGCAGCAATTGCGAAGTCCTTGCAGAGACCTCCTTGGCATGATGGACTCAGTGATGCAAGCATGAAAGAGGGGGAGATGAAATGGAGAGGTGAAAGAAGGGAAATCACTACCCTACCAGAAATGGAAGAATGGAACTAATCATAGTTTTGCTTGCATCTTTTTTAAAAAATTTTTATTTATGGTGTGAGCATCTGTACATCAGAATAAAGATGCAAGATGCACCTGTTTACAAAAATCAGGAACCTCCACCTGCACTGCAATTTCTTTGGCTTTTGTTACCTTTAGAATGGATCTTAGTCTTAAAAAAGGAAAATCAGAAAAGTAAATCAAGATTAGTCACACAGTTTTTTTCATTAGTATCCTCAAGTTACCCAGCTTAGTGTTTTACATTACACCACCATTCTTTACAAGGTGTCTCTTTCATTTGCATATCCCCAATGGTACTGCATATAGCACAACCAGTACTCTGGACTTGCTTGATGGTACAGAAATTCAAGATATTGAAATGGTCAAAGACATACTTTTGGTTTTGACCAATGTTGACAGACTCTTCTTTTCTTCTTTCATTTTTTGCTCTTTCAATCCCTTCCCTCCTGCTCATGACTTGCCACAATTGGAAAAAAAGAGAGATCAGAAAGAGTTAAGCAAGATTTGAACAAAAATTAAGCTAATTGAAATTTGTGTTTTCTTAATCCATATCTAGTTTCACCTTCACCTCTTTTTGTGTTCTTCTGATGCTTAGGAATAAAGAGCATGCAGATTTTCTTTTACAGGGTCAACTTCTTTTAGCATTCACTTCTGATCACTTGTATTGATCTGTTTCCCTGAAACTTAAAAGCCACACTATATAGAACCACCACATGCTGTTTTCTGTAGGCTTTCTTTTTATGAGCAGCCTGTTATTTTTTTATAGCCATTATGCTGGTCACATTTGCTTTTGCAACAAATAAAGCACAGATACTGGGAAAAGGTTAATCATTTTTTCTTTCTTTATAACAAAAATTATTTACATATTCCAACAGTATGCTATATTTAACACATCTTTATTTCCTCTTACTACAAAATACCATTTATAATGGGAATTCCTCTGTAATTTGATACTAATGGCCCCAAATGGTATTTAACAAATATCCCCAGGTACAAAGATCACTTTATCAAAGGGCAAGCTGGAATTTCACCAACTTGTTTAAATGAAGAGTTTTGTCAAAAAGCAGACTTTTCATTTTGCAGTCCCAGGCTGCTTTCATACACTGTTGGTAAGGACAGCAAACACTGAAATATGCAACCCATTTTCTTCAGTAATGATTGCAGGACCTTTATTGTGACTGAATCGGGTTTGATAACAAGGCAGAAAAGTAAAGGTATTAAACAACTGCATGTACATGGAAAATGTTATCCATGTATTTCTGAGCTGTAAATAGAAAGAATCTTTTAAGATAAATGCTTTAGTGAAATTGTTTTTGTGCCAATGAAATATTTGGTGAGTGAAGATTGAAGTTAAGTTAATTAAGAACTTTGAGATGTTTTTGTTCCCATGTCTGTGATGACTCTCAAACTACTAGTAAAATTACTAACTTCTCATTTCTTAGTGGCCTTGGTCTGGACTACTGAAAGACACAAGGGGTTTTTATCTTATGAATGAACTTAGCAAAACATTTCAAAAACAGTGAAAATGAATTGCCACTCCAGTTGATCTTGTGATTAAATCTTTGTGTGCATGTGTCTCTTCAGATATTTCTGCAGAAGCCAAGGACAAAAAGCATGTCACAGATGTTGGTAAATCCCAGTAACTAATTATATTTATTTCCAGGTTGCATTATTTTTCAAAACTTCAGAAATAATGAGGATTAGGAAAGTGATCAGTTATGATGGAACTTGAACGAAGATCAAACAAGTCTTAAGACAGTTAGGGTTATAAGGAGACTGTCAGGCTACTAATGTCAGGATGTAATGAGGAGACAGTATGTCATAGTGTGTCTTCTTAACATACCTTAACTCCATATGTGAAATAAAATCAGCACGATCATGTGCCCTTAGCATGTGAAAGGTCAAATATGATTTGCTTCCTTTAGAGAACATATTCTTCAGTTAAGTTCTTTTAGCAAGGTAAAAATGCTTTAAGTAGTAATACCTTGTCATCCATCCTACTATGAAATTCCACACTTTTCTCACAGGCACTGTTTGCTAAACTATGTGGGGCTAAATGTGACTTTGAATCATCAGCATTAGCCAGTTAGTGCAGATAATAAAGGTCCTGTAACCGTAGGGAAATGGTATGCTGCTGAAGAGTAGCAATTAGGGTTATTCCTCTGGCAACAAGCAAATGAATTTTTCCTTAATGAGTCCTTAGTGAAACTGGTATTTAGTATGAGATTCTGTGTGACCTGACTGACCCGTCAAATAAGCAGCAGTCCAAGAAGCTCTGTCGGGCTACATGTATCTCACAGCTTCATAAATCTGCCTAAGCCTAGGAAGCAGAATACTTATTAATTTACTATTATTTAATGTGAATGCTTTGTTATTTATTTTGTGACATTAGCGTATGTGACATGTGAGAAGGTGTAAAGTGACTTCTTTGCTCTAGGGAACAATATTGAATTAATGTGGAAGGTCTGCTTTGTATCCTGAAAACCAGACACAAATGATGGCTGTAAACCTTGGCCAGCTGTGCAGCTGTAACATACCCTAAGCAGAAATGAAATTGCATTTTGTGGCCTTCTTGTTACTGACACAGAACTTGAGGATTTTACACTGAATGATAATTGTATTGCACAGAGACAAACCACCCATTGATGATTCTGAAACACCATGGAAACACAGAGGTGCCTGTATTAGTTGTTGCAGTTTGTGTGTGAGCCAAAGATAGGTATGTTTTGGGGGATTCTCCACAGCCTGTGCTTTAATAGAAACACTGAAATAGAGTGAGGAGAAATATCTGCATTGAAAGACAGAAAATATGAGCCAGACAATTAGATGTGGGAAACTCAGAGGTTTCAATTCAGATGATTAACTTATTCTGCTGTTGCTTTATGCAACTTGTTGGTATCTGCCAGGTCAGGAGATAATAGTTTTTGCCTGAATGAACAACCATTTTGAAACAGTTGTAAGCATTATTATAATTCAGAAGAGAAAACCCAAGGTATTTGGTTTGTGTTGCAGTGTAGTTTTATGGCTTAACACCTTGCCCCAGGAGCTGTAGAAATACAAGGAAGCACAATGAAACTATTGAGAAGAGGTGTATCAGTGCTGAAATGGTCAGTTTTATTTTTTTCTCTGGGATTTTATTAGGACCCAGCTCTCTCAAGTTAGTTTAAAGAAAAAATAAACTCATATTGGTAGTGCTGAACAGAGCTGCATTGACAAGACAAAAAAAAACAATTCTGTGTCCCCCCAGCATATGTGTGGGACTGGGAGGCACTAGCACTCCTCTGGAGGGAGAGGCAGAGTGAGAACAATGGAGAGAGGTTTGGGGGTAGTGATGCCTCTTTCTTTAAGGATTGTATTTTGTATAGGTGGGGTTGATGGGCTCCAAGGGAAGGGCTGCAGGGGTGGCCTCCATGAGCAAAGGACAGGAGCTGTCCTCTGCCTGATACATCTGGTTCCAGCAAGCTCCAGTGGATCCGCTGCAGGGCACAGCTAAGCCCCACAGCCGAGATGGTGGTGCCTCAGGAGAAGCCTGTTTAAGAAAGGGAAAAACAGCTACTGAGGGGAAAACTGTGAAACAGCAGGGGGAAGACCATGGTCAGAGGAGGAGGGGAGGAGTTGCTCCAGGTGATGGAGCAGCGATTCCTCTGCAGCTCTTGGAGAAGACCGTGCTGGAGCAGCTATTCACAAAGCAGTCCATGGAGGACACCTTGTCAGAGCAGGTGTGCCTTAAAGGAAGGTGCTGCTTGTGAAGAGCTCACACAGGAGCGGATAGTCCCTGAAGGTCTGCAACCTATGGGAGGACCCAAGTTGGATTAGGGGAAAAGTGTGAAGAGGATGGAGCAGCAGAGACAAGTCATTATGGACTGAGTACAGTCCCCATTTCCCGTCATCCTGTGTCCTGCAGAGTGGGAGTGGTGGAGAAGGAGGTGGGAGTAGAGCCTGGGGAAAGATGGGACATGGGGGGGCAGGCAATTACAGTCATTTTGTCTTTGTTCTTTGCTATCCAAATCTACATTAATTTTCAATACTTTAAATTATTTTTACCCAAGTTGAGTCTGTTGCACTCATGACAGTAACTGGTGAGTCATCTCTCTGTCTTTATGTTAACCCAAGATTTTGCATCCTATTTTCTCCCCCTGTCCTGTTGAGACTGGATGGATGTCTGGCCACTGGCCAAGGTTGACCCACCACAGTGAGATTAGACAGGATTATTCCACTTTAGCTTTCCAAAGTGACAGAACATAAGGACTCAAGTTAGGTCATTTTTGAGGACAATTAAATTACCAGCTATGGACCACAGCTGATATTTGGAAAAGAAAAAAGTTTATAAAGTTAAGGATCTCTCTGTTTGAAGCAGTGAGTTATTCCAGAGGTACTTATCCTGAACTTGCCCTAAAAAGACAGATGAAAATACATCACGCAAAGGGCATTATTACTAATTTAAAGCTGCTGTAGCTTGTGTACACCTGAGATAAGATTAGGAGCATAAGGAATTATATTTGAGCAACAAAGAGTGCCTTGCTTTGCCACTGTTTTTGTGTACTAGAGAGGGATTGCACATATCATAATTTTATCTTGGCTGTCCACATAGCATATGATCAAAACTTGAGTTTAACCAATTCCAAGGATGTTTCCTTGTTTTTAACAACTTAAAAGTGAAATAGACAGGGTGCTGTGGTTGTGACAGGCTAGCCACTCAAAAGGGTTAAAAAGAGAGAGAGGAAAAGCTTTATTAAAAAAAAAGTCATAAAAATAATCACAGAAAATATAGTTTTTTCCTTAAAAAAGTTCCACTCAAATGAGCGTCTGTGGCATTTCACAACACATTGGTTGCACAAATGTTATCTGTTGTTCCTAGCGAAGTTGGGGAAAAAAAAGATATTACAGAATTTGAGTTGTTTCATCATTCTGAGATAATCAGTGAAGGAAAAATACTTTGTGTCTTCAGGTTGAGAAGGTGTCATATGTGGGTGCTATCACAAGAAGAGCAAGGTGTCATTTGCAGGATGTTGGGAGCTGTCTACAGTAACAGGTTGTATTCTGGAGGCTGGATTCCTTTTCCACCACTGCTAGCATGAGCCAAGTTTGAACCAATACAGTTGTTAAGTAAAAGTGTTGTTTTTAAAAGGAAGGTTGTAAGCTTGAAGAGTCAATGGAGACATGATGGCGTTTGTTCAGAGGATTATGGTCAGGAGCCACTTTGGAGCACCCATCTGGAGCCTTGTGTCAATGACATCTCAAGAAAAGCTTGTTTAAACTTTAAAAAAAAATATTCAGGGAGCATTGCCTTGGTGCAATCTTATCTTATTCATTACTGATTTCAACTCTGTGACTTAGAATTAAAAAGCTTTGTTTCCCACTGTTTGCCCTCTGAGTTTCAGACATTGACAATCTAACAGCATCAGGCTCTGTTCTGTTTGGAAAACTGCTGGAGTTTCTCTTCCAAGATTTCACTGAAAAATGGAAAAAGCCTTATTTTAATCATTGGGGTTGTAGACCTTTAAAAGGAAGCCTAACTCAACACAAAGGAAATGTAAAGGACTCGGGAAATGTAAGGAGCCACAATTCTTTTGTTGAGGCCAAGACAGGTTTTGTTATTTCTTTTTATTTGTTGGTCTTTGGATTGTACAGAAGGTCAGTAGTTGTTTTGGCCCAGCTGTCAAAATTTGTAAGGTAGTTGTAATTTCTGGCTTATGTGTAAGTTAGAGAACAGGATTAGACATCAAGGTGACTGTTAGGTTTCAGTGGAGACACCCATGGAAATCCGGATTTTCTTGGCTATCTCTCCCATCTTCTGTATAATAGATTTGGGGAGGATGTAGCAAACTGATTAGAAAGGACCAGGCTCATGTCTTCATCTGTTACTTCTGGAGGTCAGTCAAAGCATATTTATGAAAGCCTGGCAGTACTTTCTCTCCTTATAACTAAAGAAATTAAATTATCCCAACCCCTTACTGGAATAAAATGTTAATCTTCATTGCAGATGCATTTTTAGATTAGATTTGTGATGTTTCTTTGTACATTCTGGCATGTTGCTTTGCACCTGTAAGTAATTTGTCTTGCTGATAATGCTTGCAAGTAGTCTGGAATCGTCCAAATCCTTGTAGTAAGTAATGGGCTCCATTGTTCAAGAACAATGTGAGAGATATGTAGTGAATTATTACAAAACTTAAAAATTCAGGAAGAGAAAGCTCATCTATACATGAAGTAGGATTAATTTCATTAATTACATTCTTCCATTATTGTAGTTTCCTTAGCTTTGTCTTGCTCTTTCAGGGTTTTTTTACTGTATTGCCCACCAGGTTGTGGTATTGAACAGAATCAAAATTGTTAATATTGATAAAGAAGATATTTCAAGAACAGAGTAGGTCTTTAAGGGCCTTCTTGATTAAGCCAGAACAGGTTTGAAGCAGTGAGATATTTTTTTTCTGGCAGGAGAAGTAAGGGTGCGGTAGACACACCTAAAAATAGACAGTTTTAATTTCTTTTTGTAATCACTGGTTGAAGAACAACGAGTCCCTTAAGAGTACAGAGGGAGAGAAAAGTTACTTGGGTCTAAAGAACACATCAAAGAACACATTCTTGTGTATATTTAGAAAATGTCTGTTTTTCTCCATGCATTTCAAGTGATTCACAGAATGGTGCTCTCATGGTGCATGCATTCAGCTCAGAGAAAAAAAAAAAAGAAGATTCAAGCCCTCAAAGATTTGCTCCTTTGTAATTCTGTATACAGTCCTTTAAGATCAAGTCTGAAGTTTAATATTAAAGTAAATGTTGTTAACCCTGGAAAGTAAACAGCGTGAGAGTAATTGAGCTTTTCCCCCTCCAGAGAGCGGATAAGAAGAGAAAAACCTTGAATAAAATAATTAAGAGACTTAATTGTTTCCTTTTTACCTGCTCAAGTATTTTATTCTGTGTGTCTGAACACTGAGCATTACATGTCCTCCAGGGGAACTGCCCTCAGAATTCAGACTTTATAGTGTTAGGAAACACTGCATGATTAAATGTGGGGAGCTGAACTGAGAAAGAATATCGACAGGAAGCCGTTCCCAGACAGGGAGATGCTGCACTACACTGAAACACATGCATATGATTGCTGAAAACATTACAAAGCCCTGTATGAAGCAGCCCTGCATCTCATGCTTAGTGTCTGAAAGTCACAAGGTACATCATTGGAAATCTGTGCTCTCTGTTCAGGTCTGTCTCGGAGCACAAAAGAGATTGGGGTTTAGAGGGGAAGAGCCTCCCTCTCAAGCTGTAACCTTGCTTAACTATAACCTAACTTAGTGTTAGAACTACCTAACTTAGTGTTAGAACTACTGAGTTCATTTCCTACATCTTCTGTTTTGAAGATTTAAAGACATTAGTGATGGAATAGGCTTTTCCCTATGAACTAATGTTATAGTGAGTATGACATCACATATGTCTCTTCCTTTATAAAGTATCTAAATTAAATCACTTTTATTTATTTTGGTATAATCATCCTATGTTTTAATTTTATTAATCAATGCTTAACATTATTTGAAGTGATGTATTTCTTTTGTTCTTGTCTTTCATCTTATCTTCTTTTCAGCTCTTATTTTTATTTTTTAATATTTGCTACATCTTCCATGAACTTTGACTCCTTTTTTAATTTGTTTTATACATTGTATTTTATGATGCCTGTAGGTAAGATGCCGGTAGTTAATACTTATTTTAAATTTGATGCATATGGTTCTCCACAGATGTAAAAGAAATTGTTTGGCTGTTGAAGCTCTCAGATAAAAGCTAAAGTGACATACCTATTTCATGCATCACATCAACCTGTTTGGCATGCCACTGTCATCTTGCCTGAAGTTGTGCAAGATTAGATTCAAACCATGCAAAACAAACAGGGCAGGTATGTTGCTGCCAGTTTGAACTGTGTGTATCACATTGACTTTTCTGTCAGATATGCTTAAACTGAAAAATAACCAGTGGATGTGGTCTTGGTCACCTCCCAGTCATACTCAATAGCTGTGGTGGTGTTTACTGTTACATAAAATTGACCTGTCTACAGCCTACCCACTTCATCATTAATATAATTGTTGAAAATTAGTCATTCCTTAGCTTTTGGATTTATTTCAGATTTGCGTGTTCTTTTACATACTGAACCAACTTCTCTTACTCATCAGCCCTTGCCACAGTTGCTGGCAACCTGGCTAGAATTACCCCTCCAAGAGGACTTTGGCTCTTCAGTAACACATGGCTTTATTTTGAGCTTTCTTGCATGTTGTCACACATAGAAGTAATTATTTGATTATGAATTCTACAGTTACCAGGCACAGTTTTTAAAAAGAGGAAGAAGGTTTCTTTGGATTTAGATTCCCTGACACCTCGTGGCTTGGGGTTTTTTTCCACACTTGGAGGATAGCTTGTCTACTTCTGTGTAGATATTTTTAGTACAGCTGGGAAACCTGTGGGTCATTGTGGCATATTCTCCCATCTTAATCTGCTGTTACTTATACTAATGAAGCTTGGGGCTCTGGGCTTTTGCTTCACTTTGACATATTGTCACTTCTGCAGCAAAAGCCAAAAATTATCCATCTCACCTGTGATGCTCTTTAAGCACATTTTTCTTTTCCAGTGATGTAGCCCCAGAACTTTGCAAGTCAGATTGTCATAATCTCCTCATAGGAACTGGATTTACAGCCTCCAATTTACTCTCCTGACTGTCTGATGAAGTTCTGTGAAGCTTGTCAAAACTAGATAGAAGAGTAGAAATTTCTCTTTTATAGAATCATAGAATGCTATAGGTTGGAAGGTCGTCTGGTTCAAGCTGCTCTGCCACGGACAGAGACACCTTCCACTAGACAGGGTTGCTCAAAGCCTAATACAGCATGCCCTTAAACACTTTCAGGTATGTGGAGACTTATATGGAGATTTTGGAAGTCTGGGCAAACTGGCACAATGAAACATTGATATAAGCTATGTATATGCACATGTATTCTGCCTTCTAATGAGATAATTGTATTTTATATTTTGTCAGAATCTCCTCTCTGAAGGGCTCTTGGTGATTTGTAATCATGGGTGAATTTTGAGTGTAAAAATATACAGACAGGTAAGTACATTATCGTCCCTGTTCCAGAAATGGAAATAGCACAAGGAAGTTTAGGGAGCTGGTGGTTGTAGAAAGCCAGAGGAACAAAATTTCTGTCTGGTTTTGTATCTTCTTTCTTTCTAGTATACTGAGCTAAAGAGGGAGAGAAGCAAGATTTGGAACCTCTGCTTCTTCTTGTGCTTGTTCCATATGCCTTTGCTGACCCTGTAACTACAAACTAGGTAGAGCCATACTAATTTGTCCAGTTTTTGCCGGTTGCATTAGTGTATCTCATCTCTGCTAAGTTTAGATAAAGCCTGTTCTCTTCACCTTCATTCTTCTAAAGTGATGCAGTGAGACATGCTAAGTTCCTAAAAGCTGAAGACAATCAAAACCTACAGGTTTTTGCGGTCTGGCTTCTGCTCCAACTTCTGCATCCTCTGAGCTAAAGGATATGCTCAACCCTCTACACAAAATCTTTCAATCTTTTGTTAGAGCTCCACACATCGTGCTCTGGATTTTGACAGGGAAGAATTCAAGGTTTTAATCTTGATTGGCCTTTGACAAGTACACAGAAGCCTTCAGCATCCCCAGGCATAGTCATTCTCTTTCCCTGTTTTCTCTCTCTTGTCAGTTTTTCTGAGCCTTGGATTTTGCATGGTTGTTGTCATTGAAAGTAGGGACGAAGGTGCTATTTGTCTTCTCCTACTCAAAGCAGCAGGAGAGCAGATGTTAGTAGGAATGGTGCTAATAATCTGTAATAGGAATGGTGGTATGTCTAGCAGGAAAGATCCCTAGCTGACCGTGTTTTCCACTGCTTTAGGGCACAACTACAGTGTGCAGTGAAGAGAGTCATGCCAACTCCAAATGAGCCAAATCTGGGACTGGAAACTGTTTAGCTGTGTTGCACAGGAGGATGGTGAAGTTGCCAGGCCTGCAGACTCTCAAAGCATGCTGCATCCTAAGGATTTGTCATATAATCAAAGGAAATGGGATGTGTGTGTGGAATCCCAAGAAAGTGCTCTGGAAAATTCATCAAAACTTATGTGTCTGTCCACATCAGAGATTCACAAACAGATAGATATTGCCAATGAACTAGATTCTTAGTACTCTCTAGCCATTTCCTCTCTAGGATACTTTAAATGTGGTAGCCTTGTTACAATTTCAGTTGAATTTGAGGGTAAAAAATTAACTGGAAGGCTATCATCACAGGTCCAGTAATAAACATAATTTCCAAAGCAATATACTTCTTAATTTCTGCTGTTGCCTTTAAGTTGAAAGTAAATAAAAGCCACTCCCTTTAAGTTCAGTTTCTCCTTAAATTGGCAATGTTCACAAATACAGAACTGAATGTGTTTATGGCAGTCATGATAATTATGGAACACAAGATTAACCTAGCCAGGAAAGATAAATATCTTGGTATTCACTGCAGTGATAAAATGACTTTGGAATGCAGCCTGACAGAGTGGCAGATGAAATTTGATTTTTCTAGCTATACATAGCTCACAACAGGCCTGTGTAATATTTGTTGAGTCTAAATGTCCTGAGAACCTCCTGTTGTCTTTGTAGCATGGGTAGATATTCTTTTATAATATCTTATGGGAAAAGGCTACATTTTAATGCTGAAAATAGGTAAAAATCTTTGAAAGATGCTGAAGAAGAAAGAGAGACTGGCTTGAGCTGTAGAACATGGGTTTTGTCTTAAGTGTGAATTAGACCTTTCACAAAGACCACGTAGTTCAGATCTGTGTGTCTAAATAATCAAGTTGCATTGGTATTGTACAACATACTCTGATTTAGAAAAAAAAGCACATACAGTTTTTCTATGGGAGAAGATCAGATTTTTCTGAGCTGTGGTTGACTGCCAAAAAAACAGGCTAAATGTATATAATTTTGAAGAAAAATACTGTTATCTTCTCCCTAAATTTTGAGTGCAAGTAAGATGATATGATGGTAGAGAAGTCAGAACAGTTACTAAATATTTGCTTGTCTGGGTTCCCTGTGTCACCAAAGCAGTGTTGACAAATATCTACTCTGTATTAGTTTCCAGTGATATCCTTTATACATGGAGAGCAGTTTCACAGTGATGTTTATTCATTTTATTAACTAAATGCCTGTCAACAGGTTCCCCTTCAAGGGAGGCTGTCAGTAATTTCAGGAAGTTCTGGGCTCTGTGTCTGAAGTCATCAGTGTACAGTCTCCAACATTTGCAGAGACTGGTGCTGAATTTGTGTTCTGCAAGACAGTCCTCATTTTCCTTGAGCCGAGGCACACAGATCTGAATTATAAGTGCAAGAAGGGGGCTCACAGCAACACTGTGTTCTTTTCCTGAGCTGTGTCAGCCTCTTTCTGTGTGATGCAGAGAATTTAAGACTAGGGAGAACTATTAGATCATTCCATTTGACCTCCTGTAAAAACCAGATCATTACATTTTACATAGGTACCACTTTGTTGATCCCAGTAGCTTCTTTTTGGCTAAAGCAAAGCTCTCAGAAACACACCCAGGAAGACAACAACAAACACAGTGTGCATTGCTATTCTTGGCAGTGTGATTGCACTGGTTAACCACCCTTTTAAACAAATATGCCTTCCTTAGCTGAAAGCTTGCCTCAGTCTTTCAGCTCAGTCAGCTGACACACTATTCTACCTGTCGCTACAAACCTTCTCATTCTTAATTTTTAGCTTGACTTTGCTTGGCTTCATCTGTTCACTGAGTTTGTCAACAGATGTGTTGGTTTAGGACTATGATTTCTGCATGTTCTTGGCCAACATTTTTCTGTGATCTCTCCATGGGTGTATTTCCCAAGTGTCTTCGCTTTGTAAGTGTGTATTTCCCTGGTTTTCATCCCTTTACAGTGGCTTGCTTCTCCTCCTCATACATTCACTGTGTGTTAGCTACAGAGTGAGTAGTGCCTCACACCTCCTCTTCAGCTGTGCGTAAATATACTCCTCTGCTGCTCTTGAACTTGATCCTGTGGTGGCACCAACACTTCTAATTATAATAAAATTAAAGACCATGTATTTGAGACATGCTTTTGTAACTGGTACTTGAAAATAATTTTTCATCAAGAAACTGTGACCTGTAACTGATTGAAGTGATTAGAAACAACTCCTTTCAATGGCTATATTTTCTTTTGAGGAGAGAACAGAAGGGTTTATGATGGTAGAAAATCTGAATTATCCTATTTCTTAATGAATGTTACAATTACTAAAAGGACTAACAAATGTTATTTTCAGAAAGATACACTTAAGGTATGAGTCTTAGATTATCAGCCCAGTTGTTTTCCCAGCCTCTTCCAGTGTCTATCTGCATGTCAGCCTAAGGCTTCCTCCCTCTTTTGAGGTATAACCAAGTCATCATGTTTTTGAACTCCATTCATGCACACACAGACAAATCTGATAAGTCTTGATATTTTTTGTCATTTCATGTATTGCACATTGCTTTTTAAATTTCTTACTGCTACAACTCACTGTAAAAGAATGGCTTTTTGAGATAGTTTCCTTCAGCTTCAGAAGATTGTCTGAAGGTCTGCGTGTATTCATTCACTACTGATGGCCACTGCATCCTCTGCATTTTTCATTCAGTTCATTGTTTCTCCCACATCCCAAATGAAAGATGGGAGGTGTGAGAGTGGTCTGTTTTGGACATAGACTTATTCATGAATCTTTAAGGTTATTTTAGTGTTCTACCATACATGCCTCAAATGGGTAAATGTATTAACAGAGTTTTATTAATAATTAAAAAAAATATTTCATTAACAATTAAAAGCCCTCTCCCCATTAACATAATATGTAACTGTTGACTAGTACTTATTCTAGTGATTGGGCACTTAATTTAAGAAAAAGACTGGCAAATCATGTCACTGACTTCTGAGAGCTAAGACTAATAGAGTTAACAGTGCTAT
Organism: Calyptomena viridis; assembly: GCA_013390005.1. Classification (NCBI taxonomy): domain Eukaryota; kingdom Metazoa; phylum Chordata; class Aves; order Passeriformes; family Eurylaimidae; genus Calyptomena; species Calyptomena viridis. The sequence continues at coordinate 74,381 of WEIV01024912.1, forward strand.
TGTTTGTTTTGATGCAGGATACTGCCTTGAACAGACTTTGGAGATCAAAGTTTTATTGCTGCTGCTCAGAGTTCATGTTGAATCTTGATTCAGCAACACTCCTGAGTATATGAAAACTAGATGTGTGCCTTGAGCTTTGAGTTTAGTACATACCTTTTTTTTTTTTTTAGAAGAAATCCTTGTGCTGAGGAGGTTAGAGTCATGGAGTTTGTAAAATATACATGACAGAGGCTTTATGCTCAGCTATAAGCTGTACAACATCCAATTCAGCAATCATTTTTTATTTATGCTCTCAATTATCCAAATAATTTTCATGCCTTTTATATTCGCAGTACCATAATTCAGTGTGATACCTTGACACAATGGTCAAAATGTGCTCAAAAATTGTTTAAGCATATTCTTTAAGATACTTGAAAGTGTTAACAGAGCCCTTTGTGCATCTTTTACAGTATGTGTGTGGGAAGTCCTTCTGTTTTAAAAATACTTGTCCAAATTATGTTCTTGGTAATGAGGACGTCACCTCAGCAAGGTTTCAGCTGTGAAATGCAGGAGAGATTTGGGCCACATTGACACAGAAACAGCTTACCAATCTCCTAGAAGTGATTTAAATCCTATTAGTGCAGGTATTGTGTGATATTGAAGCTGACAGTTTATTTGCTTTTAGCGAGACTAATCAAGTAGTGTTTTTTTAAGTATTTTATTTTTGGAGCAAGGATAGAAGTGTTGTTATGCAGTAGCCTTCATTAAAGGTCAGAAATTTCACTGGACATAAACTTCTGCTTCTAAAGATGCTGCTTAAGACAGACATTATTTGAGAGGAACTTTGAAAAAACCTATTAAAATGCCATCAAGCCTCTCAGTTCCCCACAGCCTTTCAAGGGCCCTGTTGAGCTTCAGCATTTCTATTACCAACAGCATCATCCTCTTCCTATCTTGCCATTTGCAGGCAGATACAAGCTCCCTTTGTCAGTACTTGGAGTGCAGATTAGTTTACTCTGACCAAGCTTCAGATGCACTAAAACCTGGGAGTGCTAACACTGAGATAAATAAATCTTACTAGGCTTAGTAGTTTGGCTTTAACTGCCTTTTTTTTTTTTTTTTAACTGGCTTTGTAGTTTAGTAGCTCAGCTACTCACCAGGACCATACAAGTTACATTTGGCTGAGAGTATTGGCAGAGCAAGTTTGCATGTGCCCAGAGAGCAGGAGGCAGGGGTTTGTCTTTGCCTTTGGAAGACTGTGCCAATATACCTCACGAAAGTGAATTTTCTTGAGTTCTGCCTGTCAGTGATAAGGAAAAAGTGGATTAATTCAAAGACAGGTCCACTAACTGTAAAGGCCTGTGGAGGTCACTCCTGAATATTAGTCCTTATTGGAGAAAAGAAGTGGAAATTTCTCTTAATTAATGTGAGTTAAAGAGAGAATATGACTTAAAGAAGACAGAAGATGGAGAGGTGAGGGTGGATGAATAAAATCTAAAAATACAGTGAAGAAGAACGTGAGAGTGGTAGAGAGATGACTGCAGCCAAGGGTCATTTTTCCAGCCATATGTAAAACATGCTTTTGGAAGATCTGCTTCTGGGAATATTGAGATCCACAGAGAAGCCTACACTTTGGTAAAGCCTATGAATTGCAAGTGCTTGTAAGGCACAGAGAAAAGTATCCTATTTCAAATTACCGCAAAGTGCCAGTAGAGTAAAACTATTTAGTGAATATTTCAGGTAATATGAGTGTCTCAAAAGACTTCCGCCTACAAAATGGCATCAAATGAAGACTTTCTCTTTAATAACTCATCTTCCTTTAACTGCAGCTGCTCCAGGGTCCAGATATAGAATTATTACATTATAAATATCAGGTTTCTAGGGTAGACCAATGGTACGCTAAAATGTCAGTTTGCCCAGTGCAAACACTTGACATACGTTGAGCTGAATAGGCAGTAATGAGGTTGGAGACTGTTTATTTCCTCCTGGTCATCTCTCTTTAGAATATTTTTCTGGGTACAGACTTGACAGGGTCTAGCTGGCACCATTTCATCTCCTCTGTTCGGAAACATTCACCTACTTAATGTGCAGGAAGCTGAACTGCTAATGCTCTGTATGAACTTGCGCATGGCTGGACTGTCACAATGATTCTTCTGTGGTCTTAATGAACTAGCCATGAGACCAATTACACCCTGTAAAAGCTGTAATGGTTAATTAAACTATACGTCTAACTGCAGTCAGTCAGACCTGGAAGCTACTGAAATACTAGGTTGTATATCTGAAAGTGAAATGAGACTGAAACACACAAGACTTCTTTCTCTTCCTAGATAGGTTGCTTTAACTTGTCCAGATGAGATGAGTGACAGAATAAATTCAAGAACATTTCCTTTTTAAGAGATGGGGAGTTTACTTGATTCCAAACCTGCCCCTAATGTTACTAATGTGCCACCTTTCTCACTTCAAAGAAGAGATGAAAATGGCACCCCACAGTGATCGTGAACACTGCTCTAAAAGTGCTTGCAATGAGAGGTTGATTTTTAGTTTAATACTCATCCTGCAAGCAGCAACTGCCTGATTTCTGTCCTTTTCCTACCATCTTCTCTCTCTGGGATTCAGGAGACTGTGGCAGCTCTGCAGCCCCATATTTACCTGGTGTGTCTGGCTACTTCACCCATTGCAGTGGCTGGATGTTGAGGGGAGCGAGGGGGTGCTGCAGTACCTTGTTTTAGCTGATTGGCATTTTGATGGGTGAGCTATGCAGAGCCTATGAGGGAAGATTCATGCCTAACATCTTGCCTTGGGGGAGTACTGTGGTTCACAGAATCCAGAATCTTTTGAGTTGGAAGCTACCCATAAAGCTCATCAAGTACGATGTTGGCCAGTACAGGGAACAAACCCATGACCCCGAGGTTATTAGCATCATCCTCTAACCAACTGAGCTAATCACAAGAGTTGTTCTCTCTGATCATGAATTCCTCTCAGACTTGTGGCCAGGTGTTATAGGAGCTTATCACATCTGGAAAAAGAGGGGCCGGGGTCAAGAAAGATCCTCCTCCAGTGGAGCTTAGACCACTCTCTGCCCAGGAGGGAGGAGGGGGAGAACTGCCATAGCAGCACAGAAAAGGCATGGGTGTGTTAACACCAGATGGACAGACAGATACCCCCCGGCTTTAGGTACTTCCATCAGGACAATGGTCAGGATCAAGAGGTGTCACCAGGACCACCTGTCAGAGCTTGCTCCCTTTCTTCCCTGGGAGCAGCAGCAGGAACACTGCCACTGCCTGACAGCCAGCTCTGTTGGACAGGATGAGTCATAACAACTAGCTTTCCCAGAGAATTTTTCATTTAGCTTCTAAGTTCTGGTAAAATCATCCACTGTGCTATTTTGTGTCTCTCAAAATCTCTGTGCCTATGTGAGGAAAAAAAAAAAATTACAGAAGATAGTCTAGGCATGATGAGTATCCCCCCAAAATACCCCCCAAAACAATCCAGAATGAAAACAAACATTAACTCTAGGAGCAGCTGGTTGTTTTTCCAGGCATAATCTTTCAATAGCTGCTTGAGACAAGAAGAAAAAATCCATTCCCAAAACAACAATTCACAACTATTGCATGTAACATCTATGGTCTACTAGCTAAGGCTGGTAGTTCTTTGTTTTTATTAATATAAATGCCCCTCCTCTGCAACAGGAAATGAGTGTTAATGACTTCAGTACAAGCTAGCATTAGTTTTACTTAGCATGTAAGTGAATGCTGCCTTCAAAAAGCCACCATAGAAATAGGGTTTGGGATTTTTTTCAAATGAGAAGCTATTTAATTTTCTTTTTGCATATTGTACATTTGAGGAAATGAAAATGTTCAGTCAAAAATGAATAAATAAATAAAATCTGGTAAGAAATGTTGTTTATTAGGCTATTATGTGTCTTTATAGCATTATAATTTCTTGGCTTTATTCATACTTTTTTCTCTCCAGCAGTGGCATTAATTTTCAATCCCTTCTGCTCTATGTGGGCTGTTGTCCAGTGACCTAAAAACTGACATGTGTTACAGATTTTGAACCATTACTATTTATACATGGGAGGGCACAGGAGGGGTTTTTTTAAGAGTTGAGGTGATGTCATGCTTTTATATACGTATGTACGTATGTGTGTATCTGTCTTATCTATCTATATCACATACACACCCTTTGCATATGTATGTGGGTGTGTAGTTTGCCTTCTGTAAATAATTAGACATGAAGTTTGTATTTAGGGAAACTGTAGAGTCTTGTGGGTGAGAGCAGGAACTTATGTGAACTGGAATTGTAGAAACTTGATTTTCTCTTTATCTTTTCTGCCTATGTGAGATGAAATTGTCCTCTGCTGGCAGTAGGTGGGGTATCCATTTCCCCTGAATGTTTGTAGTTGCTTGCACAGAAGAGGACTTTTGGCTTGAGTAAGATTTGACTAGGTTAATGCTGTGTCCTGTGACCACGGTCAAAGTAAATATTTTAAGATACCTGTGATGCTGAAGAGTTTAATTAGTTTTCGCACCAATAGACAGCTTGTGGCTGAAGAATATAATCTTATTGGGAGCAGTTAGGGACTTAGCCTCCAATATATAAAACAACTTAGTCAGTCCCATTTATTATGTAAAAACACCTCCCACACCACCTAAACCCCCCAAGTCAAGCAGGTAGTCAGTCACTGGCAGTGAGCACGTGGCCAAGGATGCTGCATGAGCCATGAGCCATGTCACTGCCACTCATTGGAGGTCTGCCTTCAGAGGACCTGCAGACCACAGAGCCTGCTCAGAAGGACTTTTTTTAAGTTACAGTTACAATAGGGCCAAAAAAGAATAGCAAACTATACAGCTTCACATTAATTGTGTAAGAATTGTTAATATAAGCAGAAAAAAGTAAACTATTTATCAAATCATAAATTATGTAGAACCTGCAGATACTACTTATTTACAGGCAGCAGAATAGTTTTCATAAAAGAATAAATAAATATTAAAAAGTGTCATTTTGCTTTTATATGCAATGACAGAAGACCTTGTGATGAAGTACTGTTGTTACTTGTGTTCCACTGGTATTCTCCCGCCTTTATCCTAAATATTCCAAATATAAGCATTCTACATACCTAATACGTGCATTCTGTAATTTGTGATGATTTGCTTATTCATAATTTGTCACCTTTTTCCAGCTGTATCGGATGCTGAAATATTAACCAAGAATTTTTTTTCCCCAATTTTTATTTTGTTGCCACATGAGCATCATTATAAATAATACATTTCTTGTTTCCATGTGTCAAAGATGTTTAGAAATAAACCTTTTTTTAACATTAGCAGCTGAGAATGCAAATATCCAGTCGCCACTTGTTTAGATGTTCTTTTATCGGAAACCCAACCGTTTGATTAGTTCTATTTAGGAGATGCTGGAGGCTCTGATGCTCTGTGAACACCTCTCTGGTCTTTAATGAACACTTCTGAATCCTCCAGCAACACAGAATCAAAGTCTTACTGTCTAAGCTGATATGGGTAGCTTTGTCAAAGGGGTGCATGTTATTTGCTGTGCTCAAGTTGACTTTAATTTGTCAGATGACACAGGTCCCCCCCCAATGAGAATCCATGTTCATAGTACAAGCTTATTTTCCCACCTGAAATTCCTTTTTGGAATTGTTCAACTGAATCACAGACAGGAATGATATGAGGATATTTAAGAGACCATTTTTCATGAGAAGTGTAACAGCACAGGAAGCCTGTAGCACCTGCGGTCACACAAAGGCAAGTACAATGTGTGATGAAGGGACTGTGCTGTGCTATGACCACGCAGCAGGAGCACCCAAGTTACACATGTGGTTTCTGTTTTATCTTTGTGTAGACTTTGCTTCTAAGGTAAAAAGAAAGACGTTATCTTTCTTTTAGATCAGAACATTATCACTAGGAGCTCATATGCAGACAGAAGGCAAAGCCTTGCATTGATGCATCTGACTCAGTATACAGAATAGTTAATGAATTTTCCTACATAAAGGCAAGGGATGGATGGGCAATTAGGTGTGATGATTAAGTAATTATGTAACCTTGTTTACCCCTTTAAACTGTGTGAAGGAAAAAGGTGGCATTAAAAAGAAGAATAGAAATTAGTCTGCTGCACACAAAAGCTAATTTGTCAGTAAGGGGAAAAAATTTTGCTACTCAGACACTCTGCCTTTATTAAGAAAATGGGATCATCAAAGGATTCAGAGAGAGTGACTTAAAGAAGCAAGAGCATGTAAAACAACTAATTCACAGGTACTAGGTAGAACATATACAGCTAACACACAACTAAAACACACAGAAATTAGTCGGAAGAACTACTATTTTTTCTTACACCCTAAATACCTGACAATGACAATACCTGACATCTGACAGGTCCATCGTTTTGAGCTTTTTGAACTGCAGAAGGCATTGAAGTAATTAATAAATTGGCTCATTTTGTTTAGTTCTGTAATGGATAAATCATGACAGGAGAAGAGTACATGAGAGTTAATGAATGCAGTATTTATACAAGCCCTGCAGGGCAACACGAAGAAAACATGCACATTAACAAACAGTCTAGTACCCGGGAAGTGCAAAATAAACTGACTCCATAGAAACCCTAGGATGAGTAGGGATAAATATAACTTTAATTCCTTATTTGGCTAATTCTACAATGCTTTATGAGATTAACCTGTTACTGTGTGTTTGGGTGATTAACCTGTTACAGGTTGTAATTAACCTTTTAGTTACCATGTCGGTAAATCATTTTTTGCTACATGCTCACTCTAGGCTTATGGACAGAAAAGCGAACTGTTCCTTCGTGCATGTCTTGTGACTTCACTCTCCTTGTAATTCTTCCTCTGTCCTCTGGTTCTAAAGCTGCTCTCGATTTTGGCTCAATTTACATCCCAATCTTTTGTGCCTTTGTCATTCTCTCCTGTGACTCATGCAGCTCTTTGCTCAGATGTGCAGATTATCTGAGATATTTTATTCTTCTTCAGCTTAATTATTTTTAATAGTACTTTCAGGTTACACTGAGTGAAATTAGGTATTAAGTTTCAATCTACTGTTAAACAATTTTAATAATATTTTTAATATTCAAGACATTAATTTAAGCATTAGTTAATGGTAGACTCAATGAGACTTGACCTTTTTATTAGAAAACGCAAGGGTTTCATGTTTCTTATATAGCCTTTCCTCTGGATATTTCTTTAGACACTAGACAGTGTTGTATGGTTTCTCTTTTTATGTAACAGCTGTATCTAGGATACTTAGCAAGATATTATGTGCCATCCACAGCATTTTGTTATATACCAAAGTTCTGTTGTAAAGCTGGCATTTCCATTAGAGTAGATCAGTGAGTTTTAGTCATCAGAGGCCTATTACCATTATTTTATCACTTATTTTTTCCCAGCAGAGTAATCGCTTTCTCATTGATCTGGACATACAACTGATAGATGGATATAGGGAAGGGCTGTAAGCAGCAGGCTCCAACTGCATTAGATTGATGTATCAGGCAGCTTCCAGCTGGGTGTGATAGGAAGATTACAGGGCTCCAACTGTATCTCTGTACAACTCAAAGTAAGCCCTGTAAAATCTATGTGAAAGATTCAACATTGAATCCTCCAGAACTTCCCATTACAGAGGATGCAGGAAGTACTGAAAAGGGAACCTTAATTTTCAAAGACATTAAGATTCAGCACATCATCAGTTTACGTACTGTGATTCTATCTGTAAGTATAGAACTTTGAAACAAAAATAATGAATTAAATTACCCAGAAAAACTTTCCCACTTTACTTCCAGATGTGCAAGTTATTTTCCTTAATAATAGTAGCAACAGGTGATATCAATAACAACAAAATTGCCCAAGCATGCAGTGCCACTGTGTCCCTGTCATGCTCTTGACTCTGTGGGAGCCCTTTGTTTGCCACCTGCAGCCTCTGTCCAGAAGTGAACCCAAACACAGGTTTATCTTTAAAAGCAGATAGGTAACTAGAAAGTGGTGACAAGTTTTTTTGCCTCTTTTATATCATTTATAAAATACTATTTTCTGTGAGTATTTTTAGTATAAATTGTATCTGTTTGTATGACACATGTAAAAATTACACCATAAGAGACAACACCAGTATATAAATTGACTTATTTTCCTTCGGTACTTCCAGTCAAGTTTTTATAAACACTTATTTAGCACAATTTAATGTTTGTAAAGACAAAATATTGTAATTAGATACCCGTCACTGAAGGTTGGTCAAAAAGAAACCAATAAAATTATCGACTAGTTTGTAAGTGTTAGAGTGACTTAAAGACTTGGATTTTCTTCCCAGACAAACTTGTATTTCATCTTGACTTTAGGACCTAGCCTCACTAATGACTTTGGCACAGTCTCATATAATTGATTTTATATAAAATCAACTGGTCAAAAGTTCAGAATAAACAGACATGTCTGCATTGTTGGTACAAAAGTAGCAGCTGTAGGATAATACTGTTTTTTTCTCATTTTCTTTCTATTTCACAGATCTGTCTGTTTGCACTCATTCGTTGAGACTGTACAGTTTACCGAGTGACTAACAAATACAGATTCCTGGTTTATTTGCGGTTCTGAGAAAGCCAAGTCAGTGTAATACATGCAACAGAAACACTTGGGTAGCGTAGTTAATCTATTTGTAAATATTTGGGGGTTTTATGAAAACCAACATTTTTGTTAAATTAGTACTGCAGTAGTTTAATGTAAAGAATTCCGTAAAATCCGGTAAATAGTTAAAAGATGTAGAAGAGCAGATTTTGGCTTGGTAGAATCCCATGGGAGACTGCCCTGGAGGGCAGAGGGGCTCAGAGCACGAGAACAGTCCTTTCCAAGTTGCAGGAAATCAGGCGTGGCAGGAGATCAGGATAAGCAGAGCTCACACATAAAACTAAGTGCATCAAAGGGGGTAGCAGATGTGGGCTACCAAGGAGGAACACAGATGGATTGTCCAAATTTGCATGGATGGAGCAGGGGTGTAGAAAAGCCACAGTTTAGCTGGAGCTGAAACTGGGAAGTATGAGAGGGCTGAAAGTACAAGTTTCTGTACATACTTCTCGACAAAAGAAATGCTCAGAAAAATGTAAGCCCACTCCACAAAGGGGTTGTACTGACTGGTTGGTTACCTCAGGTTTTTCTTGTCTTCCTGTTTTTTCCTGGTAATTCTGGCCTTAGCTCAGCTTCTGAGCCAAGTGGCAGAGTTCAGGGGAGTGAAGAGTTACTTACAGTGGAGAAAGATAGAAAACCATCTTGATAGTTTTGGTAGAAAATTATCAAGACTGATAGGTTTTAGGCCAGTTGGACATACACAAGTCTGATGGACCAGACAGGCTGCACCAGAGAGTGCTGGGGGTGAGGCTGACAGAGGTCATCGCGAGGCCACCCTCTGTCATCTTCAAAGAGGTTCACAATGACAGGAAAGAGGCCAACATTGATTCTAGCCTCAAGAAAGACAAGGAGGAGGATCTAGGGAAGGTTATATAGCATATCCTCCTGGAAACCCTGTCCAAATACATAAAGATCAAGAACAATAATTGGGAACAGCCAGCATAGAGTTACCATGGGCAAGATGAGCCTGACCTTCTGGGTTGCCTTCTCTGATGGGTTGGCTGGCTGTGTGGGTAAGAGAGCAGGTGATGTTGTCTACCTCTGACTTCAGCAAGGCCTCTGACCTTGTCTTCCATAGTTTCCATCCAGAGAGATTGGTGAAATATGAGCTGGATTGAAAGATGGGTGGGAAATTGCTGAGAAGGATTGGGAGATATCTTGTTACTGTGCCTGCTGGGTTGCTGTGAAGCAGACTGAGCCAGGCTCTTCCCAGAGTCATACAGCAAAAGGAGAGAAAACAGACATGAGCTACAATGCAGGAGATCCAGATCAGGGGTAAGGAAAATGCTTTTCACTGTGAAGGTGGGCAGACAGTGGAGCAGAGTCCCAGAGAGGTAGTGGGATCCCCTTCCTTGGCCCTATGCAATCTGCTGTAGTTAATGCTGCTTTGAAGAGGTCCCTTCTAAACTGAATCGCTGTCATTCCCAACAATTTCAAGGAGTATTGAGCGTTTACTTCCTTTCAAATTTACAGTGATGTAAAGGAACATAACAGAGTGTAATGTCATTTTAAGCATCATTTCTGAAGAACGTGTGAAGATGCTCTCTGTGCTGTAAGGCAGCAGACCAACCCTGAGTCACAGGAGAAGCCATGTGTGTAGTTATTACTTGACCTGCATATATATCTGTCTGAGACAATAGCATCATTCTCCCCCTGTGTAAACACATACAGTTTCTCACTAGGTAATTAGGGCTGGGTTTGTGAAGCTGAAGGAAAAACTGAGAAGGGGAGGATGAAGGCTGAGGGCTGCAGCAGCAGTATCACTACCTTTCTTTCCAGTGGCATTGACAGCAGAGGTACAGAAAATCAGAACAAAGGCAATTTACTGAATCTTCTTCTTTACATTTTTTGTAGGTGAGATTGAAACTTTAGATTTTACTTCTGTGAAAACTGAGCTAATTTAGTGTGCTTTGAATAAATATCTGGTAAGACTGTTGCACCAGATTACTGTAATTGCAGAGAAAGAAGAAAAGACTTGTAAATGCAGTAAAAATGAACAAGCTTCCAATATATGCACCTAATTTTTGTATTCCTGGAATGCTGCCTCAAGCCTTCCCAGCATAAAGCAACCATTATTTCTGAAGCTATAGCTAAATTGAATGAATGTTTTGCCAAGCAACTATTTTGAGAATTCAGTTCATCTAAATGAAAAAAAAATCCAAACCCCTAACCCCTAAATAGCAGGTTTTGTAAAGTATCTAAAATTGATTTTCAGACATGTGTCTAGGGGATAACAAGGAATTTAGATGTCTGAAACAACTAGTGTATGTCAAAAAGACAATAGAGGGTTATTTACTTTTGCATAAATGTGAAATATTCACTAAGTGGTAAAGGACTTGTAACCTGGTTTTGCTGTTTTTCATGAATAAACATCTCCAAAGCTGGTTGGAACTGGCAGTGTTTAGAAGCAAACCCAAAAATGTAAAAACTTTTGTCTCTTTTGCTCTGTTAGTTTTTCTCCCAGCCTTCAATTGAATAGTTTATAAATGTTTTGATGAAAGTGTTGTACTGTTGGGGTAGCAGGCAATAAAAAAGCTAACTAAAAGCAAAACATTTAAGATGAAAGTCAGTTTAGGGCAGATGGTTTAAAAGTGATATTTAAAATGAATGGGCTAACAATAAATATTTGAAAATAAAGTTTGCAACAAAAATAGCAGTACCTACACTGAGCTGTCTAAGAAGAAGTTTAATTTAAAAGATTTATTTGTCCATTACTGATTGTTGGGTATTCTTTTGATGGTAAGTTTATATGCTGTGGGTACTGTATTTGTATTGCTGCAATTGATGACTAATTCCTGAACACAGGAGAATTAGTTTCAGTGAAACAGTAAGAATGAAGTTTCAATGAGTTATCATAGGAGACTTACTTTGGCTCACATTCCTATCTAAGGCACTGCTCCTGGCTTTATTTATCCTTTTAGTAAGTTCCACTAGGGCTGAATATCGCCTTTTCATTTTAGTAACTGCTGCAGTGCTTGTGTCCCACACCCTGAGTACAGGTCTCAGAAACATCCCTTTTAGATTGAGTGGAATTTTTCGTATACGTAGCTATTTATGTGGAGAAGCATTCAAACTTGAAGCCCAAGTGTCTTCCAGGGAAGTAATTCCCTGTCATTGCTTGTAACGATTTAAGGTCTATTTAATTATGCTGAGATAAATTGAGTGAAAGAAAATAATTTGCTTTCAATCATAAAATCTGGCTGCTCTAGTAAGCAGTAAGTTAGTGAGTTTATTAGGTTGAAGGAATAGGTTTGTACTTGTATTTATGGTCCTAGAAAGTTTGTATAATGAAGAAGTACCCTTAATCTGTCATTCATAAATTCTGTCACCTCTGGCAGAATTCCAGGCAAATTTATAGAGTGGTTTTCAGACAAATATGGTAGTAAAGTAAAGCTTTTATATTAGTTCATTTTAGTGCTGAGCAAACTAGTTCAGACTTGATAAGGATCTGTATTATATTTATCACAGAATCACATAATTAACTAGGTTGGAAAAGACCTTTGAGATCATCAAGTCCAACCTGTGACCTAACACCACCTCATCAACTAAACCATGGCACTAAAACTAAAACCACAGCCAGTCTTTTTCTAAACACATCCAGGGACAGCGACTCCACTGCCTCCCTGGCGAGCCCATTCCAATGGCCAATCACTCTTTCTGTGAAAAATTTTTTCCTGATGTCTAACCTAAACTTCCTCTAGTGCAGTTTCAGACTGTGTCCTTTCATTCTGTCACTGGTTGCCTGGGAGAAGAGACCAATCCCCACCCAGCTACAACCTCCTTTCAGGCAGTTGTAGAGAGCAATAAGGTNCAGGATCTGACATTTGGACTTGTTAAATCTCATGCTGCTGGATTCTGCCCATTATCCAGCCTGTCCAGGTCCCTTTGCAGAGACCTCCTACCCTCTAATAGATCGACACTTGCTCCCAACTTGGTGTCATCTGCAAACTTGCTAATGGTGGAGTCAATTCCCTCATCCAGATCATCAATAAAGATATTAAACCGGACTGGGCCTGACACTGATCCCTGAGGGACACTGCTAGTGACTGGCTGCCAACTGGATGCAACACCATTCACCACCACTCTCTGGGCCCAGCCATCCAGCCAGTTCTTAACCCAGTGGAGAGTGCATCTGTCCAAGCTACAGGCTGCCAGCTTTTTCAGGAGGGTGCTGTGTGGGACAGTGTCAAAGGCTTTGCTGAAGTCCAAGTAGACACATCCACAGCCTTCCCCATATCCACCAGGCAGGTCACTTGGTCCTAAAAGGAGATCAGGTTGGTCAGGCAGGACCTGTCCATCCTAAATCCTTGCTGGCTGGGTCCTATCCCTTGGTCGTCTTGTAGTTGCCATGTGATCACACGCAAATGATCTGTTCCATAATCTTTCCTGGCACCAAGGTCAGGCAGGTTTATTCTGATCCTGGGCCAATCCCTTATTTTTAAGAACTGAAATCAAGTTCAAATCTTGAGATCTTGAAACATTTTTCACTTCTGACAGACCTGAAATTCCAAGTGGCCAAGGACCACATAAGACTAAGCTTGTGGTATTTTTAACCACAGAAATACTAAGAATTTGTAAAGGAAAGGTTATGTGCCTTTTTTGTTTATTTTTAGGGGGTGTTGTGTGTTGAGGTTTTTCTTGTTTGCTTGGTTTGTTTGGAGTTTTGGGGTGTGTGGTTTTGTTTGGGTTCTTTTGGTTGGTTTCTTTTATGTTTTTTTGTTTTTCATGTGGTTGGGTTTTGATTTGCTTTGGTTTTATTTGTTTGAGGGTTTTTTCTAGAAGACCTTTTCCATCTTGTCAATGATAGCTAAAACTTCAGGTAAAACTTAACCAGCATTCTGGATAATGGCACACATTCGACACTTCTCCGGTGGTTTATCTGAGATCAGATCATTTTGTACCTGTAGGATTACTTGTGTAAATGGAAGAAGTGTTTATCTTTTCTATTTGGAGTACACAAATGGGTTTTTTAAAACTATTTCTGTGCAGAATAGATTCTACAAACAAGGGTAGTTACAGGTCATCCAGAGAAATAGTTGCATCATACGTTTTCTTCTACAAGTTGTACCTGAGAACCTCTCCTAAAATTTGAAAACACTGGCCTTGAGAGGCAGTTATAATTGCCTATGACAAGCATGCTTAAAATAGCAGATAATTTCCATACATTTCAAGCTAAAATAGGATTTGAGAGATTAATTTGAGTTTATGAGTGATTATGCAGTAAGTATGCATAGTGTGCCTGCCATTTGTGTTTCAACATAGTAATATGAGGTCAGTTCAGGCCACATGTGATGGCCATTTTGAACATATCTCTTGCTGATTTTGGGCCCTTCCCTGGGCTAAGCAAGTCTGTCTCCCTCAGCAGTTCCTCACAGGGCTGCTACTCCTGGCCTGACCATCCTGGAGCTTTCCTGGACCTACTCCGGTTTCTCCTTGTTTCTTGCATTGGGTTTGTGTGGCAAAGTTTTGGTAGCAGTGGAGCTACAGGAGTGGCTTCTGTGAGAAGCTGCCAGAAGAATGCCCCCATGTCTGAGGCTGAGCCCATCAGGTGAGGTGGCAGTGCCTCTGGGATTTTTATCAGGTTTTTGCAAATGGCTGATGGTTTGAGTCATTAACCTTTAACATCTCAGTCTCAAACAAGCAGGTAGAAAACTTAAAAGTGAAGTTAAGACTGGAAAAAAGAGGCAGGGGGAGGGGGAAGGTGTTTTAAGACTTGGTTTTATTTCTCATTATTCTACTCAGATTTGATTGGTGATAAATTAAACTAATTTCCCCAAGTCAAATCTGTTTTTCCTGTGGTGAGTGATCTCTCCTTGTCCTTATTTCAACTCATGAGCCTTTAATTATATTTTCTCTCCCCTATCCAGTTGAGGAGGGGAGTGACAAAGCAGTTTTGGTGGGTACCTGGCATCCAGCCAGAGTCAACCCATTCTAAGGCCCCAGCAGTTCAGTGAGTGCTGAGTAAAGGGAGAAGACTCAGTAGGAGGTTTCTTACCACAGAAGCACAGGTCCAGCCGCCTTGCTTGTGACTAGGCAATGCATAAATAAGAAGAGTATTTTACAAGCTAGTAATAAAACAATTTGCTGTGTAATAGCACAATAAGGGGAGAAGGCACACTGAACCAGCCAGCAGGCACAATGAGCAGATCAGCACTCTCTCCTCCCTTATTGCTGTGCACCCTGGCCAGCAACTGGACAAGTGGGGGGCCCTATAGTTGTTGTGCAGGCTTAGGTGAGCAAAGTACAGGATTATACAGGTGGAGCAGGGCAGTGCACAGGGAAGGACTTGCCAGGTGTCACCTTGCAATATGTAGCCTGCCCATCAGGGCTGTCCCATGCAGAACAGTATTTTGGAAAAGAAAAAAGTCCATGAGCAGCTTTCATGTTTTCATTGGTCATTTTCTGCAATTCTAAAATTTTAGACAGACTTGCTTTTTATTCTTTCTCACCTTTTAGAAGTTCAGGATGCAATTTTAAACTGAATTGTGAACAGCTGTTCTGCAGAACTAGATACAGAACTGCATGAAGATTTATATTCTCTAATGTCCGATACAGCCTTTGGCTTAACAGAACCACTGCTCTCTGGTTTTGCAATTACAGTGGCCCTGTCTGTTCTGACATCTCAGCAGGGAAAAACAGATTGATTCATCAGTAGTTCATTTTTGAGCCTGTAAATCTACCAAGTGTATGGAAATGACTTTATTAAAAACTAATGGCATATCATACCCATCCGTCGGAGCAGTTATTTTATGTTCAAGCTTCTCAACAGTTAAAGGGATTTCGTTTCTCTCAGTTTTTATAGGGTAATGACCATGAAACTTATTTTTATCAGACTGAAATAATAAATTCATTTACCATTTGCTGTTTAGTAATAAATTGATTTGGGAAGAAGAGACTACAATATGCAGATTATTTCAATGCAAGTATATGGATTTGTGTAAATCCGTATATTTCAGTGATTGGAAGATGAAGCAAAAAGCACTCTGGCAGCTCTTGATTTTTAAAGTTCTGTTTCTATTTATAAATTCTGTTAGGAAGGCACAGCCTAAGCAGAAAGACAAATTCAAATCACACTTTTTATGTAATCGTGCTCATTTCTCTAAGGATCTGAAATGTCCCATTCATCAGTTCTGTTATCTCTTGGTTTGATGAGCACTTAAAGCTGAAACATGTAGCTATCTTAATCTACTCTGAGATATAATGCTTTTGGATACATAAATTAGAACCTGCACTAAGGCAACCACATAATTTCTTATGCGCAAGGCAGCCTTGATGAGGTTAGATATTTTTCTACCTTTTCTTAAGCTAATTAATTTTTGAAACCTCATTTGTTTTTTATTGGTTTTGCCCTCCCTATACAGTCCGAAAGAAAAAAAAAAAAACTACCCCAGAAGATTTTACCTGATGAATTGGACATTATAATCAATTTTGTGTGCTTATCAGGTGTTGCAAATGGATGAGAGAGGGATATTAATGGTAAGATAGTTGTGGAAATGAACAAATCACAAGTGCAATCAATCTCACTTGTGTCTTCAGGGAGGAGTGTACCGCAGGGTTTAGCATGAACACGACAGCTTGACAATTCAAGGTTACTTCACTTTGAAAAATGAAGTCATAGGTAGCATGTGGTGACAAGATCATAGCCCAGAAAGGTAACTGGGGTAGTATGGACCTCACAAAGGAGGGGTCAGTGGCTGCCCAGGGCTGGGTGCTATGGGGATTTGCACTCTGGGATCCTGCAGCCTTGTGCAGCAGCTCCCAAGGATGCTACTCCTGAGATCCAGCCCGAGCCACCCATGTGTCTGCTTATCACCTCTGTTCCTTGCCCTCCCTCCAGGCAATACCAGTCCAACATACTTGACTTTGATTTTAAGGATAGAAATTATCATATGGGAATACTTGAGAAGAAAAGTAGAAATGTGCTTCTTGCTATTGAGGGGTAAAAAAACCCCCTTAGTTAATACAGCTTTGATAAAAGTAGTTACAGTTTGCATCGCTACAGTAATTTTATTCTGGGTGGTTATGCCTGTGTTAAGATGTATTTGTTTTCATCAAAGATGGTGAGACCCAACAGATGTAGGAGGAAGATTAAATAACAAAAAAAAGGAAAGCAAACAAAAGCCTTGTCTTAAAGTACACTTTTACATATGAAACAGTAATATTGTTGGGAGAAAAAAAAACCCTCTGGTTCTGTACTGCTACTTGAAAACATTTATCAGAGCTTTTTGTTTATAATTGTCGTGGGTTTTAAACACCTGTTAAGGGTGATGTAAATAAGATTTTCAGACAAAGTGAAGCCAGGAGAAAACTGACACCTCTTCCAAGGTCCTCAGAAGACATGACTTGGGGACAAGACGGTCAATCCTTCCCACACAAGATTCTGCTTTCTATCCCATGTAGGAAGACCCAGCTGACCCATAGCTCTCCTTGGCACCTGCAGCAAACATGGTAGGTGTCAATCAGAAGTGAAGGCAGTGTGGCACCTACCATGGTGACTTTTAGATGTTTGAGGTATTGGTTTAAAATGCTAAGCTATGCAGATGTACAGAATAAGCAGCTTGTTGAGAAATAACTTTGGATGGCCAAGGAAATCACTGCTGAAAGGGCTTCACATCTGAAGATCTAACTGGAGTTGTTTGGGTCCTGGTTTTATCTTCATTTGCCAGCTTGATTCACAGAATCACACAGAATATGCTGAGTTGGAAAGGACTCACAAGGAACATTGAGTCCAACTCTTAAGTGAATGGCCTGTACAGGGCTCAAATCAAGGACCGTGGTGTTATTAACACCAACTGAAATGTAAGCTTCCTTAAGTTCAGGCTCTGTGTTAATCAGGAGGAGATCTCAGCCCTCTGCTTCTTCTTACAGCTTTATAGAGGGCATGTGGTAGGTCTAGGCATGACTTCACTTTGCATGGCTACATGCTTGGTTTTTTTTTAAAAAATCATCTCTGGGGTTTATAAATTTATTTCAAGGAACAGTAGCAGGTTCCACTTGTATTTTCTAGAAAAATAAGATGAAACCTTATTTCCTACATTTAAACTGACAAAAATTTAAGTCATACACAGCAGGAACATGAGTATAACTTGGATGCTAAAATTTTAAGAGCACAAAGACAACAGTTTGAAAAGCCTGACCTGCATCTGAAAGCAATTAATTAATTTAAACTGAACAATCAACCACTTCTTGTTGATGTACTCCCTCTTTTGTGACAAATTGATTAAGTCAGTAGTATTAATGAGGTCAGCCTGTTCTGGGATATTTCTGACTCTAGAATTAGTGAGGTCCAACGTTATTGAATTAGGAGCTGCCATATTCTGCTTAGAGGTTGTAAAAGCTTGTCAAGGCACCTTAATTTGAAGGGCTGTAAGATTTTTAGTATAACACTTCAGCTTCTGACAGCATGGCACAATGGATACCCATGAAGTGAGCAAAATGCAGCAATAATAAAAACTTCACATTTTGGCAACAATCAGAGCTCATGATACTGCAAGCATGTGACCAGTCTGTGTGCAAAAGGAAAGGAGTGTAAAAAGTTCTTCATCCATAAGAAGCTATAAAGTAATGCAAACTCACAATATATTGTTTTGTTTACCTTAACATTTAAAGGTTATTGGCTTTTTTTTTTAAGATGAATTCAGAATCTAAAGGAATCTGATAAGGTTATAGAAGTATTACTTTTATCTCCTCCAGAGATGAAACAAAGCCAAAAAAACAGTTTGCCACTAGTTTGCTAGTGACTAAGAGGGAAGAGCTCTCTTTCTGTATAATCTTCTGAATTTCCTTCTGCTCCTTTCACATGACCCAAATGAAATTTGAAGGTCTCTGAGCTTTAGAAAAAGGAACTACTAGTTTTAGTAGTAGTAAACCTCTTTGAGATGTACATTTTACACTGTCTGAGAAAAGGCAAACTATATTAGTATGTCTTCTATGCCTATTGGCCTATTCTACTAATAAACTACTGATCTATCTATGGCCTCTTCCTAAAACTTAAGCCTTGAATAATTAAATTAGCCTGTTCTAAACCTCTGGCAGTCTTGAGGACTGTTTATATCTATTTTATACCCAAAAGCACTCAATAAAATCACACCAAACCTCAAACCTCTGTGTTCATGAATTTACCCAAAAGTCATGTTGAGATAACCATCTATTGTCCTGTGATTGAAGGGATATGTACACTCTTGTAATTACAGTAGCCTGGAGCTTTACAGTCTTTGCAGTTTGAATACAGAAATTTTGTGGGGGAAAAAATTGAAAACAAGGTAATTGAATAAAGACTTATAACTGTATTTTGTGTACATGGATGTAATCTGTACACATCTAAGCATAAGGAAATTTCATTTAATTTCACCTGCATTAAAAAATATGCTCTAAATAATCTGCTGTAAATAAATGTGTATTTAGTGCCCATGCCAGTAATTTTTTTTTCCAAATCAGTTGACTAACAGCATCAACCAACAATGCATGTTTTGAGCTCTTTGGTTTTCATTTTCTCTTTCAAATGTTAACATTCCAATCCTTGGCTTTGATCTTTTTGTGTTAGGAATAAAAAGTAGGAGATAATATGGACATTGCTTTCACATCCGTTGGCTCTGCCTTAGAAGTTAAACTGGACTATTTTGGTTTAAAACACTGAGTCTAAAGCTGCTATACCAGGGGAAACTCTATAAAGCAAGGACAACGGAGCTGACATTTGAAGAACTGGACCATTGTGTCACAAGATAGGCCAATAGATGTCAATCTAAACCCTATGGAGAAAAGCAAACTAATGAGTCAGAAACATACTGATGCTGTGTGTTTGCCCTCCAGACCTGCAACATTTGTTGGTTTCAGGGAAAGAATAACTTAAAGAAACTCAACCTGGAATTTAAGTTTAAATGTTTTCAAAGGTTATGATGTTTTAAGGGAAGATACTGTTTATCACTCATTAAAAAAAAATGTGTTGAAAGTATTGTTGTGCCTGAAGCAGCTCACTTCCCTCTTCCTACCCTCAAGAAAGCCCAAAGAGTGCATGAAAAGAGCTAAATTAAAGGGAACTACTTTCTACAGTCTAACCTAATAAATTACTCCTGTCGCATTACCTAGAGATACCTTTAGAGAAGGTAGATCCTACCTGCCTGCATCTGGGGCAGGGAGCTGGCAGTGAGGACAGTGAGAAAAGGGGCCAGGACTGGCAGCCTGGAAGCCCAAATGTGCAGGATGGTTCATGAGTCACTAACTTTCTCTGGCCCTTATGGACTTCTGTGGCCTGCCTCAGGTTATCCACTGAAAGCCCTGGCCATGTGTTCTCATCAAATGCAAATGGTTTACCTGAAGATCACCCATCCTCCACAAACAATTTCAACACATGGATTAAGTAGATCAAAACCAAAATAGGCATAGTGCTTCAGTGCTGCTGATGGTCATTGTTGTATCCACTGTAGCCGCTACAAAAAGGGTTATATACAAATTTATGGCTAATTTATGAAAAGTTTTCTGGTTTGATTTTTTGCGGACCCTGAAACTTAGTCAATTACCTGCTGAATTACAGAATCATCGAATTGCTTGGGTTGGAAGGGACCTTAAACATCATCTATTTCCTACCTCCCTGCTTTAGTCCAGGATGCCGCTCACTAGATCAGATTGCTCAGGGCTCCATCCAGCCTGCCTGTGTTGGGTTTGTGTGGCCAGGTTTTGGTAGCAGTGGAGGCCGGGGGGGTGGTGGTGGTGGTGCAGGGATGGCTTCTGTGAGAAGCTGCTAGAAGCTTCCCCCATGTCCAGCAGAGCCAATGCCAGCCAGCTCCAGGGTGGATCTGCTGCTGGCCAACGCTGAGCCCATCAGGAGTGATAACATATTTAAGAAGGATAAAAAAAAAGCTGTTGTGCAGATGAAGATTGGAGCCAGAGAAGAGCAGAGGGAGAACACATGAACAACAATGCAGACACCAAGGTCGGTGCAGAAGGAGGGGCAGAAGGAGCTCCAGGCTCCAGAGCTGAGGTTCCCCTGCAGCCCGTGGTGCAGACCATGGTGGAGCAGCTGTGCCTCGGCAGCCCATGGGGGACCACAGGGGAGCAGAGATTCACCTGCAGCCCGTGGAGGAGCCCACACTGGAGCAGGTGGGCGCTGGAAGGAGGCTGTGACCCCATGGGACGTCCATGTTAGAGCAGGGTCCTGGCAGGGACCTGTAGCCCATGGGGAGAGGAGCCCACACTGGAGCAGAATTTTCCTGGTAGGACTTGTGGCCTGTGGGGGACCCACACTAGAGCAGCCTGGATCTGAAGGACCGTACCCTGTGGAAAAATGACCCACATGGCAGCAGTGTTTGAAGAACTGTTGCCTGTGGGATGGACTCATGCTGGAGGGATGGACTCATAGGAGGGACCCCACAGGAAGCAGGGGAAGGACTCCTCTCTCTGAGCAACTGCAGAAACAACAACTGACCATAACCCTCATTCCCTGTCTCCCTGCACCACTGGGGAAGAGCAGGTAGAACTTAGAAGGAGGGAGGGGGGGAGGGAAGGTGTTTTTTAAGATTTATTTTACTTCTCATTCTCCTGCTCTATTAGTAATAAATTTAATTAATATCCCCACTTTGAGTCTGTTTTGCCTGTGACGGGGATCAGTGATGGTCCTTATCTCAACTCAGGAACCCTTTGTTACATTCTGTCTCCTTTGTCAGGCTGCAGAGGAGGGTGAGAGAATGGTTTTACTGAGTACCTGGCCTCCAGTCAGGGTTAACCCACTACACTGGTCTTGAGCACTTCTAGGGATGAGTCATCCACAGCTCCTCTGGGTAACCTGTTCCAGTGGCTCACCACTCTCTCAGTAAAGAATTTATTCCTAGCATCTGACCTAAACCCACTACCCTCTTTCACTTTTAAACCATTGCCCCTTGTTCTGTCACTATCTGCCCATATAAAAAGTCCCTCTCCCTCCCTTTTATGAGCCCTGTTTAGGTATTCGAAGGTTTCAGTGACATCTCCCTAGAGCCTTCAC
Source organism: Calyptomena viridis (assembly GCA_013390005.1). NCBI lineage: Eukaryota > Metazoa > Chordata > Aves > Passeriformes > Eurylaimidae > Calyptomena > Calyptomena viridis. The sequence goes on from WEIV01024912.1 coordinate 95,962, forward strand.
TTCACATATGGCTCTTTCTTCGTGGGATGAAATATCTATATTATGGTTCTGAAGGAGTGTTTTTTGTTTGTTTTTATAAAGTAAACACTAACTTTAGATTTCCAGACCTGACAGCCTTCTGTCTTGCTAGATTTCAGGGTTCCACAAAGCAGGAAAGATGCACTTACTACTTACCACTATTAGATTATCGTGTTTCTACAGCAGCCCCCTCTGAGGTGCCCAGAGAGAGGGAGGTTGTGCACAGGTGTGCAGTTCACTCCCACTTTGTCAGTCAGATATTCCAAGTTGGTTGCACTGGCTGGCTTTAATTAATACTATATATTGGACCGGAGAAGACACAGGCATCAGGCAGTGCTATTAGGAGTCTAAATTTATTTTACTTCTGTAAAACAGAACAGGAATGCAAAATAAGTGGCAACAATGATGCAGATATCAAAGTGCCAGCTTGTTTTCTGAGAGTCATCATGGCAAAACTGGGAATTTTTATTATAGAATTTTAATTCAATGGGAAGGTCTGTCTCCAAATCAGCATGTCTAAAATATATGCCATTTTACTTCTTTTGTAGGAGTGGTCAGAGGCAATAAATGTTTTTTGAAATCAGAAAATGTTGAATAAGTAGGAGATGTAAATTTATATGATTTACACAGAGGCATTGAAAGCCCATAGCATTTTCAGGTATTTTTGCATATACTTTGAATGCAGACTTGTGCTTTTCTGACAGATTGTGCTGGATCATTATAGTACCTAACAGGTGTTTTCAATGAACATTTTTAAGAAAAGGCTGTATCTGCAGCAAACCCCTAGCAATATGTGAACTATTCTTAATCATAGGGTAAACAAAAGTAGCAGCAGGGTAAAAACAACACTGAAAGAGAAGTTCTCATGTTCTCTGATGAGTTTCTTGGTAGGGTTTTGATGATACCAGTGTTTTCAAAGCCATGTTAGAAATGCTAGCAAGTGGAAGTGTCTGGAGTCAAAACAAAAAAAAAAAACATACTTTTTTAAAAGATGATGTGAATATATAAAACATGATGTGAATATATATTTTGAGTAAATGTACAAGATTTTCTACTTTTATTGGAAATAGAAATCCCACTATATACTTAAGGCTTTGTTTAGGTTGTCTTCCACTTTCGATTTTATTTCGTTTGGTTTCTTTTGGCCATCGGAATAGCTGCCCAGGGGGGTGCTAGAGTCACCATCCCTCAAAGTGTTTAAAAAGAGACTGAATGTGGCACTTAGTGCTATGGTTTGGTTGATAAGGTGGTGTTAGGTCATAGGTTGGACTTGATGATCTCAAAGGTCTTTTCCAACCTATTTAATTATGTGATTCTTTTGATTCTGCAGATCTAGATTTGAGTGTACTTCTCAGGTGACCAGTAGCAAACACTTATGAACTACTTCACAACCTGAAGACTTTATCTTCTGTGAAATAAATGACATCATGTACGACATGATCACAGATCTTACAGAATTAGATGACAGGATGACAGTACGTTACTCACAGTTCAGATGGCTGCAACAGAGAATGTAATGAGCCATAATGCTATTATTTTTCATGTTAGAATTTTAATACTGTGTTTTCTACAGCTCTTAATATATCATGTATTAAACATGTTTCAGAAAGCACAGTGAGTTGTGTATTCATAGTGTCATTAAAGGAAAACAGTCTGACAACTGTAAGGAATGATGAAAATCCATTCTGTGGCCCCTTTCTGTTCTTTTTCATTGAGGTTGTTAAAAGGAAACATAACAACCTGGAAGGACCTCACATTTAAGAGGTGTTGTGATCGTAAGTCAGAGGTAATAGCTTGATGCCTTGTGCTGCAGGCTGGATTGCAGACATAGCCCACAGTGTCTGGACTTCAGTGTACAAGAAGATAGGTCACTGTACTCAACCACTGTCACTCTCTTCAGGGGAAATGATAGCAGAGATATGCTTTTTTGTGTGTGTGACTTGGAGTACTTTGTCGGGGTCCAAGTAGAAAAGGCCAATTATTTTTGCTTTCTGGAGGAAGATTAAAAATAGGATTTTTGGAATCCTGGAACCAATTTTTCTGGGGGGAGAGTATTTTTGAACCAGTAATGCTCTTGACTGCATATTTTTATCACAGATACCTCAAAGCTGTCATGCCAGAGAGCAGAGTGAAAATAGTGCCAGCAACAAAATAAAATGAGAAATTACTTGTCCATCAACCCATCGCCTGAAGTCATAGATGGTGTTGATTGTGTCTTGTCTTAGCAGCATATACTAGGGAGGTAAATTGCAGTAACAATAGGAGAAAGCATATCTGATTCGACTGAGAAACACGGTTAAAAAAAACCCCTAACATATCACATTTATTTGGATTAAGTTTTTTAAAACTCTGTGCAGTGAGGTGACCTTTTGGTTGATTAATCCCAAACAGGAGATTATTTTTTGTGAAAGAGAAGCAGCAGACCCAAAAAAAAAAAGAAAAGAAAAAAATAGCCAGTCACTCAGAAGCAGTGCTACTTTTTAGGAGCTGGTCTTATTGGCAAGGGAAGGAGAAATAGAAGAAATTGCTGAGAGATCCCACTTTACTGATCTTTGCAGAGCCATATGCAGCCCTGATGGCAAAAGAAAATGTATGGGTTGCATGGTGGGTTTTCACTCTCCATGGTACTTGGCTGTAGCAAGGGAAAATCTCCTGTTTCACATTTGCTGCACCTTGGAACAGCTTCTCCCCCTCTATTTTGTTCTCATGAGAACCCACCTGGAGTATTGTGTCCAGCTCTGGGGCCCCCAACATAAAGAGGACATAGACTTGTCGGACTGAGTCCAGAGGAAGGTCCTGAAGATTGTCAGAGGGCTTGAGCCCCTCTGCCATGAGGACAAGCTGAGAGAGTTGAGGTTTTTCAGCCTTGAGAAGAAAAGGCTTCAGGGAGACTTCATAACACCTTCCCGTACCTAAAGTAGGCCTAAAAGAGAGATGGAGAGGGACTTTTTAAAGAGCATGAAGTGACAGGACAAAGGTGAATGGCTTTAAATGCAAAGAGGATAGATTTAGATTAGATATTAGGAAGAAATTTTTTACTGAGTGTGGTAAGGCACTGAACAGGTTGCCCAGAGAAGCTGTGGATGCCCCATCCCTGGCAGTTTCAAGGCCAGGCTGGATGGGGCTTTGAGCAACCTGATCTAGTGAGTGGCATCTCGCCCAAGCACAGGGTCTAAAGTCCCTTCCAACCCAAACCATTCTATGATTCCGTGATCCCCCTTGGGGTCTCTCCTCCAGTACTGGGGGATGGAGCCAGGACACTGCCTGCCCTGAGAAAGAATGAGAGGCCAGGTCTTATGAGGGCCAAACTTGTCACCTTACAGCAACTTGATAGGGCTGCACCTGCTTATTAATGTGTTGTCACAGTGGAACAGTTTGTTCCCTGTGTCAGTTAAGAGGATTTTCCTGTGTTACAGTGTCAAAATCCTGCATAATTTCTGCCTGATTTTCATGAAGGCATAATCAGACTTTTTACTCGGCTCCATCCCTGAAGACAGTTCTCTGCTGGTGTTCTCTTAAAATAAACCAGTTCTTTAATGAAACCTCCTGTAATGAACTGCACTGTCACTGTAATTTTGTTTATGAAAAAATATGAAAGACATCAAGGGAACTACAGCGTACGTGTAATGTTATTATAACAGGGCCTTCTGCCAATACTGGAAACCACAGTTCAGCTCTTTGTGAAGATGGAATACATTCATGTGCAATGGAGTTACAGTTCGGTTTATGTTTCTTGAAAACTTAGTACTTACATTTATTTTATGATATTTCAGATCTCCTTAAACATTAATTGAAATAGATCTGCAAGGCTGAGGTATTGGAAGAGGCTTTCTCTACAACATGCTATTTTGGTTTGAGTTTCTTTATTGTTTTTTGACTATTAGGATTATATTAGCCATTAGTACCTGTATTATTTTACAGACTGAAAGTTAACTTGGTTCTAAATAAGAAATGTTTCTATTAGCAGAATTATGTTATGATCTTACAAATTCATACGAGCATTCTGAGGTACATCAATGATAATAAAGCTTACACTGAGCTACCGTGGAACTAAGGATAAAGCAAAATAAAAACAAGAGATAAAAATTAAAAGAGTGGCTTGACTGAGGAAAAGCTGTATATAGTTTATCGCCTTATTCTTCTGCCTTCTCTGAGGTAAAACTAGTGTTTGATCTTCATAGACCTGTTCCTTAGTAATGATTAGGGGATTAGTGATTAGTGGTATGTAAAAAGGTGTGCCATAGATGAAAAGATGTCTTTCCATAATTTTAACCAAATGTCTGGGATGAGATCTGTATAAATAATTTACTAAAAATTATATGCTGGTCACAGCATGCAATTAAAAGAAAAAAAAGTGAAAAACAAGGTCATTTTTTTCCTCTTCCTGCAAAAATCAAGAATTGGCATCCTTTGAAAAGCTCCTTATGGAAAAGCTTTCCATGATATAATTCATCTAGCTTTGAAGTGTCATTTGGAAATTGAAGATGCTTTATTTAGAAAACATCAAAACAATCTCTTTCAGGGGAAAAAACCCCCACGACTTCTGTGTTTGGAGGCATGAATCACAACATTCAATGAAGTCCATGCATATTAGATGCACCAACATACTCATCCAAACCAGATTAGTATATGGGCTTTTTTCCTTTGTTTTCTGTTGTGTCTTTGAAGTTGCCAGTGTGGTCTGGGGTTCCCACAACTGAGCAGTTTTGACTCAGCTGACACTAACCCTACCTGAGCAGGAAGCAGAAGGCATGGCTGCCTGTCTATCTTTTTTCTCCAGGATGACATGCTGGAGACAGCTCATATCTTCTGAGGGCTGTGATCTGAGTCTATTAAAATCACTGGAAGATTTCCATCGATTTCACTGGGTTTGAGCTAGTACTTTAAGGGAGGATTAATATCACTGCCTCTGCTCTGACTCTCCTGGCCTTTGAGAATGGAGAGAAAAACTGAAATAGGTTTTGGTGAAAGAGCTTGTCAAAAAGGGTTTTGTTTTCCTTAGTGGTTGGGAGGCTGTAGGAGTAAGGTAGAAAAAAAAATAATCAGTGAATTCTGCTATTTTCTTCCATTGTTTCAGTGCTGTACACATGAGGGAATGGCCCTGGACCCAGATGATAACCTTAGTTCTCCCTGTCACTACTGTGTAGTTGTGTGGAACCAGTCCCTAACCCAGAACAGGCTGCTCTTCCCAGCATCAAGGTTCACCAGCTCTAAGGGTGAGGCAATAAAATTGCAAGATAAGGGTCAAAAGGATGTATACAGTGTTTTCAGAACTTGAGCATAGCCCACAAGTAGCTGAAAGGAGGTTAGACAACAAAGCACAGGTCCTCCCAGAAATGTCTGGAGAGACGACAGCTGAGGCTGCTCTTGGGAATGCTCTAAAAAGAGGGATCAAGACCCTAATCTGGCACAGGGTCAGAACTGGTGTAACTTCAACATAAAACTTGAGCTGCACCGTGTAAATCTTGGCAGTCACCCCACTCAGTAGGACAAAACCCTTCTACAGATCATCTGTATAACAAGCAGCGGCTGAGGAATCAGTGAAACTACTCACGGGAGTACTGATTACTCACATGAATAGAAGGTTACTAATTTAAGGCCATAATTGTCATGCAAGTGGCTTACAATATGGACAATATTTTTCTCACGGTCTTGGACACAGAATTTTGTGTAGTTTTTGGCAGATGCTTCAATTCAGTAGCCAACATTGAGGCTCACTGAAGAGCATGATAAGCATTGCCTGTTTATATTTGGAGGCACCTCTGCTCATTTACTCCACATGAAGACATGCTTTGTGATTTCCATATTCATCTAGTATTTGCATCAGTGGGTTTCTTTGTCAATTATTAACAGTTTTTATGGAGGAAAAGAAAGAAAATTTTTTTAAAGAATTATTAAAGGCGCTAAGTGGAGAAGGGAGCAGAAGGTGTGATGCTTTGTTCTGGCTGATTAGTATTTAACAAGAACTGAATTTGTACAGTTAAATGAGATTCAGATCATGTTGTATTGTGCACATAATAATGTCAGAGGAAATTTATTACCTTTTCCGCTGTTGAAGCATTTAAAGTGTATGGAACTGCTAACGTTTTAGCATAAAGCGTCATAGAGGAGTACAAATGAAGTGGTATTTTGAAATGTAGTGTCAGAAATATATTTCTGTACATCTACTTACCTGGTATGAGGCTAAACCAAACAATTCAAAATTTGAGCTACTGATATTAAAGCTAAAAATCACCAAACATGTCTTTTTAGTAATAAACCCACCAAAAATAGAATTAAAATTAAATACAAGTACAATAAACTGGCACATTGTACTGTTAGTTTATTAATTTTGATCTCTGTAGCATATGGTAGTTTCATGCAGCTAAGGGCTATGGCCACCTGTTAATACTCTAGAGTACCAAAGAAGAAAGGATTTGGTTGTTCACTGATGAAAAACACAGTAACTTCCAGATTCTGATTAAAGGGGGAAGTTGGGGTTTTTTTGTTTGTTTTTTTGTTTGTTTGTTTTTCCAGTATAAGTAACTTTCTAAAATGAAAACAATGCAGCAGATTTCATGGAGGTTTATTTAAAGGAAATCCAAGTTGTTTTTCCCTAAAGCACAATCAATGCCTTAGAGAATTTACACTGAAAATCTAGCTAGCAGCAACACTTCCCTATTGAAGGAATGTGCATCTTGCTGCATTTTTAAAAACAATAATTTAATAAAAACATGTTGTTTGCAATAGGTCTCGCAACATAAAATACCAAAGCAATGACGTGTGTAACTGTACTGTTACTCTGTGAGACATGTTTCAGAGATTCCAGGAAACACTGCTGGTCCTTGTCCAGAGGGGTGCTGAGCCCTTCCTCCCCAGCTGGCTTGTGGGTGGCTGGCACAGTGGCAGCATCTGGCCCACAGCAGGGGGGTCCCTGGCAGGAGCATGGGCTGTCTGGCACCGATGATCAGCAGCAATGAGGGACTGTTTCACTGTGACTGGGATCAAAGTGCCACCTTGCAACAGCATCTGCACTTCCCCACATGCCCCCCTCGGCTCCCCCAAAAGAGATGGACCCAGTTTTACATCAGGTAGGGGTACTTAAGGTATAATGGTATAGTAAAGCCATGGTTGTCAGATATCACCCACACAGTAGGAAAGAATCTTCTGCTTACTGTGTTTTCTCTCTCCTTGCATCTTGGTGAAAATTCAAAAGATATATGGACCTACTGAAAATTGGTGCAGTTGAAACCAGTTGTAGCCTCAGATTGTGTTGTTGCAGCTTTGCACATAGAAAGTCGAGGAGTCTGGGCACTTTTTAGATTGGCATCCCAAACTTATGTGCAGAAGAAAGCTTGGTAGTGCAGCAGGATGGTGTATAGAGAGGGTGAGTAAGGCCAGGGCTGTTCTCATTGGCAAGCAGCTGGAGAGGCCACTGCAGTGGTCAGTTTTGTACATCTCACTGGTTGGAGGGGTCCCAGGGCTGCAGGGGTCTTGACCAATTGCTTAGCACCACTGGGGTTTATTAGTAACAGGAGGCACTTTTAAAAGTTTGCTCCTTGTTTCTAGTTAATTAAAACTTTTCAGCTAGATCTCTTTCAGCCCAGAGCTCTGAAATGTTCTTTTGTGGGTACCACAGGGTAGGCACTCAAACTAGACCTGAGTGTGAATCAGAAGTGTTCTCTTGTAATCATTATACTTTTAAAACAGACTAGATAGCTTTATCTTTTATGGTGGCAGATGTGAAACATGCTTTAATTTTGTGTGCTGAATTATTCAGATCACTGTGGACATGTCTGTGTATTATTCATCTATAGTTGACACCCTCCTTTCTCTTTTCCTTTTTGATAATTTTTTTTAAAGTAGGCTTTCTTGTGGATTATTACCTGAACCACAGAAGTGTAGGGCACATTACTTTTCATTTCTATTCAGGTTCCACCAATAAAAAGGAACAGTTAGGATTCCTTATAGTATTGTCTCTTATGCACTGTAAATTAAATCAAAACCATCAGCTCATTTTGCACAGGCAACTGAACAGCCATCCTGCATAATTATATTAGCAGAAACAGTATTTTCATGATATGTTTGAGCACAAATAGTTAGATATTGCTCAATATGTGCAGCTGGTTGATTGGAAAAGAGCTTGACTTGAGCTTACAGGAATCAGAACTTTGGCAAGTGCTAACTGTACTAACTGAAAACTTACTCAGATTATGGGGAATTTTACAGGGTGGTGGTGTTAAAGCTTCAGCTAGATGCTGAATTTTGGGGTAGACTGATCATAATATATTATTAAAGTGATGGTAACATTGGTTTCAAGAGATATTGCAAAGGTTTTAGAGGCAGATGCCCTCAGGACCACAGTAGCAGAGTGAGGATGTGAGTGAGGCAACCTGTCTGTGTGCCTGTCCCTTCAAACAAAAGGGCCTGTCCCCCAGATTGAGTCCATCATAACAGAAACATCTTTTCTTTCTTCTGACCTGTTCTATACTTGCGACAAAGGGGAAAGATACGGTTTCCATTTATAAACAATAAAACATTTATGCTTCTCACTTCTCGTTATATAATCTCATGTGTGCTCTGCTTACAGTCTGGATTTTTAAAAGAGAATATGCCCAAGTGTGTTCATGCTTTTGTAAAAAATGTTTCAATTTCCAGCTAGGGGAAAACTCTTTTAAGACATCTTATGATGTTGCCATTAGTTAGTTTTGAGCTGGAAGAATACTGCAAATGTTATCTATAGCACATAAATATATATGTGCTATATAAAAATGGGCAAGAATTAATAAAGACTACAGGTACTGCTTACTGAATCAGATCAGAAGATTTTTTGTCACACAGTGCTGTCTGTTCGACAATTATCTGTAGAAAATCTTTCATTTGAAAGCAATCTCTGTGAGCAGTAGGCATTATCATGACATGGGGAGATCTCCAATGTCTGCCCTACCTGCGCTCGCAAAGGGGTGTCTTGGAGGGTGCTATACTGGCAGCTGTTACAGGCCGAGGCCAGAGCACTCTCCAGCCTCCTGTTTATCAAGGACTAAGATAGAGGTACTCTTTTGTCTCGTAAATGACATCTTTGCTTTGCTTTCAAACTCAAAATTCCTTTTGTTACAGATCTGCTGGTCGATAATTCCCTGTTTCCACTGTTTCAGCTGATAAACTCTGTGCTCTTCATTGATTTTTCTCACCGTCTGTGGTTGAGCTTAAAGCACTCTTGCTGTGTAGTGGGTATTTGCCAGGTCCCACAGTCCTGGTGGCCAAGTGCAGGCTATGTGAGCACCCCATGCATGCAGGGTTTCCGAGCATGGCTCTTGCAGAAGAGTGGTTCAGGCCACTGGCTTTCCCAAAGGGCCAGGAACTTGGTGTCATGGCCAGGACACATCTCCCTCCCCTCTGCCTCAAGAGTCTGCTTAGCCGCTTGCAAAAAACTTTTCTTTTTTTTCCCCTCAGCATAAACACTCTCAATCTACTTTTTTTTCCTTAGTCTGCAAATTGTTTTATAACTCTATTCATCTTCCTCTCTCATCTCTGGATTTTTAACAGAATCACAAAATGGTTTGGGTTGGAAGGGGCCTTTAAAAATCATCTGGTCCATGGGAAGGGACATCTTTTAAGAGATAAAATCTCCATTCAACCTGGCCTTGAACACTTCCATGGATGGAGCATCCACAACTTCTTCACTGTTCCAGTGTTTCACCACTTTTATTGTGAAAAATTTCTTCCTCTTGTCCAATGTAAACCAATCTACCCTGTTTCAGTTTGAAAGAATTGCTCTTTGTCACTACAGGCTGTGGTAAAATATCTCTCTCCATCTTTGAATGGAGGATTTATTGCATAATCCAAAATGTCCTTTTCATTAGCATTTAAGTTTGTTCCCTCACAAACTACTGGAACTGAGAAGGGGCAGCAGGCAGCAGGCATGGGGAGATTTTCACAACTACAATCAATCTTCTGAAATAAATCCTTCAGAGAAAAGAGGAAAAAGAATTAGGAACAGAGGTCTTGGAAGGGGTTAAGGGCAGCACAAGAAGCAAGGCATCAACCTCTTGATTTAAGTACTTTAGGTACTATGAATGTACCCATGCAGGAGTTGCACTGGATGAGCTGGGTTATTAAATGCTGGCTCAGATTTATCAGTATTCTTCCAAGTACATTTTTGAGTGAAGCATCCTCTCGTGAGCTCTCTTCCTATGGACAGGTATGTTACTAACTGGGAGCTTGCCAACAGCTTCAGTCCAAAAGTCTCCACATTTGAACTTGTGAAAAATACCAGTGTTTTCCATTCATAACTTTTGCCTGTATTTCCCTTCCCCTTACAAACCCTTGCATGCATTACTTTTACCTCAGCTATGTTTCTCTTCCAAAAGTGGTTATTGAATAGGTGGACCAATGACAATTAATTTTTCCAACATTTATTCAGTGTTCAGAGCATAAAGCAGGGAAGTTAATGTAAAACTCAGTGCTGCAGGTAATTGCCTGGACACTCTGATTCTGAGCTTTACACCTTGAACCAAGGGATCTACTCAGATATTCAAAATTAATAAACCCATTTATAACATTCGTGCTCCTGGTGAATGAGCTGTAGACTAAATATTATTTTAATAATATGGTGAATTAAATTTGAATAATTATAAGAATAATTTGTGCTAATCATAGAAGGTTCATGAATAGAGAGAAGCAAAGTTGACAATTTATTCATTGCAAGTTAGTTGCCTCTCTCTACTGCTAATTAAGTTCAAGGCTTTGAATAAGTAGTTCTAAGTTGCTTCATTACATGGTGAAGTGCAGCTCTGACCCGACAGGGACGCCTGAGCCACTGCACATGATGGAGATTCATCATCCGATAGAGCTTCCAGCATGCTTTCTCCTCTCTGAATAAATCTCTGCCCAATTACTGTAATGCATAGCAGGTACTTTATAAAAAATGCAAATAACCTTCCAATTACAGGATTGGAGGAAGAGGGAGGACATTTACAATGCATGGCTCCTGGTGGTTTGGGGGGAAAAAATATTTTCTTTTGTTTCCCAGTTTACATTTGCTGAGATAATGAAAATGAGCCTTGTCTTCATTTTTTCTTTTTCTTTTTTTTTTTTTTTTTAAGATTCTTGTTTCTTTTACTGTTGCTTTGTATTGGCTCACTTTTGTTTTAAGGATGATCTTGCATATTCTGGTTTAAGTTTTGGTGTGTCTCTGATATGCCTCTCCCATTCATGAGCAGGGAGCCCAGTAGGTATTAATGCCCTATGACTTTTCCCTCCAGTTAAATCCCTATACCTGAAGCTTGCTCCTACAGTGTTCTACAGGCAACTTACTTCACCATCTATTATTTTTTCAGAATACCAGCAAAATCATTGGAGCTCTGTTCTAGACACTGAGGAAATCACTGGTGGTACTGGTGGTACCACAGGAACCAGTGGTACTGGTACTGTCAATATTGTTAATGATAATTTAGATTTCTTTGCACAATATCATTGTGTGCTTAGGCACACAATAAAATTCAAGTTCCCATTCCTAAAAGGAGAGACAGTTCAATCTTTGAGACAAAATACTGCCCCAAATCATGCTGACTTTGGAGTCCAGAATTTTTTTTCTTTTTATGATGCATTATTCTTAAAAATATCTTGTTTCAGGTTTATCTGTAGAACTCCTGACTATTTTGGTCTGTCATAAGTTCATTACAACTTTGTTGCACCCAAGTTGCAAATTGAATCCTCACCAGCTTGATACACTCAAAATGTTTCTGTGGGTGGAAGGAGCAGAGCTGCTGGCCAAACCTACAATGTTTTCTAATTAAATTGGTCTAATCAAAGAATCCTTTGTTACAATGCTATGGATACTTTATGGTCATAAATACAGTTTTTAATTATAGACCAATTTCCCAGTATGCACCCTTTTCTCTGGTATGAGCTCTTCTCTGTTACCCCTCTGCATCTCATGGTGGAAGGTTTCATTTTGGAGAGGGTGAATTCCGGGAGTCATTACACCCTCCCCTCACCCTCAAGTCCTTTGCTGCAAGGAAAGTGATGTTCACGTTAGTGGTTTCTTCCTCCTTGCTCCAGGATGGAGTGTAGGATCACTTTGGCACTGGTCACTCTTTCTCTAATCCTTTGTCACACTTCTATTTGCTTTAAGTAGAATGGTTTTATAAATATGCTGGCTGGTGGTTCATTATTACCCTTAAATTGGGTTTTGCCCAAGCTGCACAAGTCTGATGAGAAGGGCTACTGTTCCTAATGGGTTTATAGCCCAGGGACTATGGTGATCACCCTGCATCCATGCTCTTGGGCCAAAAATGGTTTATTTTACACAGGGTAACACCTTGGTTTTACAGAAATACACATAACAAGAGGCTCGGACCCTGGAGAGCCCTCCAGAGGAATGTTTGTCTTAAGATTGAGCTTCCAACACCTACTGTGCAGCATTTACTCCCCATTTTGCCTTCACAAAGACTCCTAAGTCTCCTAGGAGTCTTTTTTACAAGGGAGAGTGAGCCAGGATATGTAATGAGGCTGGTGGGCAGCTGGACATGCACATCTCCACCTCTGCTGCAGCCAGTCCCTAAGTGATTAAATCACCCTGTCTAAGAAGAGTGTTTCTTACAGCAGAACTGAGCGTAGAGTCTCTTATTATTATTCTCTCAACCCATGGTTTCTAATGTTTTTGTTTTTCTCTGTTGTCTTTTTACATGTTTTTTATGGTTCCGTTAATGTTGACTCTCCAGGGTCTCCCTGTATATTTGGAGATTGGTATTCCAGTCTGTGTGTGTGTGTACAAGGATGCATGTGGTGAGGGAAGGGAAGGAGAGGGGTCCCTCGTTTCTCAGTACCTCCACATCTTATTAAAGAGACATATGTAGTAAAAATACAATTTTTTTTATTCTCTCTGAAACTTGGAGGAATTTTGAAAATCTCAGGTAATAAAAGAAAACCTGGTCAAGTAGAGACACTTTTTTTAAAAATTATCCCCAAAATATGTTTTTTTTGAGTTCTGGAATCACACATGCTGTTTGTGTCAAGGGTGCATTTCTTGCATGAAAGTTCTTAAACTGCATTTGAATGAACTGACTGCTATTTGTAATTAAGAGGATGTATTTTTGGCAATGCTTTACTTTTTTGAGGGAAATATTTTTAAACGATGCCTTTAACACACTGAGGGTGTACAGCTGTTTTCTAAGAATTTTGTTATGAAAAGAAATTGTTGGGATAGACTTTTTGCAGAATGGATCAGGCAACCAAAACCAAGCTTCACGCATCACAACATTGGCCTCTCTTGAACTTGAAACTTAGGATATTTTTGGTGGAGCCAATAAATCTTTACCTTACAATGGCAGGCTATTTATTTTTAAATAGTGGAGGTGAGGCTGAAGGAAAAAACAGTTTAAGGACATAGAAGGAGAGATAATCTATAAGGCCATATCCATAAATGCAAAAAGGCACTCAAAACACTAGTGTGATTTCTACAGTGAGAAAATAGCTTAACCCTCATCAGACATTTTTAATTGAGCCCCAAAAGTGCCACTGTGTAAGATAACACCATTTTGTAAATTAAGGCAGAAGGGCTTCCTCACACTACGTGGTCTGCAGGAGGAGTTGTCTAAAGAAATTACAGAGCAGTAAATTGAAACATAGCCTTACTTTGCACAAATTCCCCCATGTAGGCAACCACCAAGATAATTGGAACAGACCACGGGATTCACTTGGAAGATGAGTACACAGACATCAAAGCAGGCTGCCATGAGAATATTCTAACAATATCCATGCATATGAAAGCATCATTGAAGGGATTTAATGTTGAGATTTCTGTCAGCAAGATCTTAACAGCAGAGCATACATTGCAATTAATATCTTTCAAGCAATTGTGTATGTTTATAACATATCCTGTCATCAAATCATGAGAGTAATGTGGTAGTAATGCCCTGGAGGAGCCCATCAGCAAAATTTTCTGAACTATATTGAGCTCTGAGGCATAATAGTCTAGGAATGATTTAGGGGACAGGTGAAGTATTCTCATAGTAATGCCATCATGCCTTTTCAATATTTTCTTCTGTAGCAAGAGATTAGCTATTATGCAATAATTGATAAAGTCGATTATGCCAAGACATATTTCCTGAACAAGGATTAGACACAGACAATTCAAAGATTGATAGGTGAGGTGTTTCCCTAGAAATAAAATTAAGAACTGTCAACACAAGGGGCACATATACTGGTTCATGACTTGTACTATCCATCACTAAATCGTGACTGGGCTGATGGCTGTGTATTAAGAAGCTCTGCACTGGTTCATGCAGTTTGTCAGCCAGGAAGAAGACATGTTTACCTCTTACTGGAATAAGCACTGGAGTATTTTTGTGTACTGTGGCTACATGGAAGACTTCAGTGGTCTTAAGCTTTCCCTTATTTCTAGATACATTTAAACTAAAGTGCCTACAAGCCCATTCTAGCACCAGGTCTAGCAATTACCATGTTTCTGTCAAACTCCATATTTCAATGAGTCCTGGACATTTACACTTTCTTTCCACACTCCATATATCTATATCTACTCTAAAATACTACTGTAGCTGTGTATGTTTGCATTTGTGTATATATTTTATTTATGTATATGTATATATACACACACATGTATTTATCGGTTTTTCTGTTCAATGTGAATCTTTTAATTTATAAGGATGGTTATTTCTAATATGTGGTTATTTCCTTCCTCTTTCTCACATTCTCTCTGTTTCTAATGAAGCTCTTGAGAGAAGGGAATGGCACACAATCTTAAATAAAGTAGAATATTTTATTATTTCAGTTTCTATGATGATAGAAACTGGAAATTAACTAACTTCTTATTTTCCCATGCCATGAAATGAGTTCCACAAAGATGTATACGTATGTGATGCATGTTTTGGNAGCTGTAAGCATTTTCCCAGCTAAATTATAAACCCTTGGAAGCAGGATATATGGTTAAAAGTGGAAAGCTCTTTAATATTTTGCCATGCAAACACTGCTGTACTAAAATACACCACACTATTAAATTCAGAGGTGGTTGTAACTACAAAAGATGAGAATAATACCGGTGATTTAACCTGTGTTGCACTGTTCCNAGTGAAGAAATTAAAATGTTATGTTTACAAACAAAATATTTTTATATAATTACTACATAACTAGTAAATATTTCTGAAGTAATATCCGTGGAAACAACAAATACAACTTGAGAGTTGGGAAGCAAAGGCTGGTATTCTCTTTTAATCCATGAATTCTCTAAAATAAAGAACAGTTTTTTGATTTCTTGCAAGATTTTGGAAATTATAATCAAAGAATTCCTTTGTCTTACACATGTCCCTACTGTTAGTATCTATCTTTTCTGCTGAATGTAAAGGTATGAACCCAATATTTAAAATCTATTACAGTTTTGTCAACACTGCATCCTTTAGTGTTGTTATGTGAAGTA